>JADLZN010011397.1:0-437331 GCA_018155175.1 Sinocyclocheilus anophthalmus | reverse complement strand
ATAATAAAGCTCCGCTGCTTTACCCCACATAAACACGACCGGAAGCAGCGGAAGCGCTAGACTGTGGCATAATAAAAGCTCCGCTGCTTTAACCCACATACGCACGACCGGAAGCAGCAGAAGCGTCGACTGTGGCATAATAAAGCTCCGTCTTTACCACATCTCACGCCGGACGGACGGAATCCTCGACTGTGGCATATAAGCTCCCGCTGTGTACCCCACATACGCACGACTGACTAAAGAAACAGCAGAAGCGTCGCCTGTGATATAAAATCTCCGCTGCTTTAACCAACACCCCACATACGCACTCAGAGGCCTGTAAGGGAGTCAAAGCGTCGTACTGTGGCAATAAAAAAGCTTCCGCTGCTTTACCCCACTCGCACTACCTGGAAGCATTAGAAGTCGCTCGACTGTGGCATAAAAAATCTCACTGCTTTACCCCCGACTAACGCACGCCATAAAAGAATGTAGGTTAGAGACGGAGCGGAAGCGCTCGACTGAGGCATAATAAAAGCTCCGCTGCTTTAACCCACACACGCACGACCGGAAGCAGCAGAAGCACTCGACTGTGGCATAATAAAAACTCAGCTGCTTTACCCCACATACGCACGACCGAAGGAGCGGAAGCAGTCGACTGTGGCACAATAAAAGCTCCGCTGCTTAATGAAACCCCACATACGCACGACCGGAGGGAGCGGAAGCGCTCGACTGTGGCGTAATAAAAGCTCGGCTGCTTTACCCCACATACGCACGACTGGAAGGAGCAGAAGCAGTCAACTGTGGCATAATAAAACAGCGCTGCTTTACCCCACAAACGCACGACCGGAAGGAGCGGAAGCGCTCGACTGTGGCATAATAAAAGCTCCGCTGTTTTACCCCACATACGCATGACCGGAAGGAGTGGAAGTGGTCGACTGAGGCATAATAAAAGCTCCGCTGCTTTACCCCACATACTCACGACCGGAAGGAGCGGAAGCCGTCAACTGTGGCATAATAAAAGCTCCGCTGCTTTCGAGCCGTGGGTCACGCTCGTTCAGCGGCCTCGTTTAGCTTCAACGGCTTTCAGCCTCACCCTGCTTCATTCTACTACATTAATAATCATTAACTCATCCATGAACATGATTCCTGCCCGAGTCCCGTCTGATTGCATCGGCTGTGGGGATGAAGATTACAACTCCCATGATTCCACACTCAGTGACTGCGTCATCAAACTATGCCTTTGTCTATTTGTTTATTCTGAATACGCACCCTCTAGCAGCGAAAATTACATATTGTGCCTTTAAAATTTCAATTTTGAGATGTTGCCGTGGCAAATAGCTTTTACTTTGTCACTTATTTAACATTTATTTTATTTCAAGTAACAAAAATGTTTATTTAATGGTTTTATTTTTATTTTTAGTTAACTATAATAACCCTGGAATATATGTATGTACATATGTAAAGATGAATATCTTTATCAATATTTTTATGGAAAAATTGTATTTTACCTGCTGCGCTCTATGCTAGTGCCAGTGAAGTGTGAGGCAGTATTTGATTAGACAGCCATAACCCAACCCTCCCGTTCCTCACAGATTATCATTTATTTTCAGTTTGGACTGTCATTTTGTCTGGTTGATGGCTCCTCGTGCTCAGTCTCAGGTGCAGGTTGTTGAAATAGCACTCACAATTGAATGTGTGATGTCAGATTTTATCACTCCGTGACTAATAGTCACATTTAAATGGTGGTGGTACATTCAGAGCTGGTGCATAATGCAATGACAAATCTTAATATTTGTGTCTAAAACATCTGTTGCATGCAAATACTGTTTACATATCACAATATATACACATTAAGCAACATAAAAGTGTATATTTCTGCATTCCAAATATTGAACGATGAGCTCAATGGATCATATATTCACAACCAGCTAGACTTCTCTCCCTATCTGTCTCTCTTTCCATGTAAAGACCTTATAAAAAAAGAGATAACTGTATGTATAGTGCTTCATATGAAGATAGAGCACTAGCATTACTTGTCATAAGTAATTTGCTGACCTTTTCAAAAATGCTTGCATGAAAAAGTCAAATGTGGGTGAATGAAGCAGTACAATACCCTCTCAGCCCACGGCAAAAAACAGATCAGCCTCAGAGACAGAGCACTGCTTACTTGCTGTATATAATAAGAGTGTGTCTACCATAAATATGTATATTATACTGGGGTGTTTTGAACATTTTCCAAATAGAACATAATACACTGTAAAAAAAAAAAAAGTTAAATTTACGGTAAAATACCGGTAGCTGTGTTTGCCAGAACTTCACCGTAAAAAATATGGTAGCAACATTTGAGGTTTTACAGACTTAACTTAAATTCACAATAAAAAACGTATTTCTTTAACTGATGTAATGTTAATAAACCAAAATTTTGAAGTACTAATATCTGTTTTGAAACATTGTAATGCATTGATAACCACCAAAAACTGGTGGTGTTGAGAAAGTCACATGATGAACCAAAGCGCATCACAAACAGCTTTTCTACGAGCTGAGGGCAATATTTATATATAGAAGGTGCACACAGAGTCATTCACACAAACATTAAACCCCATCATGGTGACACACATGATACTGAAATAATGCAATAAACATTAATTTAACAACATTAGATGTAAGTTTAAACCCTAATGTACACAACTGATAACAAAAAAACTAAGAAGAAACATGTTATTTTAACAAATATGCGTGTCTGCAGGGAATTCTGGGATGTCAATTTACGTTTTTTCACTGTAAATTACACAATGACTTTTTCTTTTTCACTTCCAAAAAAAACTTATTTTTAACAGTATTTTACTGTAAAATAACATTAAATGTAATTACATTTATTCACCGTATATACTATGGAAACTTACTGTTAACCAGTTAGCAGGTTTTTACTGTAGCATTTTTTACAGTCTTTTACTGTTAAAATCACAATCATTTTTTTTACAGTGTATAGTTGATAATACATTAGAGTATAGTCATATATGGCCATATATATTGTCATGTGCGTGTGTGTATGTGTTTTAATATATTTCAGTATAATACTACTGGAAAATATATTCTAATAAATCAAACACGTATATTACCAATTATTTTCTCCTAATTTTCTCTTGTGGAAGTGGAAGAATATGCCAGTTTGCCAGAGAATATTGCTTCTCTAGAGAGTGGACAATAAGACAAACCTTTACTGTCATTCACAAAAAAAGAAGCCAAATCAGAGTTCAGCCGACATTGGCAATGGGCTGCAATGACCTCTGACCTCTCTGAGCCAGACACTGGAGGTGTGATTGATAACCCCATTACAGAGTGAGAGAAACTTCTCACACAAAGTGTGCTTCATTCTAGTTTCAAATTTACTCACCCATTACATGTTGTTCCAGACTCGTATGCTGTCAAATCTTTGGAGGAACCTTCACACAGTTCTTTCCCACATCTGTCAAGATCCCAAAAAGACAAAAAGCAACATTAAAGTAGTCCATATGACTGTAAGTCTTCTACAATTGTACAATAAATCACGGTCAAGTCATGATTCACAGAAAATATTCCTCTCTGCCAATAATATCACTCAGAATCATCACATGTTTGATTAGAAGCAATTAATAACCAATGGCTTACATGACGTAGATAAATATGACCTTTTTCATTTTGGGTAATTATCCCAAACTTTAAAAAAAAAACAAAAACTAACAAATACATTTAAACACGGTTCTCACAGAAAAAAGGTACAAAGTCTTTTCAAAACACCACCTTTGTTTCTTTCTCATTTACACTCTAAAAGATGCTAGCACTCTGATACATATTAGGAGATTCTAAAGATTTTATTTTTTCAGTACAAGACTCCATATTAGTACCTTTTAAAATGGTACCACCTCAGTAACAGATTTTGTACTTTTTGTAGAGAAAGTGATATTGTCATCGATTCATCCAGTATATAGAAAAATATAGTTTATATTCATAACAGAGATGCATTTGGTAATATGCATGTGGTTTGACTATATTTTAGTTACTTATTTTTCCAAAAAGATCTTTTTAAAACACATAGGCCTATATAAAAAAAACTCCAATGCATGGAAAAAAGTTTATATAACAGAGATATAAATAAAATATAAAAACTATTATACACCTTAGGATAGAAAGAAGCTTTTAAAACAAGCATAAATGAAAATAGGCTGCTGGAAGCCCTATCAGTCCTGCATGTGTTCAGATAAACAAATAAGAAAACCACAAGTGCAGCTACACAACCTACACACCAACTGGACAGTGAAAACACTATATATACACATCACAGCCTCTGCCAATCTCATAATGCTGTTTCAATATTCAGCTAAACAGAAGAAAACCATTATACAGCAGGAGATAAACACTGCTGCTCAAAGTTTGGAGTCTGTATGATATTTTATGAGGAATTCAATACTTTTATTTAGCAAGGATGCATTTTTCAAAAATTGATCAAAAGTGACAGTAAGAGCCTTTTGCATGTAAGAAAATTTCATTTCAAATCGAACTTGCTTTTCATCAAAGAATCCTGAAAATAAAATGATCACAGATTCCCAGTAGCACAAAGTTTTCAACATTGATAATCAGAAATGTTTTTGAGCAGCAGATCAGCATATTAGAATGATTTCTGAAGATCATGTGACACTGAAGACTGGAGTAATGATGCTGAAAATTCAGCTTTGCATCACAGAAATAAATTACATTTTACAGTATATTACAAGAGAAAGCAGTTCTTTTAACTTGTAATAATATTTCACAATTTTGCTGTTTTTTTTCTTTATTTTCAATCGAATAAATGCAGTCTTGGTGAACAGAAGAGTCTTTTAAAAACATTTAAAAACGCAAGCCTCATATTCCACTCCTCATACTTAATTATTTGATATTATCATCATAACTAGAATTGACAAACCCTAAAAATCTTAATTTTTAGTTTAATTCATTGTTTAAGAAGAAAGCCATGAGATAGCATGAGGAGACAGAGAGTGCAGCACTTCACACAGCTGTTCCAATGCCACCCTCCTGTGGACAAACTGCACAATAACAAGAGCCAAGTCCAGATCTGAGCACCCTTTCAGAGGGATTTTGAAAGACGGATGAGATTTTAGGTTAGTTTAGTTTAAACTGTCTTTATTTTCAATTCTTTCTATCTTCATAAGTAGGCTACGAATTCAGACTGAAACTAAAGTGTGCAAAGCTCTGTATGTAATCATAGGTTTAAATATAATTTATGTCTTTAAAACTCCATATCAATTTATTTTTCTGTCACTACGAAATAGACATTTTTACTAGCATCGTCTTTTTATATATTACAATGAGAGTTCTACGTATCATTATTCAAATGACCCCTTGCAGTGTTGTTGATTGAAAGTAACAACATTTTTTTTAAATTGCTTGTGAACTGAAATAGAAGAAAAGTATAAATATGAGATAAAAAATGTACAAGTTTAATGACTAAAACTACAACTTAAATAATAAACGCGAAATAGAATACATATTTTTTTAATTGTAAAAAATAAAACTAATAAAATGACAAAAGTACAAAATGGCTGAAATTTAAACTAATCTAAAATAAAAATATAATATAAATCACATTTAAATTATAGCATAAATCTCATTTTTAAAAAGCTAAACTAAAATGACAAGCGTAATAAAATTACTAAAATTGTAACTAAAATTAAAATAATAAATAATAAATAAAATCTCATTAATAAACGAAAAAAGAAACTGACAAAGCAACACAATTATAAAAATGAACTAAATTTTAAATTAAATGGAAAATTATAAAAATAATTAATAATTCAAAACATTAAATAAGCTATATATAATAATACTTAAATAGCACGGACCATTACAGAAAGTTGTCATTCATCAAAGTTATAAAAGACTAAAAGTAAAATACAATAAATACATAATTAAAGAGCTAAAGGAAAATGACAAAAAGAATAAAATTACTAAAATTTAAACTAAGCTAAAATAAGATATGATATAAAATCAAATTTCTATTTTCCGAAAATAGAAATAACAGCTAATTCAAATGAATTATGTAAAACTGAAATACCACTGGATCATTACAGAAATCTTTGCTCTCCACTAACGTTCTGAAATCTCAATCTCATAAAATATTAAATAAAATAAAATAATAATAATCAATCAAATAAAAATAAAGACATTAAAAAATACATACATACATACAGGTTTAATACCACAGACGTCCAGCCTAATGAAGGCCACATTTACAGAAACTCTGCTGATCATCTGAATGTATAATTGTTTAAATGATCCCCCAAAAAAATTGTTTTTGGGGGGGCATCTATCTGATGGCACTGCTAATGTAATTAAAGTGAGATTATCATGTCTGCATGGCACCCCAGATGGCACCGTTCACAAGGTTTGTAGATCAGTGGCCAGTGCTGACAAGACATTTATGTATTCAGCTAACAAATATCTAACATGGGCTTACGTGTTCTCAACTTTCACATCAAATTTAAGATGACAAATTAGGCCGTGCATGCACACAAATATCAATATTGATTAAACTCCAGTATGCGATTAAAAAAAAGAAATGGTGCAGAGATTCACAATCTACATATACTGCTAGAAAAGCGTTGGGCTCTGTTTACCTGGTAATCCTTCTTATGAATGAACTGTGGGCTTCACTACACCAATCTCATTAGGTCTATGAGATCTGGGGCATCAAGAGCTTTCACTGTTTGGCCTCTATGAGAAAAACACTCTCTGTCAATGAGATCTTATCTGAGACCCACAATCACAATCCCTCACTTTCACACTCAAACGCACCTGGACAGGTTTTACCCTGTGTAATCAGGTTGTGCTTTTATCTTTATCTGCAAAGATCTGATATAAGAGTATCATTCAGAATATGGGCCTTTGCTCATATTAAAATAAAACATATTCAGTGGGACAATCAGACTGATACACATTTTAATAAAAATGTCATGCATAAATTGATATAGTATGAAAATAATTATAGCCTATGTAAAATCATATTGTAAAAGTAAAAGTATTATTTATTTATGCATGTTTATTTGTTCATTTAAATGTATTATGTATGTATTTTAAGGTTCACATTATTTTTTTATATTTAATCTTATCTTTTAGGGTGTATTTATTTATTTGTATTTTTACACTGTTTTTTCCTCACGTTTTTGAACCCGCATGCGCATATTAACATTCTTTCATTAATTATTTTTTTAAATGATTACTTATTAATCACATGCTTAGCTTACCTTAGATTTAATCTAACCTGGGCTGTTTTGCATTAGCAAGGCTTTTATTCAGAATATAAAACAGATATTGAATGGCAATGATAGTTAATCACAACTATATCAGCAACAAAACCACAGAAAACACACACACACACACACACACACACACACACACACCTCCTTCCCTTCTCAGTTTCAGTGACTGGTTAGAAATGGCAGCTACTGAGGACCCTTAAACCACTCTGGCAAATTAAGGAGATATGCGTCGTTTAAAATGGATTAACTCATTAACGGGAATGTCAGCAGTCCAGTCTTGAGCTGTAACGACAGACAGAAGAGAATCCAGTGGCGTATCTCTTTTCAGACCGCAGCGTCTGTCAGTCTATCTGTGTGAAGTGTATTTGTTGGGGTAAGAGAGACGTCGATTAGCATTAGCGCTGCTGCTTTCGCCTGCCGCTGCTCCTCTCGCGCTCTTCCTGCCGCATTCCCTCCCGCTCCGCCCCGCTCTGCTCTGACGCGCTGCCGAGGCTTCTGCGGCCTGCTGCTACCGCTGTGTGCCGCGGGTCATGAAAAGCTGCTTTTGTCCGAAAAGGAAGGACGCTGTGCATTTTACAGTTAAGTCAATGTGGCGTGTAATGGTTGAAATGCTTTTTGCACAAATTTCGAGAAGAATAAGGAATATTGAGGAGACTTGGGTTAGCTTGTTAGCTCGTCTAGGTTAAGTATAGAATCTCTATGGAGTCTCCTAGCAACCTGCCGGATAATGCTAATGGCTAAAATTGGGCTTCAGCCAAATGATAAAACGCACTAAAATGCGAATATTTTTTTATTCATATCATGGAATCAAGATATTACAACAACAACAACGTCAAGATAAGTGGTTAAAATGTTTAAAGAGTTGTGAATTGTTCAGCAGGGTAATACATGTTGGGTAGTTAATGTTATTGTAAAGAATTGCTTTATGAAATATTGTTTGATTTTTATATTGCATAACAAAAGCGGAGATATTTTAAGATTATGCAGTATAATCGTATTATTTTATTGATGCATATATATATATTTATTATAGAGAACATTGCTTGTCTACATGGACAATATCTATTCTTTATGTTAATTACATTTATGACATTTAGTATCAGATTTCTGTGTGCATGATTCAGATGTTTGATATACCTATTATGCAGCTTCTGTTCAATTCATTCAAATCACAAAAAGCAAGTGAGTGTGTAAACAGAGGTAATGCCGTAAGATATAAGTGCTGTCTTATGATTTGGCTCTTTGAAAACGTTGAAATTTGGTTTTCAGATCAGATTAACACTAAAGTGCCTAATGCATTTGATAAGGCAAGACCTGAAACTCATTTTGTTATCAAATACTCCAGCATTAGATAGAATAAATGGCACATTATAAGCCAGCCGGAGTCTGAATGCTGCTGTTGTTCGTGAGATATTTGGAGCCGTAGTGGGGCCAAGAGATTTTTCCGTATTTGTATGACAATTGTGGATATTTATTTCTATATATATTTTTATGGCCTGGATTTATTCCAAATTTGTGTCACTGTTGTTGACTTATTTCATTTTGAGTAGCACCTAAGCTGTTTTGATTTTGTCTCAGAAATGAAAATATCTTATATTTGTTGTCGTAGTGTTAAAACCAGTGTTCATGCATTTGAGTCGTTTCCCATGACGGCGTTTGCGTCAGCCACCTGTGCAAACACACATGTTTTCTTAGAGAGGTGGAGTAAACTTGAACAAGCAACGACACTAACATATGCAGGGCAGGTTTTCCTTCTGGCACAGTTGGGACAGTAGATCAGCTTTTTACTTGCCCTGTAAATATTTTCTCTGGCCCTGACGCAAACGTCTTTGTCAACATATTTTTAATATTTACGTTTAGCAGCTGATTTGATCCAAAGTCACATACCAAAAGCAGCTCGTCAAAGAGCCAAAAATATTTGTAATATGCCAGGTTTATTAGACAACTACATTTTAATGGTTTAATAAAATTTTAATTATCAAAATTATTTATAACAACTATATAATGCCTTTTACCTTAGTTCTTCTACGAAAATAGAGCTCTATAAAATGTTTTATATTTTCAGAAATTCATACAATTTTTTCTGGACTTATGATTTAATACAAATGTATGATCAAAAATGGGGATAATCAAATTGAAGGCATAAACAATTTTATTTATCCTTTAAAATGTAATCAAATGAAAATTTAAAAATGTATTTTTGGCAAACAAAGTGCTGCACAACAGGGATTTACTGTTAAAATGAACAGTGATTTAAGAAAAACTATGCCATTCGTTCACACAGAGACATGCAGAGCATGCAGATTTCATATCTAAATAGAATTTTTTCAGTTTAATATTTACAGACAGTAGTCCATATCGCTTTGATTAATTGTACATCACTTCTTTTTATGTATTCATCCAAAATTCCAAATTCCGTGACTTTCTGCATTATAGAGTAAATTCCATTTTTGTGACTGGATTCGATTCCATCTATGTTTTCCGCATTGTGGAAATCATAGGGCCCTAAATATGCACATCTGCAAACTGAATTGACAGCATAAATGCAGCAGTGCTCTGATTGGCTGAGTGAAGCTTATGTAGACTGGCCCAAACTTCTCTCACGCTGGCTCAAGGCCATCCTTATTGTTGAGCCCTGAAATATCTTCCAGACATTGTGTTGACAGAGCCAGCGTCTGTGCCATCTGAGGCTGCTCTGTCCTCCTGGCAGATGAGTGATATGAAAGCAGATCTGCCCCTAATGTCCGAAGGGCATCTCAGAACCTGTCCTGCTCATGTTCCAGGAAGGTTGCATCCATTCTTTATGATAATTGCTTTGGTGTGCATTTGAAAATGCATCATATTTACTGTTTACACACGTAGCTGCATGGTTGAAATACCAGTTTACACCTACATTAATTTTGCATCATTGTGATTTATGTACTGTTCAAATGTACTCTAAACTTTCCAGTCCAATTAAATTACGTATTAAGTATGATACTTGCACTAGTTTTCATCAACTGGAATGAATCCAACTCGATTTCAGATTCTGAAAGTTCTGTTTGAACCCTACATATTGCAGTGCGATTCATATGTTCATTTACATGTGCATTGCACGTATTCCAAACAAAATGCATGCATACATAGTGCAAGTATAATTGTCAATCTTGAATTGATTGCATATCTAAAAACAAAGATGGCTTTTATTTCAAAGGAGCTTTTTTTAGCACATTGAGTCTCCTCCACTGACCAGTTTGTGAAGCACATTTGTAAGACATCAAACGTACAGTGGGGCAAAAAAGTATTTAGTCAGCCACCAATTGTGCAAGTTCTCCCACTTAAAAAGATGAGAGAGGCCATCATAGGTATACCTCAACTATGAGAAAAAAAATGAAAAAAAAAAATCCAGAAAATCACATTGTAGGATTTTTAAAGATTTAATTGGTAAATTCCTCGGTAAAATAAGTATTTGGTCACCTACAAACAAGCAAGATTTCTGGCTCTCACAGACCTGTAACTTCTTCTTTAAGAGGCTCCTCTGTCCTCCACGCAAGATCTCACCCCGTGGGGTCAAAATGATCACAAGAACTGTGAGCAAAATCCCAGAACCACACGGGGGGACCTAGGGAATGACCTGCAGAATGCTGGGACTAAAGTAACAAAGGCTACCATCAGTAAGACACTGCGCCGCCAGGGACTGAAATCTTGCAGTGCCAGACGTGTCCCCTGCTTAAGCCTGTACATGTCCAGGCCTGTCTGAAGTTTGCGAGAGAGCATTTGGATGATCCAGAAGAGGATTGGGAGTATGTCATATGGTCAGATGAAACCAAAATAAACTTTTTGGTAAAAACTCAACTTGTCGTGTTTGGGAGAAAGAATGCTGAGTTGCATCCAAAAAACACCATACCTACTGTAAAGCATGGGGGAAACATCATGCTTTGGGACTGTTTTTCTGCAAAGGGACCAGAACGACTGATCCATGTAAACGAAAGAATGAATGGGGCCAAGTATCGTGAGATTTTGAGTGAAAACCTCCTTCATCAGCAAGGGCATTGAAGATGAAATGTGTCTGGGTCTTTCAGCATGACAATGATCTTAAACACACCGCCCGGGCAACGAAGGATTGGCTTCGTAAGAAGCATTTCAAGGTCCTGGATTGGCCTAGCCAGTCTCCAGATCTCAACCCTATAGAAAATCTTTGGAGGGAGTTGAAGATCCGTGTTGCCCAGCGACAGCCCCAAAAAAATTACTGCTCTAGAGGAGATCTGCATATAGGAATGGGCCAAAATACCAGCAACAATATGTGAAACCTGGTGAACTTTACAGAAAGTTTGACCGCCATTGCAACAAGTAATAACAACGTGCTTTGCGATAAATTTTGTTTGACCAAATACTTTTTTCCCCATAATTTGCAATAAATGCTCTAAAATCCTACCATGTGATTTGCTGATTTTTTTTTCTCATTTTGGTCTCTCATATTTGAGTATACCTATGATTAAAATACAAGCCTCTCTCATCTTTTTAAGTGGGAGAACTTGCAAAATTGGTGGCTGACTAAATACTTTTTTGCCCCACGTTTTTATCCCCATCTCACTCTGCTCATGCACGCAAGATCATTTTGAATCCGACTGAGAATATAGTTGGACTCAAGCATTTACATGCTTAATTTTTTCCTTTTGATCGATTATTTGAGGTCTACACCATTCCTTGCAATCCAATCGAAATTTAATTTGGATCGGGCATAATTGGATCAATTAAGGTGTTTGCATTAAGGCTTGGTTCAATCTGATTACATGAACATCACAGATGATTGAGTCGTTTACACAAAGGCTTTTTGATCCAAATTGAGTTATCAATCCGATTATAAACTGATTATTTGTGTGCATGTAAACGTAGATATTTACATGTGCATTGCAGATGTTTACATGAAGACTTTTTAGTCAGTTTATCAATCAGATAACGACCAGCACAGCATCCAAAACACTGTGTTGCTGACCAGCAGTGCTGGCCGTATAAATCATATGCATCATACAGAGAGGCTCCATATATCAGAATATCAATGAGTTATGAATGAATGACATGAATGAATAATAAATGGATGTTGGAAGCATTCCATCATTTACCTCTTTTGCTGATGGATTCTGCAAACCTCTTTCAGATCCAGACCACATTTGGTGGCTATGATGTGATGTGGCTCGATTTACATTTTTTATTTATTTTACATTTTAATTTGGTGCTGCATTTTCTAGGTAACAAGCCTCCACAAGCTTTCATGGTTGCGGTTGCCACATTTCAAGAGATTAAATCTGCCAATCATAGCCTTTTACTTAAATTGATAAATTTTCTGCTCAGTGTTTTACTTAATCTTCCCAACCTGGCAACCATGCCACTTAATCATTATCATGCAGCCCTGCATCGTACATTCCATCTCCATTATCCCAGTCTTCACTGGTTTGAAGATTTTTCTGGCTCAGAACAGCCTTTTTTTAGGGTAAAAGCAGACCAGGTTGGGCACATTATATGTCAAAAAGGGGTCTATGAAATCTCAGTGTTATCAGTCATTTAGGGTGGTTTGCAGCCTTGACGTTTTTATTCAGAAACTAATTATACAGTTTCCTTTTCTGTAAGAACTGCATTCCTTCCCTGTTCACGAATGCAGTCTATTCCTGTTTGGTTTTCTCACTGTCGACTCCAGGGATCATCTTGTCACATCTCTTTTTAACGCTCTCTCTTGGCTCCGGCAGAGTTCTCACATGCTCTCAGTTTGATCTCGCTCTCTTTCTTCACTGCTGTTTGTCCTGTTGCAAGCTGCTTCCATGCGCACCAGCGATTTGACACCGCTTGTTTGGGAGATCGCGGAGGGCAGGCCCGGTTGCCAAGGCGCCTCCAAAGCGCTTAGCTCCATCCAAAGACTGCGTTTCATTTGTATTCAACTACACAGCTCCTCAGATGCTCAAACAAACCCTGACTCCAAATCAGTTGATTTGTGAAGTGTCTCCTGATGAAAACAAACGCAGCATGATGGAGACGTTACCAGAACGCCTCCAGAATGCGTCTCTTGTGTTCATCACACACACAGTTTTTCTTCAGCTCTTGTTTAATCTGTTGATCTGTGGTAGACATGCAAGTTCCCTGTTTACATTTTAGAGGAACGTGTAAGTTCTTGTTCATCATGTGCTTTCAGACAGTCTGGAAGTGTGTTTTCTTATCTCAAAGAGAATAAACAGACTTCATTATCAGAATCTAGCTAATTGTAATGGTCTTGAATTAGGATTTTCTTCCCTTGATGTAGTCAGTGTGTTAGATTAGAGGAGTAGTTGATAAGGAAAGGCTATATAAAGTCTTGCTCGACTGGCTCAGTGTTTCATCCCCACCCTCTTGTGCTTTTCGCACTAGACTCTTTTTCTATTCTCCAGAACATTGTTCTCTGTTCACACATGTCTTGTACACAGTGGCTTGGTTTCATTTGTCAGTTTGTCTTCGTGTTTTGGCAGTGCCGTCATGTTTTATTCTGCTCTGTTGTCGCACTGAAATGTATTTGGGTATCGGCTTGTGTAAATGTGAATTTTACAGTAAGTGCGTTCTCAGAAAATAGGTACAAAGTTGTTTTTTGCTTCCTGGGTATATCTTTCAAAGTAGCTCTTTTGCACATTATTTACCCCTGAAAGATGCATATTGCTAATTTAAAGGTACATATTAGTACCTTTTGAAAAATGACAGCTTTTGTTTTGATGTTCAAACCACTTTTATATTGCTAACAAACAATATAGGCTTTGTTTGGCATCATTTTATGCTCTAAGATAACCTTTTAAAGTGCCATCAATGTGGTTGAAGCCTTACAAAATTGAAATAAATCTATCTAATCGATTACATTCATTTAAATAAATAAATAAATAATTCTACTCACCATTAATAAAACACCTGAGATTTCGGCTGACCAATTTTTGTGAGGAATTCGACTTAAAGGAGTAACAGCACAATGACAGTTGCAATTTTGACTTGACGCGCGACATTGCAGAAAATGTGTTCACATGTAGCCTATTTGATCCAAATATGGAAAGCACTTTCGATTTTTAATAATCTGAGGTTCTCTCCAGAGATGGTTTGCCACATTTCTGCAATTAAGGATGATTGCTGTGTAGTATGGGTGTTTCCTTTTGCCTGAACATCTTCAAGTGAGTGGCGGGGCAAACTGAAAGTCCAGAACTCTCCTACCTTCACTGCTTATAGATTATTGTTGTTTTTATGTGTTCCTTTGCTGGCATTTTCCACATTTAGTTTTTTTTCCCCTTAAAGGGTTAGTTCACCCCAAAATTAAAATTAGCCCATGAATTACTCACCCTCATGGCATCCTAGGTGTGTATGACTTTCTATGAGACGAATCCAGTTGGAGTTTTATTAAAAATTGTCTTTGATATTTCAAGCTGTTTAATGCTACTCGCGGGTGTTACAGATCATCAGTCCAAAAGAAGTTAAATAAAAAGCACCCATCCATAAAAAAGTGTCTCACACGGCTCCGGGGGGTGAACAAGGCCTCCTGTAGCGAATCGATGCAATTTTGTAAGAAAAATATAAATATTTAAAACTTTATAACTTTAACTAGGTTTGGCGCCACAGTTTTTACACGGAAGCAGCCTCCGGCGAATGACGTATAGTTCACGTTGCGCTGCGCGGTGGATTCCGTGAAAACCATTGTTTTGTTTACAGGAGCAAAGGAAGCAAGGTTTCCTTACTTTAGCAAAGTAAAACTAGTCTCCTCTTGGCTTATATTGAAATTTTCTGACATTCTTCTTTACAAATCCTCAATTTGTTCTTCTAATTCTTGACTGTTGTTTTGTTTTGATCTCTCCTCTGCGCTTCCGCGTTCGTCACTTCTGATCGGCGCATGCACAAAGCCGACATCTTACATCATCCTCAGCAACGTTGGCGCAACTACGTTAAAGGGGCCTATAGCTCTTTTACAGTCTTGATTTTGTTTGGGGTGTACTAGACGGCCTCTCATACTATGTTCTGAAAAAAAAAACACATTTATTTTTTCAATCTTTTATGTTTTCTCATTCAATAAAATATCTCCTTTTGAAGTGGACTGTGAGCTTTGTAACTTTGCAGATCTTTTTTATTCTCAAACAGCAACATTACACACTAACTAAAGTTAAAAAAGTGAAAGCCTAATAGGACCCCTTTAAAGTGATTATTACGTTTTGAGTATGGATATTTTTCTTACAAAAACGCATCGATTTGCTACAGGAGGCCTTTGTTCACTCCCTGGAGCTGTGTGAGACACTTTTTTTTTAATGGATGGGTTCTTTTTATTTAACTTCTTTTGGACTGAAGCAATGCAACACCCGCTGAGTGGCGTTAAACCGCTTGAAAGATCAAAGACAATTTTTTAATATAACTCCGACTGTATTTGTCTGAAAAACAGAAAGTTCCCTATCCCCAGGATGAACTTGAGGTGTTAATTTTATTTTTGGGGGAATTACCCTTTGAATAACAAATTTGGTTCATTCTGATTCTCAATTTTACAGAACGAATGGCTGCTGATGACTATTAGGAATTTAATTCTGCCCCACGTGCGCGCCTTTGTAAGTGTTCGTTAAATGCTAACATTAATTACCAAGGTACAGGTCGTTCATGGCTGAAAATAATATATGAAAAACAAAATTATTTTACATAACTAAAACATTATAGCTTATATTTGTTTAGTACTTTTTTAAATGAATATAAAAACTAAAATTAATTGTAAAACTGAAAGCATTTTTTTAAATTGTGTTCAGCACGGTGTGGGCCGCTTTTGAATTTGTGACGGGCCGAGGGTTGAGAACCCCACGGCTTACATAATGTTGAGTTCATGCTTTGATTTGTCCACAAAAAACATCAGGAAAACACCTACAGTTCTCCAATGTAAAGTAAACGTTAATTTAATAATAACAGCTTGAAATGTTTTGTATGATTGCAGTCATAGCGACTACAGGGTTCACCAAATAGTAAGGTGTTTCACTGAACTGCTTCAAATGAATGACCTGTCTTCTTTTCCGCCCTCGCAATTTATCACATTGCAGGTATAATTGCACTAAGATGCCTGTAAGGTAGAATGACAGCTAAAAATGGCCCTTTGAGTTCATTTACAGAACTATGGACATCCCCATTCATTCCATGGATGTTCTGATTTCACCGTAACCCAGGGAATCGGAGTCAACAAGAATATTCATCCTTGCTTTGTGTAGACAAAACAAACCACGGAATTCCGACCTGTTCTGTCGTTGTTTTGTTGTTATCTTGTAACCGTTTTTGTACAACAAAAATTTTGGGCTCCTGTCTCCCTCAGATTCCCTCCATTAAGCCTGGGGGCGGACCTTCAGACCCCTGCCGAGATGTCCCATGGACCCCGAATCAGCGGTGTAGGGGTTTGTGGCCCGAGAAACAGAGCTCCCCCGCCTGATTTGGTGAGTGTCCGATACAGTACACTCATACAGATAATGTAGAAAGTGCTTTAGAAAGTAAAACTCTTTGTTCCTCCAAAGCATTTGTCAAGAAACGACATCTGTTAGGAAGTTCTTCTAGTTCCTTTGGGGTTTGGGTTAGTCCCTAGTATGCTGTTTCTACATGAGAGCCCTAGGCAATGTTTAAAACCTAGTGAGCTGCCCACCTAGAATGCGTTTTTGTCATAGATAAATATGAGTTTTTCAGGGCCATTATGATGCTAATGTTAATATTTTACATTTAGCAGATGCTTTTATCCAAATGAGGAAAAGTATGGATCAGTAAGATTTATTCTTTTGTAAGAAATTAAGCACTATATTTTTCAAAAGTGACCGTAACATCTTGTATAATGTTACACGTTTAAATAAATACTGTTCTTTTGAACTTTTTATTAATCAAAAAATCCTGAAAAAAATGTAGCATGGTTTTCACAAAAGTGTGAAGCCGCACAACTGTTTTCAACGTTGATACTGATAAGAAAGGTTTCTTGAGCAGCAAATCAGCATATTAGAATGATTTCTGAAGGATTTCAGGAGAAGTGATGCTGTAAATTCAGCTTTGCATCATAGAAATAAATTATATTTAAAAGTGTATTCCAGTATAAATAGTTATTTGATTTCACAATTGTACTGTATTTTTGACAAAAATCTTGCTGACTTCATTTTCAAACTATACACAGTTTACATACCTGCAAAATAACCCAATGTGTACAGAATCAGTGTATGACCACCATAAAATGCTGACTCCATAGGCAGCTCAGTAGGTTTTCAAACACTGCCATTCCAGCAATGTACAAAACAGTTAATAAGTCTGTCATATTTCAATCTCATGAGGCAATTGGTCTGCGCTGATGGTTAAAACAGACTTATTTGAGTGCTGTAACATGGCAGGCCTTATGGAATTGTTGAAATGTAATACAAGAACGATGTTGGATGTATTCCACTGGGGTTTTAGAGTTGGTATCAACCAAAGAGTAGATCTGCTCACAAACCATGTTGATCTCAGTTGCAGAAAACCCCTGATCACGGTGGCCTCAGTTCAAAGGCGTTCACAGGAGAAACTCAATCTGTATGTTGGGCGCTTTTTTTTCCCCATCACCTGACTTTTTACAGCTCTGCAGACGAGATCTACGTAATCATACCACCAGAAATGTCAAGGGGATGAAGAAGACATCTTTAACAAAGTGTTTGTGTACAGTATCAGTGTTGTGCTCTATTGTAACATCTGTTTTATTTTGTAAGATTTCCCTGAGACTGTTTTCCCAAAACCTTTTGGGAAAAGGCCACAGCATAGCTTTGTGATTAATGATGCACCTCATTAATAGCCCGACGCGAACGTCACTTCACACCCTAGGAAGTACACTTCTGATCACAGGCCCAGCTGCTGACGTTTTGTGCCATTAAAGCATTTTTGCACCATTGCATTTGCATGTTTTTTGGTAGGAACGCACACATGATCCTGGATGTACTTTGGCAGCAGAAGAGGCAGCGGGGTTGCTGTGTTTCCTTTGGCCATCGCAGTCATTGTCGTCACTCCAGCACAGAGCTTAACAATGCTTCCTGTGTGGATTGTGAGAGTGTGTGAAAGCGGGGTCTGTTGATAGCACTCATTCCACCCCCAAACGTCTTCTCAAATCACAGAAACACTGTAGTCACTCTACACGCAAAGCTTCAGAGGGAGAGAGTAATCTGTTGTTTCCAGCACTAACAGTGAGCTTCTTTCTGTCTGTTCAGTATCAAACTACAGAAGTCCGAGGTTTGACTTTATTGACTCGTCCCTTATCAAATATCCTTCCAAGTTGACTTTTAATTGATTTAAGTGAATGTGGGTTTGTCTGTTTACAGTGAAATGCCTTAAAAGATAGGCAATTTTTTTTTCAATAATCATCCAATTAAATGATACGTTGGTACTAATATTATGAATGTTATGAGGGTTCTAGGCCTGTGCATCACTAATGATTAATTTAGTCAATTAATGGTGCATTTAAAGCCAATTTGGGATTATTATTATTATTATACTTGGTTTTGAAAACACCATTAATTAGCTAAATGTAATAAAAAAATATTTAAAAAATATTAAAATATTTTAAACCAAAAAAATTTATACCAGAATGAAAAATATTTTAGAGCCCTAGAGTCAAGTCAAGTCAAGTCACCCTTTATTTATATAGCGCTTTTAACAATTCAGATTGTGTCAAAGCAACTGAACAGGAATTAATTAGGAAAATAGTGTGTCAATAATGCAAAAGGACAATAATAAACACTCATTTTTTTAGTTAAAGGCAGTTCATCATTGGATTCAGTGATGTCAGCATCCAGCTCAGTTTAAATAATATCTGTGCAATCAAAAAGGCAACGATATCGCCGAATTGAGGTCCCCAACTACCGCAAGCCAAGGCCACAGCTGCAAGAACCAAACTCCTCGGTGACAGAATGGAGAACAAACCTCGGGACAACCGAGGTCTCTCGGGGGCCTTTCTCCTCTGACCCACTAACCAGCGTACGGAAAAATCTTTAAGCTACGTATAAAACAGACGATGAACACTATTAACATCAATTATTATATTGTGCAATCAAACTTATAGCAACATGTGGTAGTTCTGTAAGTTGTTTCATGGGTTGGCATCATCTGCGGTCCTCTGAGGGGTTGCATCATCTCTTCTCATGTGTTCTGGATCCAGACTGAAGCTTGGGATGTCAATCCCAGCAGAAACAGATAAACAAATAGAAACATAATTAGCGTAGCTGCTGTTCCAACCAAGCAAAATTGATTTGTTTAACCCAAACTAAAGAATAATAATGTGCATTTGATTAGATATAACTGCAGTAAAAGATTATGAGATTAATTATTTGATTGCTTGGCCAAAGAGATGTGTCTTTAATCTATATTTAAACAGAGAGAGTGTTTCTGAACCCCGAACATTATCAGGAAGTCTATTCCATAGTTTGGGAGCCAAATGCGAAAAGCTCTACCTCCTTTAGTGGACTTGCTATCCTAGGTACTACCAAAAATGCGCGATAAATGGCATCATCATTCATTCAAATGAGGCCAGCAATTTGTATCACAAAGCCAAGTGGGTAACGGGCGGAGAGTCTGAAGACTCTTTTCAGTGCGGTCAATACACATTTTGTATGTTTTTTTGTATTTATATATCTATTTTATATCATTTGAATTAAAAGTTAAAATTAAGTTAATTTATTATTTTTGTCATTACAAATTATTATCTGCATTTAGAATGTGAGTGAAATTTTTTTATTCAAAATTGACTTGAGTTTGATGATTTCTCAGTATTTGGATTGTGTCTGTTTTGCTTTAATGGCAGCAGAACTGAAGCTAGATGAACAAAACATGACGATCATGTTCTCCAGCATGATTTGATATTTTTTTCACAGAGCAACTTGAGCTTAACAAATAGAACATCTAAATGATTCACATTACTCGCTGGTCTCACCCACTTTCCTTACCTTTCATCACTTATGAAATGTGCAGTCTGAATATTCCTTATTAATTTCTTTCTAATTCCTTTTCCAGTTTAAATAAGAAAAAAAAATTCCCAAATTTCAAGTCTTAGACATTTGGATCCCATTTATATCCCCCAGACTTCTTTTCTGTGCATTCTCTTGTTGTATTTTATCTCATATTATACTCTTATCTTCATGCTGTTTCGTCTGTCCAAAGGAGGACTGACCCTCCGACTGAGCCTGTTTCTCCCAAAGTTTTTCTTCTCAATTTTTTTCACTGATGGAGTTTGGGTTCTTTGCCACTGTCGCCTTTTGGCTTGCTTAGTTGAGGACACTTAATATTTGGCAATATTTCAACTTGATTGCACAGACACTGTTGGAAGAGAACTGAACTGAGCTGAATGATAACATCAATGAACTGACTTTAACTGAAAAATTGACTCTTTGCTGTCGTCGTCTTTTTAGAGCTGCTTTACAGCAGAATTGAATTTTGTTTGCATTATTGAAACATTATTTTCTTGTTTAACACTGTAAAGCTTCTTTGACACAATCTATTGTATAAAGTGCTATATAAATAAAGGTAAAAATTGGTGTACAAATGAGTGCATTTTCATGTCCAGTCCTAAGACCTAATGCTGTGTCATTTCAGACGGCAGTCTTTCTGTAACACTGGTGTCAAATCTAGCAGCTCAGTGTTTGTCGAGCGGCTCGTGGGAAGCCAGTTGCCATGGCACAACTGATGGGTGGCTGTTTGTGTGGGCAGCTCAAGCTGTTAATCATGCGTGTTAACTGCTGTTGAGATGGACATCAGACTGAGAACTGCACTGTACAGCTAGCGCTAACCAGATTTTAGAGACATAACTTCTCCAAAAAGTTTTCGTAGCCATTCTGAGAGCTTGATCTGTTGAGGGTAGGAATTTCCCAGAAGCCCTTTAGAAGCTAATTGAAGTGCATTATAAATGTACAGCCTACTTTGGAATCCTTAATTAGGGACACTTTTTGGACTAAATCAGGTCTGTTTTCTGATGATTATTAATGTGAATGAAAGTTTTGTGATGTATTGGCTGCAGTATTGTCATGCAGTACGAATTATTATTTTTTTTAAGACGTTCTTTACTTCGATAAACCAAAAGAACAACAATGACCTTCAAGCCATATTGGAAAAAAAAAAAAACCTTTTATAATACTTATCAAATCTTTTCATTCCTTTTAGGTTGCACAAACCACAGATTGGAATTGATGCAGACTTGGAAAGACGTCCTGTTCAATCCAAGGTGACCCGCTATCGTGCTTCACCATGGCTTTCTCCCAGAGAACGTGAGTCATTTCTTCTGCTCTTTATCAGATAATTGAGGAGGTTTCTTTGAAGTATGGTTACATTTTCAGGGCTCTAGACTCATTCTTCCCACTGGTCGCTCTTTTGTGACTAACTTTCTCAGTTGGTCGCACGAGCACTTAATTTGGTTGCAATTTATTTTATAAATTTTTTTGATACAACATGGGATTAATGCATGATGATGAACTTTTATCATAGTTTATAGTTATATGGTAACGAAAGTGTTCAACATTCAACCTTTTTTCATCAGTAATATTATTTATGATTTAAATTTTGTTCCTCATTTGCTGTGTTATAACCCGGGCTTTGTGCGCTTTCACTTTCACTTTCAAATTCGCGATCTTGTTGTCACGTTTTACAAAAAAAGATAATTGTCTGTTTTGCTTATCTATACCTTTCACTTTTTAAGACTAAAACAAAAGATGGATTCATTGTTATTCATAATTAAAAAGCACAACAACAATAAAAAAGTAAGATACAATGACAAACTAGCTTACAAAACGTTTATTAACAAAAACGAATAAGATGAGGCATGGCATAGCTACACCACGTGCTGTATTGATGAATTACAGAATGTTTAGCAAACACTGAGGAATCAAATAAATTAAAAAATTAATAATAAAAAAGAAAGCCTCCATAGCGTAACGTGAGGTAAACAGCAAAGATAAAAGGCTTTTCAAAATGGAAACAAAAAGAAAAGTCAAACTAAACTGGCTGTTGCTGACCGGTTTTAAATGTTTTTTTCCCACAAGAATGCCAACAAGTTCACCTTCTCTGGTTTAAGAACGGTCTTTTACTTTAGCTTGAAAACCCGAAGCCTCGTTTCGTTTCCGGTCCGCTGGGCCCCCTTCGCACTCGTGCTCGTGTCGCAAATGCGACCATTTTGATCGCAGTCTAGAGCCCTGATTTTACAAATTGATATTTTTAGTCCTAGATGCTGATTCATGAATACAGCATTCCTGTGATGCTTCTAGATGGATGCTTAATAATTTCCTTATTATATAAAAAAACATTTTAATAAAAATTTACATCCTTAATATTTATTGCTTGTTTTTTTTTTTTATCTCATCTTATCTTATCCTATCCTATGTTATCCTACAATATCCTACAGCATCCTATCCTATCCTATCCTACAGCATCCTATCCTACAGCATCCTATCCTACTACAGCATCCTATCCTACAGCATCCTATCCTATCCTATCCTATCCTATCCTATCCTATCCTACCCTACCCTACCTTACCATTAAGGCACTTGAGACATTCCTTCCTACCCTTCCCTACCCTACAGTAAGGCACTTGAGACATGCCTAACAACACCCTGCAGTACTGAGTTACTTATCAGTTTGAAGGCCAAAAAATGGATGGATGTTTAAAAGATCCAGAACATGTTCATGCTGGAGTGTTTATATAATGTAATGTGTTGCTGGAGTTGTGGAGCTCTCGATTGTCACAGGAACTCGTCTACTTATTTTTTATTTAGCATTTCTGTTGTTCAATGAACACAAAGGCTTTGTCTGGCTTGTGCCGTCCCTGTGGTGTTTAGTCTCATTCTTCTTTCTAGGACAAACCTCAAGCAGAAATAACTTTAAAACAATGTTTATGGTGTTATTTTTTCCTGCTTTAATGTTTATTGGTTAAATAGCTGTTGTTTATTGTAAAGTTTAGTCTTGATGAAGTCATACAGCAGATCATTTTGACCCAAAAAAACAAATCTTTTGGGAAAAAACACAGGACATCCTGTATTGAATAATGTTACATGGCAAGTATAAAGCAAGCCATGTAATACAATTCAGTACAAACTCAAAAGAATAAATAAGAAATGTTGAAATTATACTTTGCAATAAAAAGACAAGACTGTTAGAATTGATGCAATTAAGTTTTGTTAAATCGATGCATTGTGATGCATCCATAATGAACGTATGACTATCAGTGTTTACACATCAACACCTATTTAGTGCCTTGATCTGCCCTGATATATGACAGTGTAGTCACCTTTATACAATACAGATTGTGCCAAAGCTGCTTTCCAGTGTTAAACAGGAAAATAGTTTATGCAATTCTTCCTCAGTGTAAACTATTCTGTTTTGAAAGTAACAAACAGCAAAGAGAAAGGGTGGAAATTGGTTGTGCAAAATCTAAATTTTTGGTACAAGAAACCATGACTGACATTGTTTTTATTATTATTATGCTTATAGTTATAATGTTAATTCCTAAAGCATGCAAACAAGGGCACCAGTAGAGCTGTTTCTGCTCACATTTCCCTATATGTGCTTCCTATATCTCTCCACAGAGTCATTTAGGAAATGTGCTTGTAGACATGAAGCTCATCGACATCAAGGACACGCTGCCTGTGGGATTCATTCCCATTCAGGAAACTGTGGACACACGTAAGCATGTATCCCCTCTCGTTCATTTACAGCTGCATTCTCAAGCTATTTCACACTAAACACTACAGCTGGATCCTTAAAACCATATTTATTAGTTTTTTTTTTCATAATTGTTATATTGCATATGCATTGTTATAGCTTAAATAAACCAGTGACACTCTAGACTGGAATTAAAAGAAGTTTGTTTTCCACTAATGTATTTTCTTTTACACATGCAGCCTGATATGTGGCGTTTTAAAAGCTTGTGGATTCAGTTTCTATCTTGTGTTAAATAATTAATCGATTGTGTGAAATGATCCTCTTTTAATTCCAGCGCTGACCTCGTTCTGTCTCTTTTCTCTTTCTATTGTAAACTCCATCTCCATTTCACTTTCTTCAACATGCCCCGTTCCTCTCTTTCTCTCTCCAGAGGAGCCGGCGTTCAGGAAGAGGAGGTTATGTATTAAGTTCATCCCGAGAGACTCCACTGAAGCTGCCATCTGTGATATCCGTATCTTAGGACGCTCTAAACAGGCGCCGCCACAGTATACGTTCATAGGGTCAGTTACGTCACACAAAGTCTCTATACACAAGACTGTCCTACCAATATTTAAGGACATTTTGTTAATATTCAGTAAGAAAATTAATTGTATTCTGTAGGTGGGCACTGACTTTCTCTTAAAACAGTTTAAAAAGATTTCTGAGCAATATTCAGCATCTTTAATATATTGTCATGAGGCTGAAATTTATTAAGACACCATTGCTGAATGGTTGAATCTCTGGCTGCATTTTGAGATCTGCAAAGCACTCGCTGTCTTTATTCATTTTATTTTTATTGAATGCGTCTCTTTTGTGTTTCCGGGTGTTGGTGTGGTTCTAGTTTGTTGGAATGATATTAATTCTGTATTTCCTCACAGAGAGCTGAACAATATGGGGATCTGGTACCGTATGGGAAAGGTGCCACGCGCCCAGGACTCTTCCCCTGTACAGAACAACTCCACCACCAACAACACCAATAACATCCAGACTGTCACCAACAACTCCACTCCAGCGCCAGTCTTGCCCAAGTACGTGTTTGTGATATCTGAGGAAGTGTGAACTGCATTTGTTGCAACAGCTGCAGAATAGAAAGAGTGAGTGAGACAAACCAAGAGAAGGAAGAGGAACATTGAAGGGTAAAAACTAGGGGTGTAAAGATACACGTATTCGTATTGAACTGTTCGGTACGAGGCTTTCAGTTCGGTACGCATTACAAACCGAACGATTCCTTTTACATTTGGAAAATAAAAGAGCTTAAAGTGTGTGAAATATAATGTTCTCAGTGCCACTGCGTTCAATAAGGCAGCCTAAATGACGTAACGGGCAACGTGCTGTCTGTCCAGTGGCGTAGTGGAGCGAAAGACCTTGCTGGGTTGCGTCGAAAGACAATGATCTTGTATCGACAATAGCCAGAAATATTGTTCAAAAACAACAATTATTGGCAATATTAAGAGGATTTGCCATTTCCAATTAATGTAGGCCTGTTACATTCTTATTTTTTTTATTAGGCCTATTATTATTATGAAGTTGCTTTTATTATTAAATTAAAATTACAATTAATTTGCCCCGCAATATTACCACATAACTGACGTGCTGCGAGGATTACAAAAGATTAGGCTATTTACTCTTCATTTAAAATGTTTTTCAAAAAAATGCCTTTTAAAACTGGTCTATATACAATGAATTATAGGCCTATAATTAAAATATTAACTCAGCAGTCATCAATTAAAATCAATGAAATAAAAAAAGCTTTTATTTCAAGCACCGACAAAACAACCTGTTTAACACAAAATATGTTTCTTCTCATTTTTTTTCCACTATGTACGGGCCACAAGAGAAATATTAAGGGAATAAATTAAAACAGTTAGCTATACCGTTATCAGCATATGCTGAAGTAGATTCGTCTCTCGTAGTCTCTGAGAGAATATGCGGCATCAGATGCCGAAAGCTCCGTCATTCCATTTTTACTTTCACTTTCTGCATATAGTGAATTGACTGAGATTAAGACGTTCACTGGCATAACTCTTGCACAAAGTTTGCACGTTTGCATGTGATATCCATTGGCTCGCCTTCATGAAATATTTCCAACATTGCATCATAAGCAATACCCCCCCCCCCCCTCCCCGTATCAAAAACTTACCGAAACCGTGACACCACTGTCGTATCAAACCGAACCGTAAATTTTGTGAACCGTTACACCCCAAGTATAAACACTTTGTTAGAGGGTTAGTTAAAAATGAAACTAAATTAAAATTAGCCCGTGTTTTACTCACCCTCAAAGCATCCAAGGTGTATATGACAAAGCCATATCGGAGTTATATAAAATTATTCTTGCCCTTTCCAAGCTTTTTTATCCAGTCCAAAAGTTTAAATAAGGATCGTATTTCTTTTTACAAAAACGCCTGATTTCGCTACATGAGGCCTTTATTCCCCCCGCGTAGCCGTGGTGGGCACATTTTTAATATGGATGGATGCACTTTTAGTTGAACTATTATTTTGGACTGTTGAACAAACACCCCCCACTGCCATTATAAATCTTGGAAGAGCAAGGACAATTTTTAATATAACTCCAATTGGATTCGTCTGAAAGAAGAAAGTCATATACACCAACGCCTTGAGGGTGAGTAAAACATGGGCTAATTTTCATTTTTGGTGAACTAACCCTTTAATTATGCAGGGTCCGCACAGCATTCCTTATATTCCTGGAATAATGATGATACATTTTATTCAGAATTCTTTGATGAAATAGAATGATGAGTCGAAGTTTCGCATTTATTTGAAATCTTTGGTAACATTATAAATGTATTCACTGTCACTTCTGATCAATTTAATGCATCCTTTCTTCTGGAAAGCATAGAATAAGCAAAAAAACATCCTGTGTTCCATGATATAACTGGAGTAATGAAACTATTTATTTGGAGTGTTTTCACATGCTACACTTTGTGTAAAATGTGTACGTTTTCTCCCATACTTGATGTCTACATGTTTGTTTGTGTCTCAGGGTTTTGTACGCCCCAGGCGTTTCTCCGACACAAATGGGAAGTGTCTGTTCCAGCTGTTTCCCTCTCATGGTTTCCGTTCCTCTCTGTCTGTCTGCTCATCTTGATACTGTCCCCATCCGTTATCTTAGTTATTATAACAGGATACAACTGCAGTGAAGTCTCACAAGTAGAAATGCATCTCAATGAGGGGTTTTCATCGGCATCTGGGCCCTGACACGTGTCCTGGACGTCTTTTCTAACACAGCATTGCACAACAATTCAAGGGTCGTATCATGGAAAACGACATTATGTATGACAGTAAATAACTTTATAATGTTGCAAAAGATTTCTGTTTCCAATAAATGTTTTATTTTTACATTCTATTTATCGAAGAATCCTGAAAAATGCAGAAATGTATGGTTTCCACAATAATAATATTTCACAATAGTACTGTTTTACTGTATTGCTGATCACAAAAATTAAGCAGAAGAGACTCCTTTCAAAAACATTAAAAAATCTTATCGAACCATAAACTTTTGAATGGGAAACATTTTAACATTATGTACAACTACTATCCCAGACAGCTATCTTTTCCAAATCACAAAGGGAGAATATCAGCAGTCCAAGACGACCAAATTCTATTCATATACAGTTGTTTTGTTCCTCGTGATGTGTGGAGTTTCCCTTGCAGCTGCCAGCAGAACACGTACAGTACCTACTGAAAACATCAACTGGGTAGAGCATGTGTCATGTGTGCGGTGACTTAGTCACGTTATGAGTGCGTTTAATGGTGGGTGTTTTCCATAAAGCCTAGAGCATTCTCCTGTTAATGAGTGGATCTGGGGTAAATGCACAGCTTTATTTGAGTGTGTGCTAGCAGCAGTTGCTTATGTGTAATCGCAAAAATTAAAGTTTCTAATGCATAATGTTTGTTTCCAAGTAGTTAGTTCAAATTAGTTCCCTGAACGAGTGGTTCATTGAAGCTTTGTATTATTGATTGGTTTCAGGTTGAACCAACCCTGATCGGATACGTTTTTTAGGGGGAATTTGCATAGAATATGTTCTGGCCATTGTTGTTATTGTTAAAGGAACACTCCACTATTTTCCAACTCCCCTAGAGTTAAACAGTTGAGTTTTACCGTTTTCGAATCCATTCAGCCGATCTCCGGGTCTGGCGGTAGCACTTTTAGCTGTAGCTTAGCGTAGATTATTGAATCTGATTAGACCGTTAGCATCTCGCTCAAAAATGACCAAAGGGTTTCTATATTTTTCCTATTTAAAAACTTGACTCTTCTGTATGTACATCCTGTACTAAGACCCGACGGAAAATGACAGTTGTGATTTTCTAGGCGATATGGCTAGGACTATACTCTCCTCCGTTCGCATAATCAAGGACCTTTCTGCCTACGCATGGGTTCAGCCGGGCAATGATTTTACGCACACCTGAAAAAAATAGGCTAACTCCGTCAACATAACCAGCTTTGACCACCTGCTTGCCCAGGAGCGTGCTAGGGGACCTATTTTTCAGCACTGCTAACAGTCTAATCAGATTCATTGAACTATGCTAAGCTACAGCTAAAAGTGCTCCCGCCAGACCCGGAGATCAGCTGAATTGATTCGAAAACAGTAAAACTCAACTGCTTAACTCTAGGGGAGTTGGAAAATTAATATTTTCAAAAATAGTGGAGTGTTTTTTCTTTTTACAACTTAGCAATCCTATGAAAAAATAATTTTGTATTTATAATACAATCTATTACATGTTTTCTATTAAAAAAAAAATTAATTACTTGAAATAAGATAAACATTAGTATAATTGAAAACTAAACCAAAAGATAGAGAATTGCTTGGCATCACGTGAAATAAAAGGTTGAAGTCAAAATTACAAACAAATAAAAATAAATTATAGCTAAAAAAAAAACTAATAATAAAACACTATGACTAAAACTTAAAAAAAATCTAAATGAAAACTTAAAATGAAAGCTTATTCAAAATATTAATGAAAAATATATAAATAATACTAAAACAAAAACACTGGTTCTTGCATGAAAAACAGCTACATGGAACGCAACATTTTTATTTTTTTTAATTAATGGTATTTTTAACTTGTCATGGCATTCTAAAACACAACACTCGTGACGGGATGCGTAAGATGTGCACAATGACCAAAGACATTTTTCTGAGCGGTTTTTACTTTGCAAGCTATCTAAGAGCTAAAGCAAAGCACGTTGTTTGTTCTGCTATTTAAAGAACCGCCACTAAAAATATCTATGTTTTTGACTTTCTTTAAAGCACAACTGCTAAAAATAAAGCTTAGAAAACTCCGAAAAATTCTGTGTTTAAAGGTTCTGGCATCATCAGACGAACAGTTTGTTTTATTAGGATGTAGATCTCAGCATGCAGCCTGTGAGACTGGAATATCACAATGTGCAGGCCTGTGTTACAGACACAACTTTCAGGCATCAGTAAGGTTGTCAGACAGATGACAGATTGGTAATAACATTTGGTCTAAAAAAACAGCTGTGATGATACACAAACCACAGTGATAATAGTGAGGACTGAGAAGGAAGATACGTTGAATATTTATTTGATTAAGTGCTAATTGTTTTCCTTTTGTGTTTCTTTGCAGGCACATATCCATGACCCTGCCGGCATGTTTCAGAAAAAGCACAACCAGACCAGACTTTGAACACCAGAACTCCAACCTCTATGCCATCTCTGGTACCAAAACCTGACCCAAACTGAACGCCTTCAATATCACATGAGCATTTAAATAGAGAGGACTGTAACATGAAACCACCAATCAGTGACAGAATGTTCTTAGAGCTCCAATCTAGAATTTGACATGCTTTTACAAATGAAAAAAAGAATCACTTTGTTATAAAATAGAAAAAAAAGAGTTTGCTTTGTAGGTTTACTCTATAAGTTAAAGTTAGAAAAAATAAGCACTGATATTATCTGCATCAAGTATATCGGTAATATACACTACTGTTCAAAATTTGGACTAAGATTTTTTTATTTTTTTTAAGAAAGGTTAAAAGGATGCATTAAATTGATTAAAATGTCACACTTTTATAGCTTGAAAAAGATTTCCATTTCAAATAAATGCCGTTCTTTTGAACTTTCAATGCATAAAAGTAACCAGAAAAAAATTAATCATAGTTTCTACAAAAATATGAACATTGATAATAATCAGAAATGTTTCTTGATCAGCAAATCAGCATATTAGAATGGTTTCTGAAGGATCATGTGACACTGAAGACTGGAGGAATGATGCTGAAAATTGTGAGCCACAAAGACTTCTTTCCAAAAAAAAAAAAAGTCAAATATTCACCAACCCCAAATTTTGAACAGTCGTGAATTATATATCCGATATATTGTGCATCTCTAGACTGCTTGAGATGAAGGTCAGTGCATGTAATAATCCATCAGCGCTCAGAGTGTCTGTGTGGATTCATGAGTGCTGTCATTAGGGATGTATTAATAAACCCTTCTGGAGGTGGAATCTGTTTAACTCTTCCGGATGGTGTTCAGTGATGAGTCAGAATATCTCTCCTTCTGTTCTGAGCTCTCGTTTCTTACTGCACGATTCTCGTTTGTCACACATTCGTGGGAAAAAAAATTATTCATTTAGCAGATGCTTTAATCCAAAGCCACTTACAAATCATTTTATTTCGTAGATGTCATCAGCCAATGATATATTAATATTCCGTGGCTTTTTGTGCAAGGCAAAGTATATTATGTCTGGTGAGCTCTGGTTAATACTGACTTTTTGACTTTTCAGCTATGGATGGAGTGCCTTTCATGATTTCGGAGAAGTTTGCGTGTGCCTCCAGTGATGTGAGTCTGATATCAACCAATCGCGTGCTTCATATGAACTCTTAAACACTCCGTAGAGCACTGTACTATTAGATGTAGATTTTGAAAGATTTGAGGTACTTAAAACTATCTTAAGAACTGACATGGACAGTGAGGAGGAGTTTGTGGTGTTAGTCTGACAGTGTCTCTCTGTGTTTCAGCTGCAGCAGGTGGATCTAATGGGCATCAGAATCAAATCGCTTGCAGAGATTGAGAAGGAGGTGAGGATCTGTTGAGTTTCAACCATGACAAGTGCTAGTTTGTATGTTGCTTTTGTTTCCAAGCAGGTATTTTCGAGCCGTGTAAACCTTTAAAGGTGATTTTTTTTCAATATTTAGATTTTTTTGCACCCTCAGATTCCAGATTTTCAAATAGTTGTATCTCAAGCCAAATATTATCCTATCATAACAAACCTTACATCAATGGAAAGCTTATTTATCAGCTTTCAGATGATGTATACATTTTGAAAAACTGACCCTTATGACAGGTTTTGTGATCCAGGGTCGCAAATGATATGATGTTGAATTCAGCTTTAGATCAGTGGAATCGTGAGCTGTTTTTGACTGATCCACTAGAGGTCAGTGTGTGCTGTGAAACTCTCTCTCAGATGGTGTTTAACTCTTTCTGTCTGTGTCTGTGTCAGTATGAATATAGTTTCCGGACGGAGCACAGCGCCGCGGCCCGTCTGCCGCCCAGTCCCACCAGAACATCTCTGGGCTCCGAGGCCTAACGCTCGCGCGCCGGAGGAAAGAGTTCTTCGGGCTTCTGAAGACCTGATCTGAGCAGAGACTCTCTGAAAGTACAACTGAAACCCACTAGTTCAACGGATGGAAAAATAAGGATATTGTTCGCCTTTTTTGCATACAATTAACATATTTCATGTGGTCAAGTTCAGTCTCTCTTAAGTTGATGCTGCTTTTACCTAAAGAGCTTTGGATCTCTATCGCTACAGTGATCAAATCAAAACCACTACCGTGTTTCTTTTGTTATGCGACAAGTATTGCGTCTGAAGTTGTGTTCTGACTTATTCTGGCTGCTGGACTGAGATGCTGTTACCGCAATGACTTTATAAAGGGTCACACTTGGACAAACCCTTATTTGAGTCCCACTTGCGTCAAATGCATAGAGTTGGAAGAGTTCGGTTTTATTTAGATGGCAGTGACTGCATGACTTTAGTCTGTTTGGAAATGGAGCCCAGTTCACTGCACTGTTACAGGACTTCTCAAACATTTCAATATTTTTGTGTTTGTCTGGAAAAAGAGATAAGAACAAAAACACTCCGACTCTGAACAAACCCTTGTACATAGACAAGCGTCCATTCAGGAATGCGTTGTTTTAATATTGTGTTTTTCCCTTTTTGTCTTTGTAACGTCCCTCCTGAACTGATCTGTCACTCCAGTTACCACTGCTTATGTTTTACTGAGATTTTACTCTCTTTCCGTCTCATGTTATGATGTTCAATGGTGCTCAAGTACTTGGATATTGTTCCTGCCAGTCCATTTGTGGCTTGTGACATTTATGGTGTTTTTTTTAATAAACAAGTGAATATTTCCACAGTCATATTTCATCCCAAGATTTGAAGAAATAAATCAATAACATTTTTAGCTGTTTTTAGGACCAGAAAGATGTGACATTTTCATGAGATTGAAACTTATTTTATGCACAAATACTCATTATTGTAAAAAAATTTGACAGACTTTTTGATTTAAATTATGTGGAGTTTTTCCATATCACATTAATTAATCTGGTAACACTTTATTTAAAGCCTTTGTGCATAATGCATTATAAAGGTATTCATAATATACGTCATAATGCATTATAAAGGTATTCATAATATACGTCATAATGCATTATATCTTTTCAGAAATAACTGTGACCAAAGTTAAAATGCATTATGATATTTGAAGGTTTGTTTGTTGTACTCCTCAAATGATTCGAATTGTTGTAATTATACAATACATTATAATGTGCATTACGAGGCATAATTAATGCATTACATCTACTTTTATAATGCATTTTATATAAAGGCTTCAAAGTGATACCAGACCTTCACTGTGAGACTTTAATCAAACTCTAGGATGGGTTTTCGTTTTCTTACAGTGTGGATTATAATGTTCAAGCAGCTATATTATTGTTACATGTTCTAACCACTATTTTGACTGTTTTTAAATCTGAAATTAACCACAAATCTGATGTTCTCTTCATGTCTGTGGCAGTCAGTAAACTTTCAAAACTGACTTTTCCGGCATCAGTCGAACCTAAGTTTTTGACTCATTAGCAAGCCGTTTTTTATTTCTATTGAATATCATTTAAAATCCAAGAATTGGAACTGGAAAACCAGTCCAAGGTTTATACATCTAGGAACCAAAATTATAGTTTAAAATCATATCTGAAGTTACACGCTGATGTTGATGTCGATTTTTTATTTCATTCATTTATTTAACTGAAAGTCCCATAGGAATGCATGCAGAGTTATGTTTTTTTGTTGTTTTTATTTTCAACATTAAATTGAGTATTTAATTCGCTATTTCATTGTACTCTTTCATCTAATTATTTAATGATTTTACATGAAGATTAATTTAATGTTTAGGAATGTAGCTAGTATGTTTCCCCAATATTTTTTTAATGTTATGTTGGGAATAGTTTAGTGTTTGGTCACATGAACAAATACAATAAAACATGTTTAGTTATTGCACTGCGTAAATAATCTCCTGTTCACAATTTCATAAAGCGTTTAATGTGTATCATCCAGTTCAAGTCATTGTTTTGCCTCTAGACGAACATGCTGTGTGTTTGTCCTTTGCATTGTCAACTGATTTGAATTTTCTTTCTTGTATAAATGTGATTACCATTGTTGAATGCTGGTTGAATTTTGTTTTATTATTCTAAAAAAAAAAAAATCTGTGAACTCTTCGTGCATTTTTCATCAATGGATTAAAAAAAAAAAAAAGAAAGTTTGCTATCAGGTGTCCATATCGAAAGCTCCACCAAAATCTCTTTGTAATAATGTCATTTTCTTACAATGAGCTTTAAAGGAATAGTTTATCCAAAAATGAAAATTTGCTGAAAACTTACCATCAGGTCATCCAATATGTAGATGAGTTTGTTTCTTCATCAGAGCAAATTTGGAGAAATTTAGCGTTACATTGCTCACCAATGGATGCTCTGTAGTGAATGGGTGCCGTCAGAATGAGAGTCAGCTGATAAAAACATCCCAATAATCCACAAGTAACCCACACCACTCCAGTCCATCAGTTAACATCTTGTGAAGAGAAAAGCTGCATGTTTGTAAGAAAAAAATCCATCATTGAGACATTTTAACTGTTGCTTCCAGATGAAATACAGGTCCTCTATGGCGTTATCCATAACATTTTTCATAACTTTGTCCAATGAAAAAATCATCTGGTCTGAATCAGGAGAGAAATCTGCACAGCTTCAAGTGCCATTTACAAATGAAAGCATTGAAAGAAGGGGATGGACTTTTTCACTGGATGAAGCATTATTATGGATTATGGACTCGTATTTTGGCCAGAAGTGATGGTTTAATGTTAAAATGCCTTAATGTTGGATTTGTTTCTTTCAAACACGCAGCTTTTTGCTTCACAAGATGTTAACTGATGGACTGGAGTGGTGTGGATTATTGTGAGGTTTTTATCAGCTGTTTGGACTCTCATTCCGACGGCACCCATTCACTGCAGAGCATCCATTGGTGAGCAAGTGATGGAAGTTTTGGATGATCCATTTCTTTGAGCCATAAACAGTCTTTGGCAGTATGGCACTTTCAAATTGATTGCATAGTAGCACATGGTACACCCATTCGTAAGTGCAAACGGGGATGGTTTCGCCACAGAGTAATTCATGTTTACTGGAAATCTGCCTCTGTTTTGGCTTCACAAACGCTCAGAGCTTCCTGTGGCCGTTTGACAAGTCACTTTATTTAGATCCAACATGCGTACCAAACCACAGGGAAACTTTCAAGACTTCAAGCATAAAATCCCTTCAAATGCTGCAGATGGTTTTGGGCAATGTGTTACTGTTTGTGTGGCTTTTAATGACTTCTTAAGAGAATGAGAAGTTCAACAAGAAGCGCAGCAAAGCACAATGATTGAGCATTTAAGAAACCACACAAAGGTTATTTCATTTTCTCTTTTAATCGTGACATCTTGCTTCTGGTTCATACGGCACTTTTAGTAGCAAAATGTTAAGTGCGCAAACATCTCTTTTGCGTAATTTACTGAAAAGTACCGAAAAGTTTTTAGTTTTTTTCAGGTTTAATGAGGCTTTGTGGTTTTGAGGACTATTTGTTTGTTTTAAAATTTCTACTACTTGAAAAATATGTAATATGTCCTGCAAATATCTTTATGGTGTAAACCCTTGTGCACTATTACAAGAAGCCCCTAAAACTAGATCCTCGAGAGCTGGATTCATATCCAGATCAGTATCTGTTGGTCAACTGAAATAGATACATTTATTGCAGCATTCATTTTTGAATTTTAGTTCCCTTTCAGTCGGTCACTCTCGACGTCACGTCGGAGGACCGACGAAATTGGGATCTCGCTTAGAGGGACCAATCTACTTCGAGTGTAAACTAAACGAGCCAATGCACATTGGCATGCGATTATTGCATCCAGCTGCTGCTGATCACAGCGTGAGTATAAGTAGGCAGCAGGTGCAGCGCATATTCAGCTTTTCGCTTCGGAGCCGAGCGATCAAATCGTTCTGCTCTTGACTACTCTACTGAGAGAAGAAGACTGAGTCCGCGCGCTCTTGGAGAGCTCTTTGTGTTGGCGGTACGGCGCTTCAGCGGGGGTGGTTTCCCGTGTCGAGTGGGTTGCACACATCATGCTGCACTACCCCCTGTTTGTGTTGCCATCTCCCCTGTGCGCTTCAGCACGTTAAAAGAGCTTTTTCCCCTAAAAGAGCAATTTCTGGTGCGTCTTTCTAAAGACGACGTTGCTTGGCAAACTTGACGTTACGTCTTTATAAAGACGATGTGGGTCTTGCTAGAGACAAAGTCTCACACGGCGTTCTGGATGCGGTCGTGACCTGGCGCTGGGTGATGGTCACGATAGCTGCCTCACGTGCCTGTGCATGTAGCACGCTGAGGTGGCGTTTGTGAATGAGTCATGTTCCCATTGCGGGAAGATGACCATCTCGGAGATGCGGACCGGACTCCGTTACCTGCAAGGGGGCAGAGTGCTCGTGCCACCGCCTAGATCTGGGGTTCTCTCTGGTGGTAGCCGGGGGCGTCCTTTTTCTGGCGGATTGGTCTTACGGTCACGGTGAGGAATTGCACTCCGGGGATGCCCAAGCCAGCCGGCACTTCGAAATCAGCGGAGCTCTCAAAAAGAGCAGGCGGGACCCTCCCGGGGGGTACCACCTGTATCTTCCGAGGCTCCCCCCGACGATCGAATGTCGATTGCAGCATCGGAGGGTGAACAAGAGCTTTCTGGAGAGGAAGATTCAGCTACGCTGCTCTCCTCTGGGACCGTAGCAATGACTGGATCGGATCCAGAAATAATGTCTATGCTTTCCCGGGCCACCGTAGGGTAGGGCTCGAGTGAAGACTTTCACCGTGTCCCGAGCCCTCAAGGTTGAATGATTGGTTCTCGGGGTGGTCCGCGCTCCTCGGTGCCTTTCTTCCCAGAGGTGCATGAGGAGCTCAAAAGGTCGTGGACGGCACCTTTTTACTGCTGGAAACTGATTTGCTGGATCCTCCTCACTCACCACCCTCGATGGTGGGGCAGCAAGGGGGTTACAAGGGTCCCTCCGGTGGAACGGTCGGTTTCGATGCAGTTGTGTCCTAATACCGCCACCAACCGGCAGGGAGAACCGTGCCTCACCTCCCGGGTCTGTAGGTACTCGACTGGCCAGCGATGCCTATACGACCGGTGGAGAAGCTGCCTCCGCCTTACACGCTACGGCGTGATTGCAAGTGCACCAGGCCAAGGCACTGAGGGCCTTGCACGAGGGTGGTCACGACCTGGAAGTTCAGAGAGAACACCGCACCGCGGCGGACCTCACGCCACAAGCAACGAAGGTTACGGCGCGGTCTCTGAGTCATGCGATGTCCACTATGGTGGTCAAGGAGCGCCATCTCTGGCTGTGTCTGACCGACATGCGTGAGACGGACAAGACAAGACTCTTGAACGCCCCCGTGTCCCAGGCCGGCCTGTCGGCGACATGGTGGAGAATGTGCCCAGCGGTTCTCCGCTGACCAGAGCAGACTGAGGCAATCAGGTACATCCTGCCGGCGTGCAGCTGCTGCCGTCGCCGAGGGCGGCACCCTGCACCGCCAAACCACAGAGCAGAGCTACTGCGAGAATCAACGCAAAGCTGTGCCGTGGAGCCGGTCGCAGGGCAGCCGCCCCGACCGTCCAGGCCCCCGCCAAACCTGTTGGCAAGCGAGAGAGCAAGAGGCCCGGGACGGGCGACCCAGAGGTGGAGGGACATACTCTTCAGGAGATGGTAAGCACACCACTCCCTCCCCCGGAGGAGGGCCGGGCGGAGAATCTTGTTCCACCAATGACCTCGGTCGGTGGTACCCAAATACTCGACAAAGAGCAATTCCTCTATTTCTGGGTCCCCAGGGGGACGGGGGGTTGTGGACGATCTAGTACGTATCACACTCACCCTCCTCTCTCGCCAGTGAGCAGCAGTGGGCGGATCGGGAGGACGAACCAACGGACTACCCACGCACCCTCTGCACGAACGCAGGTCAGTGTTACACACACAAGACCCCGCCTCGGACCGGCTACGAGACACCCGGGCCGGGTCCCTGCGTTCTTTCACGCTGACCCGCTGCGGGTACGCCTGTAGTTCCGTTGATGGCACTTGCGCTGTGTCTGGGAGCCTGGCTTGAGCTACCGAGCCCGTCTCGATGTCTCCTTCGAACCGCCAGGCTCGGCTATGCGATTCAGTTCGACCGGCGCCCTCCAAATTCAGGGGCGTCCACTTTACGTCAGTGAAAGCAGCAGATGCCCCTGTCTTGCGTGCAGAGATCGCAGTCCTACTGGCGAAGGACGCGATAGAGCCGGTCCCTCCAGCCGATATGAGGTCGGGGTTTTACAGCCCTTACTTTATTGTACCAAAGAAAGGCGGTGGGTTGAGACCCATCTTGGACCTGCGCGTCGTGAACCGGGCCCGTCACCGGCTCCCGTTCAAGATGCTCAAGCAGAAATGCACTTTCAGGTGTATCCATCCCCAAGACTGGTTCGCAGCGATCAACATGAAGGACACGTACTTTCATGTTTCGATCCACAGGCCATTCCTGCGGTTTGCGTTCAAAGGACGGGCATACCAGTACAAGGTCCTGCCCTTCGGGCTGTCCCTGTCGCCCCGTGTCTTTACGAAAGTTACGGAGGCAGCCCTTGTTCCCACGAGAGAGTGGGGCATTCGCATCCTCAACTACCTCGACGATTGGATCATACTCGCCCAGTCTCAGGATCAGTTGTGCTAGCACAGGGACTTGGTGCTTTCACACATCAGCCTGTTGGGCCTTCAGGTCAACTGGGAAAAGGGCAAATTCCCGAAGCAGAGGATCTCTTTTCTCGGTATGGAGTTGGACTCGGTCAAACAGACAGCACGCCTCACGCAGGAACGTGCTCAGTCGGTGTTGAACTGCTTGAATACATTCAAGAGCAGGATGGCAGTCCCACTGAAACAATTTCAGAGGCTACTGGGGCATATGGCAGCCACGGCGGCAGTCACACCGCTGGGGCTGCTACATATGAGACAGCTGCAGCACTGGCTCCATGGCCGAGTCCCGAGGTAGGTGTGGCAACGCGGCACCTTCTGGGTCCAAGTGACACCGGCCTGCCGCCGAACCTTCACCCCGTGGTCAGATCTTGTGTTCCTCCGGGCAGGAGTGCCCCTGGAGCAGGTCTCCAGGCATGCTGTGGTTTGCACGGATGCCTCAACCACCGGCTGGGGGGCCACGTACAACGGGCTTGCAGTGTCAGGGGTTTGGACGGGGCCTCAACTGCACTGGCACATCAACTGCCTAGAGTTGCTGGCAGTGCACCTTGCCCTGGGCCTTCTCAAAGGGTGCTTACGAGGCAAGCATGTACTGGTCAGCACGGACAATACAGCGACCGTTGCGTACATCAACCGACAAGGTGGTCTGCGCTCCCGTCGCTTATCGCAACTCGCCCGCCACCTCCTCCTCTGGAGTCAGAAGCATCTGAGGTCGCTTCGTGCTGTTCACTTCCTGGGCTGCTCAACCGGGCAGCCGACGAGCTGTCCCGAGCTGTGCGCCCGGGAGAATGGCGACTCCATCCCCAGACGGTCCAGCTGGTTTGGGGACGTTTCGGAGCCGCTCAGGTAGACCTGTTTGCCTCTCCAGAAACCTCTCACTGACAGTTGTTCTAGCCATGACCGACGGAACACTCGGCACGGACGCTCTGGCACACAGCTGGCAGCGGGGCCTTCGCAAGTATGCGTTTCCACAGTGAGCCTTCTTGCACAGTTGCTGTACAAGGTCAGGGAAGACGAGGAGCAGGTCCTCTTGGTGGCACCCTATTGGCCTACCCGGACCTGGTTCCCGGAACTAATGCTCCTCGCGACAGCCCCTCCCTGGCCGATTCCTCTGAGAAAGGATTTACTGACTCAGAGACGGGGCACCCTTTGGCACCCGCGTCCAGACCTCTGGAAACTTCATGTCTGGTCCCTGGACGGGACGCGGAGGTTCTAGGTGGCCTACCCCAAGGGGTAGTTAACACCATCACTTCAGCGAGAGCACCGTCTATGAGACACGCCTACGCTTTGAAGTGGAACCTGTTCGTTGAGTGGTGTTCTTCTCGCCGAGAAGACCCCCGGAGATGCCCGATCGGAGTTGTGCTGTCCTTCTTGCAGCAGGGGCTGGAGCGAAGGCTGTCTCCCTCCACCATTAAAATTCATGTCGCAATCGCTGCTAACCACGACCCCGTAGAAGGGAGGTCGTTGGGAAGCATTGACTTGGTCGTCAGATTCCTTAGGGGGCGAGAAGGTTAAATCCTCCACGGCCCACCTCTATACCCTCTTGGGACCTGACTCTGGTGCTTACGGCACTACAGCAGGCCCCGTTTGAGCCTTTAAAGGCAGTGGAGCTGAAGTTCCTCTCAATGAAGACTTTGCTCCTGCTGGCATTGGCCTCTATCAAGAGGGTAGGGGACCTGCAAGCATTCTCGGTCGACGATTCGTGCCTAGAATTCCGGGCAGGGATTCCAGGTAACCCTGAGGCCCCGGCCCGGCTACGTGCCCAAGTTTCCCGCTACTCCCTTCAGGGATCAGTTGGTGAACCTCCAAGCGCTGCCCTCGTAGGAGGCAGATCCAGCCCTAGTTTTGCTCTGTCCCGTTCGAGCCTTAAGGTGCTACGTAGACCGGACGCAAAGCTTCAGGACCTCAGACAGCTCTTTGTCTGTCACGGAGGCCGGCAGAAGGGGAATGCCGTCTCAAAGCAGAGGATGGCCCACTGGATAGTGGATGCCATCACCCTGGCTTAGGTTGCGAGCTCACTCAACTAGAGGTGTTGCATCCTCCTGGGCGCTGGCTCGTGGCGCCTCGCTGACAGATATTTGTAGGGCTGCGGGCTGGGCGACCCCTAACACATTCGCTAGATTCTATAGCCTTCGTGTGGAGCCAGTATCCTCCTTTGTTCTCACCTCAAACGGGTAGAAGCACTGAGATGCCCCGGCTTCGGGTCGGCTTGCAAAACCACTCCAGAGAGTCCATATATTAGACCCTGTTGAGTTCCTCCGTCCCTTCGGCAGCCAGACGTGGCGGAGCGTCCGGCGCCAGGCCTTCACTCGCTGAATCCTCGAGAACCGGTAGAAGGCTGGGTTCCATATGTAAGACCTAAGTGGATCCCATATATGTAAAATCCACGGTATAGCCTCAGAGCCCATGTTTCCACGGCAGACTTCTGCCATTCCAAGAGGTTTACAATCACCTCCAATCTTCCATATACACCTAAGGAATGTTCATATGTGTATTTGCTTCCGAAACCTACTTCGGGAAGGTCAGCTTCCGTAACGCCCACCGTTCCACGTAGAAGCGGGTACAAAGCACGCAGAACAGTTTCAAAAAGTGTTATCCAGTCTACTCATTGGGTAGTGCCATAGCAGCATTAGCTGGTCCTCTTGTGAAGAAGCCCTGGCCTACGCCAAAAAATAGGGGCGCAGGTGGCTTCCACAGGACACTGGAAGGGGCAGTAGCTGTGACCCTTTGGTAGGATCCCAATTTCGTCGGTCCTCCGACGTGACGTCGAGAGTGACCGACTGAAAGGGAACGTCTCGGTTACGTATGTAACCATCGTTCCCGAAGGAGGGAACGGGACGTAACGGTCCAGTCGCCACAGTCTGTACCCACCGGCTGACAGCGGCCGGAGCACGGCTCGGATCCTCAGCGGGAAAACCTGAATATGCGCGCACCTGCGCATACTATACCCGCTGTGATCAGCAAGCAGCTGGATGCAATAATCTGCCTGCCAATGTGCATGGCTCGTTTAGTTTTAACACTCGGTAAAGTTTAGATTTGGCCTCTAAGCGAGATCCCAACTTTCGTCGGTCACACGCACAGATAGTGATGCGTCTCAGTTCCCTTGCATCAGGGAAACAGAGAGGTTTAGATACGTAAAACCGAGACGGTATTTCCGAAGCCATGGGATGTACTGACTTCAGTTCATATGTGTTGAGAAAAGAGCTTTCAACGACCAGTAATTGAGGGTACCACGTCTGTTTGTTTGACATTTGTTGCCATCCAGTGTGGGGACATAATTATGGATTCTATCATGACTATCTGTCGTTTTATACAGCGTTGCATTCGCGCCGGTTAAACATAATAAACAATGATCTGCATTTGTGATCGGAAGAAAATTACAACTACAAGCGCTGCTAATACACTAGGCCAAAAGAGGATTACTCAAACTTCGCTTTAATAGAACAAAATATAAAACATATTTAAATATAAAAGATCTGTACTCACAGTCTTGAGTCTGAGAACAGCGGCCTGTAGTTACTCTCCAGGATCAGGAAAACAGTCCTCATAAAATGCGCTGAACACGATCTTGAAGGTATTTGGTTTGAACTGTTCATGGACAGTGTTTGTAAAAACTTAACCAATGATTTCTATTCGTGTCTCTTTGGAAGACCAAACAAGTAGTTTCCTTCACAAAGAGACACATCGTCACCACCGTGGCCTTGAGTGAGTAGCGGACGGCGGCCCTTGAGTGAGCGGAGGCGGAGGGCTTGAGAACGCGTGCGGCCGGCGGATTCGACGAGGAGCGTCACGGCGGGCTTGAGGCAACCACATGGGACGACCCCGGGCTAGACTCCGATTCGTCCACGGTGAAAAGCCGATCCGGCGATCCACAGCGCGAAGTTGATGTATTAACTCAGCGACCAGCACGGATCAGCTCTAGGCATGACGAAGCAGAATGATCTTCCTCTTGTTGCGAAGACCCAAAAAGTAGTTTCGCTTTCACAACGAAGCACACAGCGTCTTCACGACATGGCGTGGCGCCAACAATACTACAGCGAGAATAAAAGTTACGCCTTCTTTCTTTGCGTGAACATTATGGGCGGCGTCACGTAATCTTCCCACATCGTGACGTAGATACTGTATGTGGAGGCGTGTTAGAACGAGCCATTTTGGTAGGCTTGGTTGACTCTTAACTTTATAAAGAACATCTCTTTGGATTTCAGACTTTAGTCTTTGAAACGTTACAGATCTTCTTTATGCACTAAGAGCTTGTAACACTCCAAAGAGAAAGGAAAAATTTAAATCGCATCATATGACCCCTTTAAAAAATGGCGACAGCCAATCAGAATCTCTTCCCCTTTAAAAAGTGCGAAAATTTGAAGCCACTGAATAACTGCATCAAAACTGCAATAGACAGAACCATATTGTGTTGGTGGGCAGTATAGTTATCGTTATAGCTATTTTTATAGTTCAGACCTTTCACACCAAGGACAATATCTGTAAAGTGTTAATAAACGATGTTGTTGGAATGACTTTAAGAACAATTATTTTTTCAGATAAACGATATATAAACATTAATAGCCAATCAGAATTCATCCATCTTTAAAGGGCGCGAACATTTTATAAACAAATTTTATAACATTTTTATAAACCGAACATATCGTTCGTTGGTGTGTACGCTAATATAGTCATGGTTAAAAGTATGTCTATAGTTGTAGTTGTTGTTTGTTTGTGCCAATGGGCCTTTATAGGACAATTTAAAAAAAAAAAATTGTCTTTTTGACAGACATCAAATGTTATGGAAAGAGCTGCCATTTTTATTTTATTTTTTAATTCTCTTGTGTTTCACAGAATAACAATGGCATATGAGGGTGAGTAAATAATAACAGAATGCTCATTTTTGGGAGGGAAATTAGTACAATTATAATAAACTATTCATTTAAGATGACAGTTTCTTTGTAAGGGTTACAGGTTTGATCACAGATGTACTGAAACTTGCTGAATGTTGATGTTGAACAGACTGTTGTGTTGGTGTGGCATGTGTCAAAATCTTAGCATTATGGGTAACAATGTCCTTGACTCAATTAACTACTGTATTGCCTCTGAGCACTTCTTATGTCTAGATCTGCCGTCATGGAAAGAAAGTTGGGCTTCCTACCCGACGTTTACAGCGCAGCCTGAAGACCTCCCAGTCAAATCAGCCTCAGAAGCACTTGTCATTTCTATTTGATAGAGTCTTTTGAAGGTTGTTTTTCCATTAGCTTCAGAGGAACCTTTGCCACAGGACAATAAAACAAGTAAGGCTGTAAATAATGAAGCCAAAAAAATCATTTAAAGCAAAACCTCTCAGCAAAGAGATCTTATCAAATGTAAGACTTGTCTCATCTGAACTCTCAGGGCGACAAAAATGGCAAATCAACATTTCTATAGGATACGCTGAATTGAAAGATAATTGCAGTCTTCTTATTATATAATTCAGTATGCACCAAGAAATATGCAATGTCAGTTTTATAATATGATTGATGATATTTTAACTTTAATCTGATGGCAAAGAAACTGAAAGTAATAGTTCACCCAAAAATGAACATATGCTGTAAATATACTCACTCTCAGGCCATCCAAGATGAGTTTGTTTCTTCATCAGATTTGGATAAATGTAGCATTACGTCACTTGCTCACCAATGGATGCTCTGCAGTGAATGGGTGCCGTCAGAATGAGAGTCCAAACAGCTGATAAAAACATCCCAATAATCCACACAACTACAGTCCATCAATTAACATCTTATGAAATTAAAAGCTGTGTTTGTAAGAAACAAATCCATTGTTAAGACGTGTTTAACTTTAAACCGTTGCTTCTGGCTAAAGTAGACTGTTTCATTCTGACGGCGAACCATTCCTGGCCAGAGGATCCATGTGAGACAATGTGATGACAGTATGCTACATTATGCAAACTGTTTCCTGCAACAATACAAACTCATCTACATCTTGGATGGCCTGAGGGTGAATACATTTTTCAGCACATTTTCATTTTTGGGTGAAGTATTCCTTTAAAACTATGGATATATGTTCAAAATGTTTTGTTCTTTTTCAAAAATCTAGTAACTTTTAGCAGTCCAATCAAATTTAAGCTACATGTGAAATAGCATACAAACATAGTCTACTAGTCTTCCTATTTCTGAATTATATGTGCACAGTTCACAGTATGTGAATTCTTTGTGTGTACATAGAATATCCGGATCCTGTACATTTTCTGTAATGTGCAATGTAAAACAGACCACAATGTAATGCGCTCAACTTGACCTTCCATTGGCAGTGTGACGAATGAGCTAGTAGATCTATGCCACAATTTTTAGCAAGTCTTTCTTGCTTTCATTTATTTGTTTATTTGTTTGTTTGCTTGGGTAGCGATGCCTGGGTTATGGGTTAAATTCCTAGATGTGGAAATAATTTTTATTTTCAAGCTGATAACTTAATACATGCATTTTTATGAGACAATAATGTGCAAACTACTGCTGTTTCACTTAATATTTTTTATACAGTATGTACTCTGCATTTATCAGTAGGCTAAGTATTTTATTCTGTACATAGTCCAATTTTTGAAAATATATATAGTTTTTATTTTTCAAATGATTCTGTTTTGCATCATACGCCCAACACAAATTTGTTGTCGCTGAAGAAGGTTTAATTTGAATCAGCCGCAGATCCTGTTGCCGTACAAACGTAACCACAATAAACAGTTTAAGAGCTTGGTTTGTTTTCCCCCACTTGTTAAATGTATTTACATGCAATATTTTCCATTCGGAAGAAAACGTGTCACATAAATGGAGATTACATGAATTAGCTTTAATATCGTAAAAGACATTTGATCAGGGCTTTGATGAGATGTGCTTCTCTTTCAGGAGGGTTTTTAATGAAGCTCATTGGGAGGTTTTCCTGAATTAACATTCATACCAAACATCCTCAACTTAATATTCAGAGTCCACTGGTTTCCTCTCATAACATGTTGGCAGATGAGATGGAAGTATTGAAGTCACAAAACATGTTAGATATAAAACTGATAATGGCTTCAAGAAGAGCTCGCACATGTGCTGTGATCTGCTTGGGGACAAAGTCTTGACTCAGGCTTGATAGTTATTAAGATTCGTTTACATTTTATGTTTATTTACATTTTTGCATCTCCAGGTTTGCCATTCAGGGAGGTTTCCCAAGCATCACTAATAATGAGACCAGACTGTACTTTATGGTGAACTCTTTTGACTCAAATGTGCAGGTGTGTATAGCTGTCAGATTGATAAATGGTGCTATTAAAGCCGTCTGAGTTTAATAAACCGCTGTTATGAAGAGGATTTGCTCACAATTACTAACTTCATTCTTATCAGTGTCACAGATATCAAATGACAGTGCTTTATGGCACTCTTTGGTCTGCCCTCAGATTTTTCAGCCCTTTCGAGTCATGGTTCAAATAACTTGAAACAGAAAAATACATCCCAAGAGTCTTGTATTTCTTTCATTCTATATAAAATGCAATAGGACTAAATATCCAATTAGATTTCAGTGCAGATCGATAGAAATGTTCATTGCGGTCAGAGAACCCCAGATTTAGTTAAATTTGTAGTTTATTTTCTGCAAACGTAGAAAAGCAGAAAAGCAGAAATTATAAGTAGCGTGAGATCATAGTAGATCATAAATTTTGTCATTTCATCTGAACATCAACATTTGTAAGATTTAGTCAGTTGAAACAGTTTTGAGGATTAGAGAGGTTAGTGTTGCTATTTTTTTTAATGTAATAGTTATTGTAATTAATAGGGTTATTATTCAGTATTTCCATGAATTAGATGTACATCGCTTTTCATTAAAACCTAAAGGCTAGTTGAGGGAAATAATATAATTTGCATTCGTATTGTTGCAGTTGTGGGCAATTAAATATGTAAATATTAATATGCCTGTATAAAAGTCATAGAATAAATTAACCATACAGATTCTTTTTTTTTAATTACTGGGATTCTGCGGTGCCTGTCATTGGTCATTCAATTATTCAATTGTCAAAAGACAATTTAAAAAAAAATAGTTGATTTTTAGACTTTAGCCGGCGTTTTATAAGGTAAGAAGGCCTCTTTGAATAATATTACATTTTGTTCTGTGACACCTAACTTAGCAAATGTTTCTGTTTATGTCCTTTAATAACATATTGGCTGATGCATCATCATCCTGCATACGCTGAACTTATATCTAAGTATGTTACAATTTAAAAGTTAATGCACATTGTTTATAAACGGGGAGCATTTTCCCCCATTAAACCTTAATATGGCAATTTTTGAAGTCTTTTATATACACTCCAAAAAATGCTGGGTTAAATATAACCCAGCGCTGGTTTAAAAAGGGACAAACCAGATATGGGTGGTTTGACCAGCGTTGGGTTGTTCTGACCCAGAGGCTGGGTTGTTCTGCCCCAGCGGGGGAGTTGTTCTGCAAGCGGTTTGAGTTGTTCTGACCCGAGGTTGGGTTGCTTTGACCCAGCTGTTGGGTTGTTTTGACCAGCTTTTGGGTTGTTTTGACACAGCGGTTGGGTTGTTTTGAACCAGCGTTTGGGTTGTTTTGAACCAGCTGTTGGGTTTTTTTGACCCAGCTGTTGGGTTGTTTTGACCAGCTTTTGGGTTGTTTGACCCAGCGGTTGGGTTGTTTTGACCAGCTGTTGGGTTGTTTTGACCCAGATATTGGGTTGTTTTGACCCAGATGTTGGGTTGTTTTGACCCAACTGTTGGGTTGTTTTGACCCAGCGGTCGGGTTGTTGAACCAGCGGTTGGGTTGTTTTGACCCTGCGGTTGGTTTGTTTTGACTCAGCGGTTGGGTTGTTTTGCCCCAGCGTTTGGGTTGTTTTGACCCCAGCGGTTGGGTTGTTTTGACCCAAAGGTTGGGTTGTTTTGAACCAGCGGTTGTGTTGTTTTGAACCAGCGGTTGGGTTGCTTTGACCCAGCTGTTGGGTTGTTTTGACCCAGCGGTTGGGTTGGGTTGTTTTGACCCAGCGGTTGGGTTGCTTTGACCCAGCTGTTGGGTTGTTTTGACCCAGCGGTTGGGTTGCTTTGACCCAGAGGTTGGGTTGCTTTGACCCAGCTGTTTGGTTGTTTTTACCCAGAGGTTGGGTTGCTTTGACCCAGCTGTTTGGTTGTTTTTACCCAGAGGTTGGGTTGCTTTGACCCAGCTGTTTGGTTGTTTTTACCCAGAGGTTGGGTTGCTTTGACCCAGCGTTTGGGTTGTTTTGAACCAGCGGTTGGTTTGTTTTGACCCAGAGGTTGGGTTGTTTTGACTAGCGGTTGGGTTGTTTTGAACCAGCGTTTGGGTTGTTTTGAACCAGCTGTTGGGTTTTTTTGACCCAGCTGTTGGGTTGTTTTGACCAGCTGTTGGGTTGTTTTGACCCAGCGGTTGGGTTGTTTGACCCAGCGGTTGGGTTACTACCCAGCGGTTGGGTTACTACCCAGAGGTTGGGTTGTTTTGACCCAGCGGTTGGGTTGTTTTGACCCAGCTGTTGGGTTGTTTTGACCCAGCGGTTGGGTTGTTTTGACCCAGAGGTTGGGTTGTTTTGACCCAGATCTATTGGGTTGTTTTGACCCAGAGGTGGGTGCTTGAACCCAGCTGTGGGTGGAAAACAACCCAACCGTTGGGTCAAAACAACCCAACTGCTGGGTTCGTCCCTTTTTACCCCAGCGCTGGGTTATATTTAAATATAAGAATACTTATATTTAACCCAGCACTTTTTAGAGTGTAGTCACAGCTGAATATGGAACACTGCCCATAATGTTACAGTACAGTGCTATGTAAATAGCTATTAATTAGACAACACTGGCTGTACGTTATGTGGTCTGTTGTAGTGAGGAGGACATAATGACATACAGAGATTGTAGTACAGGTGAAGTCCAGCAGGACGATTGACGCTAGAGGGCGCAAGAACACAATGTGATCCAACGGTTCAGTGTTCAGAGCTGTTAATGACAGACTATTGAAAACTAACAGTCGCAAACAGTACTGATAATGCATTTAAAACACTATGTATCGCATTTATTGATTGATTTTTATTATTATATTATGCATGCTTGCCGTTTCGCGTTTAAGTTTTATTTTAAAAGCATTTATGCTTTCGTCTAAATATGGGTTAGACCAGAGCTTTTCTCCAGAAGTAGCAGAACAAGAACAAGTTTGTTTACACTGTTTATATAAAAATCAGAATGAAAAGACTTTTACGTTTATTTCTAAATATAATGTTTATGGAAAAAATAACAAAGATAAGAATGTCATAAAGCGTGCGCTAAATACTAAGTAGCGAACAAAAATTGCGTTGGCAGGAGGAGGTTACCATAGCAAGAGCACGCAAGCCTACTTGTGCGCTTTTCTTTTAAAACGTCCAATATTCGCATAAACAAAAAATACTGTAATCATTTATTACACGTATCACAAGTACAGTATCGGTTGCTAGAGACGAAAATTAGCTTACTGACAAATTCTAGAGGAAAAATGGAAAGTCGCTGAAAAATTCGGACACTGAAAAATGCTATAGAAGCCGATTTTTTTGCATTATTTTGTACGCTAGCCTAAGTTGATTTTTAAAACATCAGAAGCAAAACTGTCTGAACTTTAGGCTGTTATACAAACAAGAACAGGATTGGCCTATCTTAGGAAATATACCTTTAAATGTTAAGATACGTATAATGCGTTAAAATAGTGATACTTAAAAATAGGCACTGGTTTTAAATAATGCAGTTTAATTGGTATAAATAATGTTATGTCGTGCACTCTTAAAAATAAAGGTGCTTCACGATGCCATAGAAGAACCTTTTTGTCTAAATGGTTCCATAAAGAACTTATAACATCTGAAGAACCTTTCTGTTTCACAAAAGGTTCTTTGTTGTGAAAGAAGGTTCTTCAGATTATAAAAAGATAAGCAAGAGATGGTTCTTTAAAGAACCTTTGACTAAATGGTTCTTTGTGGAACCAAAAATGGTTCTATGGTATCGCTTGAAGAACCTTTTGAAGCACCTTTATTTGTAAGAGTGTGTGCATGCATATGTCGTGTGTGAATGAAAATGATAGTGATCTCGAATAATTTTGCTAATTTGTATTTTATAATTATATATTTTATAGCCTAATCCCACATAAAGCGGGGGGAAATCTGGGGAAATGCTCAGAAGAAAGGCATATTTCATCTACAGGAGACGTAAATCAGCCTGTCATAATTAGAGAAGAGAAGAATACTAATGAGGAAAGTAATAAAGATACAAGCTCCCCCTTTCTCTTTCTTTCTCGTTCCGCGCAGGTTTATTGCTCTGAGATGTCAGATCTGAAACACAAAAGATTCTCCTTATGAATTTTACATGGATATTATGCGCAGAGAGATTAAATCAGCCTCTATCTGAGTCTTTATTAATCATGCAGATAATGTCACTTCATGAAGATAAAAGCAGCGCAGTTTTCATAGCAGCTGCGCGAGAAATGAAATGACTCTTTGTTTAATATCTGACTCGAGATTATAATTAGATATTGTCCCGATTTCACAGCTGAATGGTTTGAGAATGTGTTTATGACAAAAGCAATTAAATAAAACGCGACAAAAAGTGGGGAAATCAAATGTAACGCGTAAATATTCGATGTTGACTATTTTAAGATAAAAAGTTACATTCGGCTATTTTTAATTATAGTCTGTATTCAAAGGCACTTTCGTGATTGACATTCATTATTGTAATAAAAGTGAATAGAAACAAAAACAAAAATATTTCGAGACGTCATATGGTTACATGTTTATTATTTAAACTATGATGACAAAAAATGTTAAAATATTATATAGGCTATATATTTTTTTCTAAAACGTTTCAATTCAGCTTATAATAGGCTATTAGACACAACTAATAATACTAATAACATCACCATCATTTATTATAAAGTATTGCTTTTTTGTTGTTGTTGTCGTTATCGCAGTTGAAATCATCACATTGAATTCTGTAACCTATATTCGCAAATATTGTGGTCGCACACTGACTGTAAATATATGAACATGTCGTTATTGCCTGAAGGAGTTTTTTCTATACCTGATCTGACCTCAAGAAATACTTCAGTTGGAGTCACTTTAATGGTTTCAGGAATATTAGCTACATTTGACTTTTGAATTTAGATATTTCCATATGCAGCTTTTTTTTGCGAAACATTTTAATGTAGTGCATGATGCCCAGATACTTTTATATGAATACTTATTGCCTGTGTTGGGCAAAGTTACTTTTAAAAGTAATGCATTACAATATTGCGTTACTCCATAAAAAAGTAACTAATCACGTTACTTAGTTACTTTTTATGGAAAGTAATGCGTTACGTTACTTTTGCATTACTTTTTAAATCTGGACAGGGCTTGCTTGTTTGTTTTTAAAATAAAAAAGTTATATTTTTGGCAAATATAATAGCCTTTCCACACCAAAAGTGAAATGAATAAGCCTCAGGCTGAAGGGAAAGTACATTTACGTCCGTACAGTAGAATGCAGAAGAAGACATTTCAACACACTTCAGCAATAAACAAAGACACACAAATGTTCGTCTAGAGTAATTTGTGCTTATTAGTACGCTTGAACTGGATCATCGAAGGTCAGAAGCAAAGACATTGCTTAATAGAATGGGATTAAATACATAAAGGATATTTGTGTTGTTTAACATTTAATTATTGAGGTTTGCGTCATATCTGTGTTGCTTATTTTTATTCATTTAGGAATACTGAATCTTGTGTTTTTTTTGTGAGTGAGATGAAATTAATGCATTCATATTTATTTTAGAACTACAGTAACATCTGATTTCTCTCAGCATGGGGACAGGAGAGTTGTCAGTCAATAAATGAGAAAACAAAGTAACGCGTTACTTATTTGAAAAAGTAACTCAGATATTCTCTTGTAAATTAAAAAGTAATGCGTTACTTCACTAGTTACTTGAAAAAAAGTAATCTGATTACGTAACTCGCGTTACTTGTAATGCGTTACCCCCAACACTGCTTATTGCTGTCTGTTTGTCCTCAGAACATCTGGTGTTGTAGGCGGTTCTGCAGTGATCCAGCACCAATAGCATCACATGCAGCTCAGAGGGAGTTGAGCAGCTCCACGGACTCCTCAAGAGGAGCACAGGACTCGTGAACACTCAGTGAGGAGCTCACTGGATTATCAGAGCCGGTTCCCCGAAGAACGGGAAGGGTCAAGTCTGGAGGAACCTCCGAATCAAGCGTCGCTGATCTGCTGAACACCTCGCGCTCTAAAAAAAAAAAAAGACAATGTTTTTTTGGTCTCGTCGCGTAGAATAAGCAAAGCGAGACTAGTTTGCGTTTAGTTTCTGTCTCGTCACGGTCCGCCTGCTGCTGCTTCTACACTTTTCTTTCTGGACATTGCAACAGGTCAGTAGAGAGTCGCTGTCCTGCAACACTTAAGAGATGTTGGACGGAATCAAAATTGAAGATCAGTTCAGAACAGGAGCAGAGTCTTTGGGAGTGATGCTGGGTGAGTTTCACACCAACACAGAAACAAATGTGCATCGAAGATACACACGTTACATTATTACGTATGACACCCATTAAAGTAGTTTTTACGAGTCGTCAGATCAGAACAGCGCTTGTAAATTTCCTATAGCTATGCTTTCAGAAATGATAGGCTACTACATGCATGTTTTATAATTACAACAACAACGTTGTGCAATTAAAAACAGCTTCACAAAATAATTAAATCTTACATGCTTTTCATCAGTGGATAGCACCGGTCTCGGATGGAAAATGCGTGTAAGTGAGACGGCCAGAATGAAAGAACGAAGACCTTCTGCGGTCTTGATACTTCAAAATTACTTTGGCGTGCAGTGAGGTGGAACGCATTGTTTTCGTGTGCATATAATACGCAGTTTTCGCGTGCATATGATACGAAATTTGTTGGCGTGCATGCGTACATATGATACGCATCTACCCCACAACCCTAAACCTACCCATCGCGTAGCATATACACGCCAAAATCCATTTTTGCGTATCAATACCACCAGTTTTCGTTTTTATTTGGCGTACTATTTATACGCACTTTCATGAGAGCGTGGTGAGTAGGACACATACTGTGACGGGTATTTTGTAGATTACATTACATCATTATCGATGTTTGTTTGGCGTTTCACCTGCAAATCATTTGTTACGTAGCGAAAAATTAAATAGAAATACGAGTCATTTTGTAACGTGCCAGGGTCATTAGCTATGTTGGTAAAGGGCATTGGTTGGTTTTCTTGTGTGGGATGTGTTTTCGCCTATTGTTTGGGTCTAACATCTAAAAGAAACATTGTATTAAATCATAGCAACCTAGGCAGAAAATGTAACACAAATATTTCGTTTAATAGACGCATTTACTTAGTTTTAAAGTAGTCCTATTCAAAATTTTTCTTTCTTTTTTGTCCTTTTTTTTCCTCCCTAAATCATTAGATTTAAATATTCTAAAAAAAAGTAAAAAAAAAAAAAAAACATAATTTTAACCATAAACTTTAAAAAAAAAAAAAGTTTTGCGCTGATATTCTAATTAAATGCCTTAATCAAATGATTACTGTCAACAAAGATAATTTTTTTTAAAATTGTCAAAACTTCGCATAAATTAATCACTCAGATTATTACCCTAAAAAAAAGTCCTGGTTAAATATAACCCAGCGCTGGGTTAAAAAGGGACGAACCCAGATATTGGGTTGTTTTGACCAAGCAATTGGGTTGTTTTCAAATCAACCCAATATCTGGTTCGGATCCCTGTTTTTTAAACCCAGCGGCTGGGGTTATTTAAACCCAGCATTTTTTAGATTGTATGATAGCCTACTTATGGAAGCAATATTTTTCAGTGTACTTTAGAAAATGAGTACTTTTGTGTTTTTTAAATTGTCCAGTGGAAGTATCTGATGTGTGTTGTTGTCTGATATCAGGTTCAGACTGCGTCCATCAGAGTGTGTGTGAAGGATGCCACAGACCGATCTCTGATCGCTTCCTCCTGCGAGTGAACGACAGCTCGTGGCACGAGGAGTGTCTGCAGTGCTCGGTGTGTCAGCAGCTTCTCACCATGAGCTGCTACTCCAGAGATCACAAACTCTACTGCAAACACGACTACCAACAGTAAGAGCGGATTCATTCATGCATCTCTTCGGTTACGCGTGATTGCAGCTGCATGCGCGGAGCTTCAGTTTGCGCTTTTCATAATCAAAACCTTTTGAAGTGAGGGCGAGTGTGTTTATTTAAAGGGAATATTTATTTATACATTTTTGTTTTACTTTTCCCCCCACAAGGAGTTTATGGATAGGCTGCCTATAATTTTATTGATATTATAATTTTTAGTGTTTTAGCAAATAACGATAACGCAATAAGAACAAGAACGCTTTTATTATTAGGCCTATTATTATTGTTGTTGGCTTTTTGCACGTATTGAAAAAAACAAACACTGCATTAAAATATAGGCCTAGATTCATTATTTGTGATTAAGATTAAGATTTAGCCTACGATGTAATGCTAAATAAATAATATAATAATGAATAGCTAAATCTAGTTCTTACTGCCGTTTTCGTGTGTGTCAGTAGTAGGCTAGCCTATGCATAAATCAGTGTTCAGAGTCGGTCATGATGCTCGCCTGCTTTTCATGCTTGTCAACAGATTCTTTTGACTTTTTGTCCAAATCCTCTTCTTCACTCATCGCGACATTATCGCGTTATTAGACAGCGTCTGACGTCACGGCGTCTCATTCGACACTACAGCGAGCAGTCTTTCACAAAGGCCCCTTAAGCAAGTAGAATATTTCTCTATGTGTGTTACATTCTGGAATTCCTCTATTTTGGGCATGTCAACCACGCCGACTTTATAATTAAAGAATAATGATTTAAAAATGCCCAAAATGCCATTTTTCCTTATAGATTTGCAGGTAATTTAACGCATTACATCCCAATTTTCTAAGCTTTTTTTCACGTATTTACTATCACAGGTGACTAATCGATATCATAACGTTTTACTAACGTTCCTATCTAAAAAAAAAAAAAAAAAGTGATTAAAACGTTTCAATATCCGTTTTTAAACGTTTTAAACTTTTGATTTGTTGTATGGAGTGAAGGAACATGCCCTGTATCATTTTCAATCATCATTAGAAGTTACTTTTAATGTTCTCGAACATTGCTGAACCACTTGTAACATTTGAAACAATGCTAGACAAATGCCACTAAACGTTTCAAAAGAAAAAAAAACCAGCCATGAGCATGCTAATTATACTAATGTTTGAGAACGTTAATTAAAGACCATATCATTTGAACTATGTTCTGTTTAACGATAATGGAAAACATATGTTAATAAACATACAGATAGGCTAGACACTGAGAGAATTGTCGCACAATTGGTTGATTTATATTTATTTGTCTTCTTACAACAATTTTTAACCAATGCAAATAAACTTCACAAAGCAGTCACAAACTACATATCCGTCCTCAAACGTATGAAGTGCTTTGCACATTGTGTTATGTTTCTCTTTTAAGTAGATTCTAAAGCAGCCTTGTGGACTCAGTGCCTTACTTCACACCCAGCCGGCTTTTTATGACTCCTTTAGATAGGATACAAGCCACCCAGACAAGCACAAAACCACTCTCTCCCTCACACTCACACCACACCACACACACACACACACACTCTCACTCACACACCACACACACACTCTCTCACACACACAAAAACACACACACACAAAAACACACACACACACACACACTCCACACACACACACCACACACACACACCCACACTCACATCCTCACTCACTTCACTCACACACCACACCTCGCTCGCCGCTCGCTCGCTCGCTCGCTCGCATCCGCACGCACGCACCCACGCTCGCTCGCTCCTCGCTCGCACGCACGCACGCACGCCCGCACGCCTCACTCCCTCACTCACTCACAGCACACACCACCCACACACACACACACACACACACACACACACACACACACTCTCACTCACTCACTCACTCACTCACTCACTCACTCACTCACACACACACCCACACACACACACCCCACACACACACCACACACACCCCCCCCACACCCACACCACTCACTCACTCACCACATCACTCACTCCTCACGTCACCTCCACCCTTAACTCGCTCTAATTAACAGACGCGCATGTACTGAGTCCAACAGTAAAGCTCTGCACTGTCACTTATGGAGATGTGTCTAGATGAAATAACTTATCCAGCATGCTGATACAAGTCTGCAGTTTTTATGATATAGTGTTTATGTTTCTGTGTTAGTTTCTGAAAGAGAAAACGTAGATACAATGTTCAAAATGAAGTATGGTTGGCAGATGTTATACAGGAACATGCTCATACTGTGAGAACTAGAGGTGTTTTGTGTGTGTTTTACAGTCCACAGTACTGCAGACGCACATATTGCTGTTGTTCGAGGGGACAGACAGTGATGTAATGGTTTTCAAATGGAAACATCCTCTGAATATCGTTCTACACCATGCTTGGTATGAGGAGAACGTTTGTAGTTGTGTGTTTGACCTGCGGTGTGTTATTAGGAAAGAAAGGAGATTTTCTGCCATTCATGATTCAATTTGTTTACTACTAAGTGAATGTCAGATATTCATCTTATCAAGCATCTTAAGGTAATAGATGGAACGTGTGTGGTGTTTTGTGTTGATTTCACACTCAGCTCATGACATGATATGGCACGCTGAAACTTAATATAGTTTAAAAGCATATTTCCTCCCATAATAGCCCAGATCACAGCGATTATGCTTATGAATCTAGTCAGTGTTGTTAATTTGACAGGAGTTCCTTTTTAGCAGTTTAGCATGAAAATGCAGTTTATTTAATTTTTTTGTTTGTGAACTTGTTGCATGTTGCCGTAAATAATTTTATGGGGATTGTGATATTCTGCATGTTATACTGCATACATATAAAAATATTGGGGGAAAAAAGAAAACAATTTTTAAAAAAAACGTATTTATCCCATGGCTAAATCTAAAATACCTTTACCCGAAAAAAAGGTTTGTTTGTTTATTTGTTTTATATAATATAATGTGTATGACATATTCATATAATCTCATATATAAGATTTTGATGGTAATAGTATGCCTTTTTTGCTATTTATTATAATTTCTATTTCTATTTTATTATCATTTCTATTGATTTGTTTGTGATTTTGTTGCATGTTGCTGTAAAACAGTTTATTGTTGGGTATTGTAGAATATTTTGCACACACAATTTAGTTTTTACTAGAAATGCTCTAAAGAACAAGTTTTCCATTAACTCTGACATGACAGAAACCCAATCCCAAAGGGGCTGTAAACAGAGCTATAGGCCCCTGTATGTGAGAGAAAAAAACATTTGCCACTTTACAACCGCTGGTGGACCCTTAGGAAACATATACATACACACACACAAGGTCTCTTTCAAATCCCTTTAATGGCTTTTCTGTGGCTTTGGTTTCTCTGCTCAATTTGTTAACCAATTCTAGACCGTCAATGGTTTTGGTCAGGTCTAGCTGAAGTTTTCTGTTTTAAGATACTTAAAGAGCAGGAATTCCTCAACTCTCCTCTTTCTATGTTTAGATTCTGATGCTCAGAGAAATATCTCAGTTTACAGAAACAACAAACACGCTTATTAGCCCTTCAGAAATGATGTGGGAATTAGACGTTCGCTTCTCTAGCCTGTTCCATCATTGGGCCCTAAAGTATTTGTTCAGAATTTAAAATCACTGCATTTACAAAATATCAAACACATGTAGTCCCTTTTCTACACCATTTTTACTCATTTACTTTTAATTGGCTGCTGTGGCAATAATTTTTAGTGGGTGGATGCATGAAGTTGAACTTGTTGATATTTTGCTTTTTAATGCAATAACATTCATATATATTAAAGCACACTTTATACAGCATGTATGTGTCCATATACTTTTTAGGGGACCAGATTACTGTGTTTAAAACGTTACATAATCTGTAGACATATTTTGAGTGATCCCTTTTATTTTGTGTTGACAAGCAGATTCCTGTTCTGCATGCACTAACAAAGCTTGACAAACATTTACATGTCAGCTTTCCAATGAAAAGCTCATTTAAATATGGGAGAAAAGACAGTGCCTTGTTGTACAACATAAACATTTACTCTTGGCGTCATTGGCATAATTCAGAAGATGCAAAAATAATTTAGTAATTCATTTAATTTAGTAAAAAAGAATAAGTCTCGCAGATATATACAGTATTTTAATATTATCCATATTAGATTATGCAAAGAGTTTTATTGATTTATTGAAAACAGATATGACTTGAAGCAGGGTAATTAATAGATCAATCTAAATGTAATAATGTCATGTTTAGGATTGTGCTTGTCTCCCACATGTACCTTATTCTTTTTATTTCAAGTTGTTTTAGTGGAACAGTGCGTTTGGTGAGAGTGTGCACTGAAGCATGAGCAAGAAACAATTTGCTGGGCAAATAAAAACCAGAACATTTAGTCTGATCAGATAAGCTGAAATATGCTGGCAGAATTTATTAAGAGACAATAACTAAACGAAGCGTGATTTTGCAATATCCTATAAATGTGGTAACGGATGTGTGTGAGGCTGTGAGGGCAGGCAGGAGCTGAGTGTGTGTGTGTTCTCATCGCGTGTGTGTGTGATCGTTCACTCTGCACACTGTGACCTCCTAAGAGAGAGTGTGTGAAATACACTCAAATACACATACCCTCTGCTTCTTTCTTTCTTTCTTTCTTTCTTTCTTTCTTTCTGTTAGGCTGATGGTCAGGTGTAGTTTATTGTGTACATATAAAGATTGAAAAAAATTCTTAAATTATTTATTTACCTTATATCTATATCCCATGGCTATCTAAAATTCTATATATAATAGTGGTGTGTGTATATATTTATATATTGTAATATATAGATTATACACCACACATTATATATAGGATATTATTTTTATACATATACTTTTACACTAGTGCTGTCCAATAAAAGTGTTTGTTTATATAATATATGTGTGTGTACTGTGTTTATTATGTATATATAAATCACACACATGCATGTATATATTTCAGTAAAATATGTTATGTTTATATGTTAAATATATTTTTATATAATATAAAATATAATAATATAAATATATAAATGTATATACATGTTAATATTTTCAAAATATATGCTGTATGTGTGTGTATTTATTTATACATAATAAATATACACAATACACGTACATATTTAATGTAAACAAAAACTTTTATTTTGGATGTGATTATTCACGATTAATCATTTTAATAAAACACGAATTTATCATAAGGCCTACACATATATATATATACTATATATATATACTATTGCCCTGGAGCATTTTGATTTACTTATTTCCCAGAAATAGGTGTAGTTTGATCTGGTTGATGTTTGTGATCTGTCAGTATGCTAGTTGGAGACTGTTGTGTGTTTAAAACCGGATCAGAGAGTTTCATCAACTAAGCGACTTTTCAGCATTTAGATTTATTTTCTGTTTCTCTTGCACTTGGATTATGTTTCCTTCTGGTGCTATTTTGAATGGTTATGTCTCTGTGTTGCTCCGTGTGTCTCTGCGGTTTCTGGGCTGGAATGTCTGCTCAAACATCACCCCTCGCTGCTGCTGCTGTCACCCAGCTGTGAGGAGAGGTTGGCACTGCTCTGTCAAGTGTTTCCACCCAGGTGCTGTGTACCTGCTGGCCTGCTCTCGCACCCTCCTCTCACATTCTAGCCATGCGCTCGGAGCATTTAAGGAGAAAGAGGCTCTCAGGAGCATGTGAGAGTCTGCAGACATGCAGAAACACACGCGTCTCAGCAGTGGCTCAGTGTGGCACGACTCACGACAGCACATTACCCATGATGACTTGCAGCGTTTGCAACCCACTTTTTTACCACTTCTATGAGATCTTGCACTTCTTTCTCCTGGGCAGCAATGAGATTAAACGGAGAACAAGGATGCATTTATTTGATCAAAAATACGGTAGTATTGTGAAATATTATTACAAGTTAAAATAATGTTTTTCTGTTTTTAAATACTTTGAAATATAATTTATTGCTGTGATGAAAGCTGAATTTTCAGCATCAATTCTCCAGTCTTCTTTGTCACATGATCTTTCATAAATCATTCAATATGCTGATTTGGTATCCAAGACACTTTTCTTATTATTATCGATGTTGAAAACAGTTGTGCTGCTTCATATCTTTTGGATCCTCTGATAGTTTTTTTTTCAGGATTCAAAAGAACAGCATTTATTCAAAATAGAAATCTAAATATATTTGAATATACTTTAAAAATATAATTTACTCCTGTGATGCAAAGCTGAATTTTCATCAGCTATTACTCCCTATAAGTGCCACAGGATGTTAAAATAGAAACCATTATTTTATATTGTAATAACATTTTGCAAAATTACAGTTTTTTTCTGTATTTTTGATCAAATAAGCGCAGCCTTGATGAGCATAAGAAGACTTCTTTAAAAACTTAAAAGTCTTACTGATCCCAAACTTTTGAACTCGTAGTGTGGGTGTGTGTGTGTGTGGTGTGTGTGTATATACAGTACGATATATATATATATATTAATAATATATAATATATATTATATTTAACTTGTTTAATCACAGAGATCAAAATCCTTCCTGATATATTTCTTAGAATGAATTATATAATTATTTTCAATTCATATTTAGGTAGAATGCGAGTCTCTGATTCAAGATGACAAATAACTTATTTGTATTCTTTATATGGCTCTGTAACATTGTGATTTCAGATCTTCTCTGACAGAGATTTCAGTATGAATTCAAACATTCATCATCAAATTCTCCCCGGATCAGATCATCTGTGCTGCTATCCACATTCATCTGATATCTTTTTACGTCTCATTTGCATCTGTTTTTACTTCTCCAAAGAAGTTAAGGTGAACCATACGACAGAGTTGACATGTCTGAGGCCTCTAGTCTGCTGAGCTCTCCAAGAGCATCAAATTTTTCCTGGTCGGCCCCTAAACTCCTTCTTCTGCCGAGCAGCATCCAGATTCCCTCAGTCTTTCTTGTGGTCTCTTCTTCCTATAATGGGATTAGCGGTGTGACCCCCGTGTTTCCGCCCCGGCTGTAGAGCTGAGCTCCACACTTTTATCACGGACTGTGACGCTGAGCTCCCCGTCGCTTTGTGCCCACCGGAAGCCTGTTCTCTAATCCACTTATTCGTGTGGAGAATGAGGGCAAAGAAAGAGGCGACCAAACAATATGGAATAGAAGAGGAGGGGCTCTGGAAAAGCCCCCCTGTGACTCTGTTCCTAAACCAAATAAGAGAACATGAGATTGATATTATGAGGCTTAAGACGCACACACATGTTTGTTTAAGCTGCCTTTTGTTTTTCAAGATTTGAGCACATAGGCATCATATTCCAGTTTAATTACAGAATGCATTGAATGAGCAAATCCTTTAATGTCACTTAAACTTTAAATATTCTCATTTTAAAGCGTTTTGGAGGTTTCCATAAGGACTTGATTATAAAAAGTCTTTAACCACAGTTGGGTTGTAGTTTAAAAAAAAAAAAAAACTTGCAAGGATTTCTATATTAAAGCTATTGTCAGTTCATCTCTTTTTTTATCACATTGTATCACACGCTAGTGTTAAATCTGAGCATGCAAAGCAAACAACCATCAAGCAAACTTGGTTCTATCACCACAATGACCTTGCCTGAGTTCTGAACTGTATAATTAATTGGTTTGCTACATAGTTTTATAATTGCCAATCGTATGTCTCTCGTATTACTTTGTGCTTGTATAATAAAATAAAATATTTAAACACTAAAATGGGGATATTTATTTATAATTTCGTATCCTTTTTAATAATAGATGTATCATTTTAAATATAATGTTAATTATATATATTTAATATATAGATAATTTTATATATATTTGTTTATATATAATGAATTTATATATGGTGAATTATACATTTTTTAAAATAATAAATATTTTTTTTGCTGATCAGTCCCCTCACATAGACATATTTTGTATTATTCTTATACAATTTTTTTAAATAAATTATTTCAAAATTTTTATGTAATTTAATAATTTTTTATATATATTTATTTATTTATTAGTTTTCATGTAATATAATTTTACCTAAACTTTCTTTATTTTATTTATTTTTTATTAATTACTTTATTCTTTGTTGTGATGATGCAGTCCCTTACAAATTGTTTGTTCTAGCTACTTCCATACTGTGTATTGTTGCAATTACCGCAATTTACCATCTAAAAAAAGTACTATTGCTTTACGAAAGCCTCTGAAAAGAGTCTAAAACAAACACTGAGTGGTGCGCAAAAAAAAATCGCAATTTTTGTCCCATGCACCTGCTAAAAAAACCCAGTGCTTGTAATCTGGAGATGCTTTTCCACGTGAGTTTTTTTTTAAGAATCATATTTAATCATTGGTACAGTTTAATCAGGCAGAACCTTGGTCATAAGATGCAGCTTTGTGTTGTTGTGCTGTCCTTCTGTCCTGCGTAGCAAATCGATCTCGTAGCAGGTGGATTCCAGCATCCACGGGCCTCTATTTACTCAGCCAACTGCGGCTGGACGTCTGTTAAACAGATGGAGTGAGATGAAGCTCATTATCTGGAGCTCAGGTGCTCCACAGCTTCCCCCTGCATTGACCTCCAATGAGTCAGAACTAATGTGGGGCTGACAGGTGGTCTGCAAGAGACCGCCTCAAAACCACATTCCCTTACTCTTCTGAGCTTCCTCAACCATCCCGTCCCACAACAGACAAGGCTTTCATCATTACAGAACAATATCAGGCCTGCTTTTCAAAACGCTTGGGTGTTCATGCAGTATAATCGTCTGTTTCAGTGACGTGACTGTTCCTGTGTGTCTTTAGGAATTATCACAGATTCGACCAATCATTTATACACTACTGTTCAAACTATTTTTGTTTTGTTTTACAAAAACGACTTTTATTACAGCAAGGATATTTAACATTTATTTAAAAAAAAATACAGTAAAGATACTGTATGTATAATGTTTCACAAGATTTCTGTTTCAAATAAATGCTGCTTTTTGAACTTTCTATTTATCAAATTAAAAATGTACCACTGTTCCACAACAAATATGAGCCCAAGCCAAACGTTCGACATTGCATTGATAATAATCAGAAATGTTTCTTATGCATATTAGAATGATTTCTGAAGGATCATGTGACACTGAAGACTGGAGTAATGATGCTGAAAATTCAGCTGCGCATCACAGGAATAAATTACATTTTGCAATATATTCAAATAGAAATCAGGTATTTTAAATTGAAATAATATTCACAATTTTTACTGTATTTATGATGAAATAAATGCAGCCATGGTGAGCATAAGAGACCGACCTTAAACTTTTGAATGGTAGTTTACACACTGTGTATACAGCAACAGAGTGAACCTAGTGCGAGACAGGCTGCCAAGACCAAGTAATATGAGACTGGTTTGAGATCAGTGGGTTTATCTGCTCTGTGATTCATCGCCATGCTCTACGACTGCTGTTGCACAAGTTTTGGGGGTAAATCTTGTTGATTTAGGGTCTTTTGGCAAACTCTTCTCCCTGTTCTCCATGACCTTACAACACCTCGCAGTGAGTTTGTGTGTGTGATGGGATTGCCTGGTACCGATGACCAGCTCAAAGTAGGGCATGTTTTCTTCCTCAGCAGCCCAGAAATAGCCTGTAACTTCCCTCTGCTAAATTTGAAGGTTGTGCGTCAAAACTGATACATGCAATCGAAAGTGAGTGGACTTTTTTGAAACCAGCACAGTCCTGAGTAAACCTCTTTAACCATCGCTACAGGATGGTTTAAACGCATACACGGGATAATGGGACTTAACTAAATAGTTCATTGTGAAGATTACACATAATTTACAGGTTGAAGAAAAAAAAGAGGTTATTTGACTTCAAGGATCGATTGAATGCAGTACATTTGTTCTGTTTCCATATGTGTTTATTGCAAAAACGTCATGTTGTCTGGTTTGCTAAGATGCTAAGAGAAATTGGCTGCAATTGAACAACTTACTGCACTAATCAGAACTGAATTTAGAATTCATTTCCTGAATTTGAATTGATATGTAAAACAGGATGTAGAACTGCATTTCAAATTTGAATGCAAGCAAGAAAAGATTTGAAGAAATTAATCATGACTAATAATTACTAAAAAATCACAGTTTCTCAATATTTCTGTTGACTAGATAGATAGATAGATAGATAGATGATATACAGATGACGGATAGATAGATAGATAGATAGAAATAAAAAAATAATTTGTCAAAAACTATTAATTCCTTTTGTTAATAGGGTGGAAGAACCCCTAATTTCCAAGAATCATCACCTGTGTTGAATTCTTGATGTGGTAGTTCTGTAAATTCTCTTGCTGTTCATTTCCACTTCAATTTCGTGACTATCAGTCTTATTAGATAATTTATATACTATGTCTATACATATTTTGAATTAGCTTTTTTTAATATATTCGCATTTTGACTTGAGATAAAGCTCATTTTTTATAATTATTGTATTTATTTGTAGTTTTTTACTTATTTTTTAATGATGTATCTTGACTTTTTATCATTTTTGTTTTTATTTCATCTTTGCATTATTTGTTTAATTTACGTTTTTTGGGTTAGTACTTAAGTACTTCAACTGAGTAAAAATGGTTTAACATTATTATATTGTATTTAATTTCAACTTTATTTTAGTTAATGAAAATTATTTGAAATTACAACACTGGACCAATTCGATTCAAATTCACACTCATTAAACTTCAACTTATTTCACTTGGTTGCCAAGACATCATTCTAAGTGTCATTTAAGTTGTTTTTTTTTTTTACATTGTGTTCTCTAATCTTTATGTATTAATTTAATTTAAATGAAAATGAAAATGTTTTTATGGTTTTCGTTTTAGTTAACAATAACAACACTGGACCAATTCAATTCAAATTCACGCTCATTAGATTCTAACCCATTTTGTGAAACCCGGTCAGCTCAACACACTTAGGACCCAAGTTGCAAGAAACTCCTTATTAGGAAAAGTGATAATACACGTAAAGAAACCTCTTAACTTAAGGGCTTTCCAGCTCATAAAGTCTTCTTTCCCTAAGGCTGTGGCACTTCTCTTCTCAAAGAAACCTGCTGGAGGCCACTGGCGGCCCCATGCCTCTCGAGCCGTGGTGCTTTAGCTGCTCGTCACCTCGCCCCGCTGGCAGAGGTCACCTGGGCTCTCTGCCGGCTGCGGGCCCTGCTTGGGTTTGTCTCTACTCGGTAGTGGGTCCAGGCTGGAGGTCTGCGAGAAGAAAGCACTGCAGACTCCCTCCCCAGGCCGCAGCCCGTAACCCGAGCCCCGTTCTAGCCTTCTGCTCCCAGCAGGGCTTCAGCATCGCACTTTGACGGAGGTGGATGGAGGTGCTTTGGGGGAGATGTGCGGAGACCTGCCACTGTGCGTGGCGCCTGAGTGATGCTCGGGGCTGATCTCGGGTCTGTGCGGCACATGGTTTGGGTCAGTTCCTTCTCACTATCTTAAGCAGCAGCATCCACATCAAAGCATCTTGAGTTGGGTCATCACATGCAGCTTATGGTATGAAGACTGCCTTGTCATAGCGTGATCTCTTAGCTGTTTTAAAGCAGGACACTACAAGCAAAAACATGTTTTTTCATGCACTGGTCAATTTTGAGATTTTGCCTTTCAAACTAGTGGAAAGAAAACATCCAAAAAACACATTTAAGTGTTTCCTTTATTGCACTTTATCTATTTGCATCTCAAAGATTTCAATTACAATGCATATTTTTAAAGGCCGTTTTCTCAAAATGAGTTTTTCCTCCACTTCAGCTGCACTTACTACCCAAGCTTGTTCCTATCTATACCTATCCACCTAAGTTTTATTTCTATCTATATTCTGAAGGTTTTTACTGAGGTGTTTGTTTGTTCATTCACACCGATTTGCACATTTTTATTTGTAAAAAAATTGTTAGAATGAATGAATGAATAAGGTTTTACTGAGGGGTTTGTTTGTTCATTCACACCGATTTTCACAGTTTTATTCGTAAAAACACTGTTAAAATGTTAGCATGAAATTCAGCACTTCAGTTTTAATGGTCAAAAAGAGAGATGTAAGATTTGAGTAAATGGCTAAACATTTATTATTTGACGACTGTCATAAGAATAAGATTAAGAATGAATGTGCGCATTGTGATTTTTTTTTATTTCAACTTTGTTATACTTTCAATTTTTAAGTAAATTCACAACAATTGTGGCTTTGACAAGTGTGTTTTTGTGGTTAGGACAGTCATTTAGCTGTTAAAAATATTATTTGCAAATAGATCAAATGCATTGCGTTAAATTAAATTATAGTTCTTTAACTATATTTTCTTTATTTGTGACCTTTATTCCTTAAGTTTTTGCTTTTTGACAAGAAACCAAGAAAAATTTAAAATTCTTTTATCCTTCTGTTATTTACATATTCAAAGTTTGTCATTCCAAACTCAAATGCTATATTTCATTCAATTTCTCATGACCGTATGTTTACTTTTATCCAATTGCTCCTATTGTCTTCCCATTTTTTCCCTCCAGACGTCTCAGATTTCTGTAACCTATGCTGATATGCACTCAAAAGTCCCTCTAAACGAGACTGTCCTCATTATTACAAACCAGATAAGACCAGCAAACCATGTAAGGCTGGTTTTCTTAAGCATTCTTTCAGGCTTCAGTAACTATATCTACACATCAGCGATCATCCCGTTGATTCACTGTACAACATCCATCCATTTTTTCGACTGAATAAACACCACAGCTTTGACAGTGCGGTTGAACTTTGCTCCCCAAGACGGATAATTCAATTTCCTTTTGTTATTGTTTTTATGCTGATACAGTATCCAGTTGCTTCCTTGTCTTGTGTCTCCCAAAAATATTTTCCTTTGACCTCGCTGTAGTTTATAGCCTCCGCCCCTCGCGGTGTCTGTCCCAGATTTATGCTATTGTTCTTACGTGCTTTCTTGTCATTATAAATCAATAATGTTCCAATCTCAAGCTCGGTGCACCTCAGTATTACTAGTATTCCTCACTTAGTGTGGTACTTTTGATTTGGTTTTGGATGGTTTTGTTAGTTTTTAGTTTTAATAAATGTATGTATACTCGGTCCAGCTTTATTTTAGTTTGATTCAGCTCCACTCATGTGTCAGATTTAGCCTTTGACCTATCGGAAATCTCTTGAAAACTGATAAGAACTTGTTCTAGTCAATTTAAACAAGAGAGAGAAAAAAAGCATCCCATAAAGGAAAGAGGTGATTGTAATTTGTTTGTTTGTTTTAATTGTGCATATTTTATGACAATTAAACAGATTTGTTTTCAGTCTTCAAAGCTTCAGTTGTTTTGTTTGACCTGTCTTTGAACTATGTTTTTGTTATTTATTTTGTTTTTATTGATTCATAAATTACGTAATACCAGATTTTTATTAAATGCAGCTAGTCAGAATCATGACTTAAAACAACAAGTAAAATGATAAAGGCAGCATAAATTATGGGCAAGTAAAGCCATACTATGTATACATACTTTACAATAAATTTTTTTTATTATCATTCTTCTTTTTATTATATCACTGTGTATACATAGTCTTGCATTCATTAGGAGAATTAAAGGAAAGTATGCTTAATTGTCATTAAAATAATGTCACAATGCAAAAAAAAATATTTGAATTGAAACTCTAAATTAGAGAAAATAAAAATAGATTTTTTTTTCTTGAAGCAAAATATAATTCTTTCTTTTTCTTTGTTTGTTTGTTTGTTTCTTTCTTTCTTTCTATTTTGCATGTGAAATAAATCCTGAACATGTTCTTGACCGGTATTGTCAAGAGTCACTGTGTGTGTGTGTGTGTTTTGCTGGCAGCACTAGGATGAGAACGGTGACTGTGCCGCAGTGAGTTGGGTTATAGAGATGGAGTGTGACTGCATGATATTTTCTTACCATGCCACATACCAACCACAGTGTGTGAGACAGTGAGTGTGTGTGTCTGCTGACTCACAATTTCAGTCATGCTCACTCTCACTAAATTCAACACAACAGCAGTGAGGATATATTCCCTTCAAACTGGTTGTAGGAAGGTTTTGAAAAATGTGTGTTTGGGGGCATCTTTAGAGAGTTTCTCATGTTTTGCATTGTTTTATGCAATGACATATTGCCAGTAATATTAATCAGATCCTTCTGTTTTTCACAATGGTAATGGGTTAAGGCTAGAAGGCATACAGCAAAAACTACTGGGCATGCACACATCAACATAGTTTAATTTTTCTCACACTGTACAACAATAACTACTAGTTTTGCATTATTGTAAGGGGTAGGTTTAGGGTTGGGGTAGGTGTAGACGTTAATAAAAAAAAAACAATCTAATAGGTAGAACATTCAATTTATTGTTAGTTTCTGGTCGGTGCTGTATCCCTTCTAGCCACAACCATGGTAATGCCTTGATGCACAGTTTATATCATTTGCATATTTGTTGGCAGATACTTTTACTTTTTTATATGCGTTTTTTTAATATATGAATATATAACATATATTTCAATGCATTATGGCTATGATTTCTTTTTTTATTTTATTTATGGATAGTTTTTATTTTTCATATTACATTATTTTTATGACATTTAAGCACATTTCCCCCAAATGCAATGGAAAAAAATCTTTTCAGTACTGCATCATTGCCTTCAATTGTTTTACATTTGAGTTGAGTTTTGTTGATTTTTTCTTAATGCTGATTCTCATTACTGTAATCATCATATTTTACTGCCAATATGGGTAAGATGTGTGTGTAATATATATATATATATTTTTTTAAACGATTATTATTCATCTATCAAAAGCATATTTTAATGGCAATTAGGCACATTCCCCCCGAAATGCAGTGAAACACAATCGTGATTCAATACTGAAATGCATTTTCCTATTGAGTTAACGGGACAGTTTTCTTAATGTGGATTAACATTACTGCTATACTGTACATTACGGTTAATTACAATTACTTTATAAAAATATATTTGTAAATCATTAGAATGATAACATAGCTTATAACACATATATCATGAGTATAAATATTTTGAAATGTAAATATTAGTATTTTTATTATTATAATGAACATTTGGCATGTTGTTGCATTGTGTTTTTAGCTTTTTTATCTGATTGATTAATAACATAATTTTTTTTATCCTAATGGCTATCGACTATCTAACACCAAAACAAATCCAAATAGTTAGGACTGAGGCATCTGTGTTTCAGCATGAGGAAATGCAAGTGCCCGTAAACATCCCCTGTCACGGGGGGCATTCCTCGACAGACAGCCTTAAGCCTCCGCAGACCCCCCCACCCACACCCCCCCACCCACCCCCCCGATGGGATTCCGTTCCCGCGGCTAGAGCGGGGCCAGAGCGGGCACTGAAGTGTCGGAGAGAAGAGAGAAACAGCCGCCTTACGTGTTAGATTCATAACAGCTTTAAGGATCAAAGTCTCATCAGAGCGAGTGTGTGAAAGTCACACAAACAGCAGCCCGGCTGACATTACTGCACAGATGTATGGGGTTATTCTGGTGGGAGGAGCATGTCGTGGAACACAAATAACGTTTGTTGAATTAATATTTTTTATGCCAAAGCACAATAAGATCCAGATCGAAAACGAACTGGGGACCGAGAAAGGAAAGTTAAGCAAAAGACTTTTAGACATTTTTAGACGTCTACCATGTGTTTTTAGACATTAAACATATATTTTTTGCAATACCTGTAAGTAAGCTGATAATATATATTTGACTATATCAGTGTGCCATTATATTATTGTACCATGGTGCAAAAAATTATTTGATCACATATTATTTTATTGTATTCTTTGATATCTGAAGAGAAAGTAAACATATGACGGAAGTCTGACGACAGCGCATCTTTACAGTCGGTCTGATGGTTTAAGTGTGTGTTGTGAGGGGTGAGGGGGGGGGGGCTGGTGTGGTGGTGTAGTTTCAACTGAAACGACTTCGCCTCAGTGTGCTGAGATTTGACAGGAAATTTGTCACCTAGGGCCTGGGAGACAAGACGCTTTATTCAAAAGATAATTGGGGAAACAATATGTGTGGGTGTGTGTGGTGTGTGTGTGTACTTATGACACGCAGTGGGGGTAATTCAGGGTGGGTTTGCAGTCAGAACCAGGGTGACTCAGAGCTCTCGTTATATCTGCAGGGAGGGTTGACCACAAAACACACACACACACACACACACACACCGGGCCAGCACCACACACAGGTGTACATTTGGGAAAAGTGGGGACATCCATAGGCTGTTAATGGTTTTGTTTTTTTATACTGTACAGACTGTATATTCTATTGCTCTACACCAACCCTACCCCTAAACCTTCCTCTTACAGGAGACTTTGTGCTATTTCAAGTATTTTCAATACACTCCATTCTGTGTTATTTATAAGCGTTTTGAAAAGTGGGGCCATGGGGTAATGTCCTGAAAAGTCACCTTGTAATACCTATGTCATACCTTTATCATTATACAAATTTATGTCCTCATTTGTCACAAAAACACACAAACACACACACACACACACGCACACACGCACGCACACACAGTGACTCTGACAATAAGCGTTCAGGCAAAGGTAAAAAAAAATCTCTGTCTGTCTGTCGGTCTGTCTATCCGTCTGTCTATCTATCTATCTGTCGTCGGATCTGAGGATTGTCTGTCTGTTCTGTCGTGTCAGTCCGTCTTTTTGTATGTTTATCTTTCTGTCTGTCTGTCTGTCTGTTGTTCTATCTATCATTCTATATTTCTATTGTTCTAGCTATCGTAATTGTTTGCTTTTGTTGTTTCTTTTTGGTGGCTTTATTTTATTTGTTTACGCTTTTTTATTTCCACTCCATCTATCTTTTTGTCTGTTTTTGATTGGATCTTATCTAATAATCATTTTATCTATCATTCTATCGATTATTATATTGTTCTCTCTTTTTCATTTCTCTGTAATCTCCTTTTTCATTTCATTTAATTCTTTACTTTTTTATTCTTTTCCTTTTTTCCTTTTCTTTCTCTTTCTTTTATACGTTTGCTTCTCTTGTTCTTGTAGGGCCCAAGCACTGATGGTGTGAGGACCCTCTTTGAGACCTTTTCTTTTCTTTTCTTTTCTTTCTGTGCTCTTCAATCATTTTATCTGTGCTGTGGGCTGCTGTAGGAACCCGAGCAGCCATTTAGCAGTGTTCAGATGTCTGCGGCCCTCAGGGAAGCTCTTCCTCCCAGACACTCTCTTTATTAACTCTCTGCCTCTTTGTGTGTGTGTGTGTGTGTGTGTGTGTGTGTGTGTGTGTGTGTGTGTGTGTGTGTGTGAGACAGTGATCTGGGGGGAAAGACATCGGCCCGTCGTGTAACAGTAATTACTCCATTGATATTCCTCTTGCAATAACCCAGCGGTGGCCCATTTGCATAAACTCTGCTCACTAGCGGAGAGACGAATGCCCGTAATTTCATTCAGACCCCACCACACGTCTCTGCCTCTCAGTCCCTCGTCATGTCTCCAGGAGCAGTGTGACTAAACTAGAGACACTGACCTGACTGACGCCTGTGCGTCACACTTGGCAGGTTACAGCACAGGTACAAAAACAATAACTCTGACACTCACAAAGCAATGCATCCTGGGAAATGTGAAAACTCCTGGCTTCCGTGTCATATCACTCACACCTGAGGAGCTTAGAAGCAAGCACGTTTTTTCGCTCCTTCAAAGCGCTGAGAGCACAAAGGGGCCGTTCTCGCTCGCGTTAGCACGATTGAACCTGTCTGCACCTGACGCAGCGGGGAATCGCACGCATAGCTCTGAGGATTAGATGCTCTCGGCTCACATTCGGCCTGCATGCGCTGGCGGAGAGGTTAGTCTCCCGGGATCATTACAGCCGTGACACAGGCATTTTCTAATCTGGACCCAACGTGAGGCCGGGGTCCCTGAGGCAGCGGAGTGATCGACACACAGACAGAATAATGACAGCTCTGAGAACACTTCACCATGACCAAATGATAGAAAAAGAAAGAACAAACAGTTGTTGGTTAACAAAGTGTGGGAATATTTGATTTTTATCTAAAGTTTTAATATAGGTATGAGGAAAATGTGTCAAAATTACAAAATGATCAAACAAGAAACGGTAGTAGGTGAACAAAGTGTGTGTGTGTGTGTGCTTGAGTTCAACTAAATTAGAATGATAAATGTTGACTTGGCAACTATCTGTAATAAATAAATAAATAACTTTTAAAGTTTTTTTATTTATATGCTAATTTGTTTTTAGGTTAAAAGAAAGTGTGTGCATTTGTATCATTTTTTTAATAATTTTTATTTTGGCGCTGCAAATATATCTATTATATCTATTATAATTTTAGTTATGTAGTAAGTAGTTATTTTAGTAACACAAAATTCAAATGAAAATAAAGATAGAAAAAAATATTTTTTTTTTTACATCAGAATTTTTGTAAAAATATAGGTGGTGCTTCCCATGCTAAAGTAGCTTTCACAATATTGGGATGGTGAAGGTTTGCTATGTGGTTGCTGGGAGGTTTGGGTGTGAAACGTTTGTGAAAAAACACCTGTGTGAACTTGAGGACGTCATACATTCACTAAAAATCACCAAAACAGTTAATTAAAAGACATTGAGCAATAATGAAGTTAGTCAAGAGAAAAGATCCTGCAGTATTTTAGTATCTAATCCACTGACATTCAGACAGTTTTCCTCTTTGGGGTCTCTGTATGGAGAGTGTTTTTGTGGGTCATTTCTCTACCGCATTATTTGATTAGGTAAGTGTGCATGAAAGCTTATCAGATTTAAGTGAGCGAGTGCTATCATCCACGTCTGCCGTGGTTAGCGCTGTTCGGCTTCATGATATCTTTCGACAGAGACAATTTACTTCTTCGATGCCAATAATGCCATTACGGTCAGTGGTGCCGTTAGATGCGTCAGATAGAGCCGTGTCATTTCAGCGAGCCCTGGGTAAGAGATCCATCCTTTCACAACAGCACTGCACTTAAACCTTTTATTCCTACATGAAAATGTTTTCCTGCTTCGAGCTGTTTCTCTCGTTGGCCTGTTTTCGAGCCACAAGCATTTGGGGGTTTGCTTGTGTTGGACTTGCATGAGTTTCCACTCCTTGACGTTACTGTCATACTGTACATGCTGTATAAGAGTCTGTAAGTCTGTAAAGTGTCACTGTATCTATATGAGTTTTTTTTTTTAGCTTTATAAAAAGCTGGTTTAAAATGTCATATAATGGAACAGGATGCTTCTTGCTTACTTGCTTGGTGATCATATATATAATATTCTGAAGTATTATTAAACATTTAAATTACTGTTTTCTATGTGACTACAGTATATTGTAAAATGTAATTTATTCCTGTGATCAAAGCTGAATTTTTTAGCACCATTACGCCAGTCTTCAGTGTCACATGATCCTTCAGAAATCATATAATATCATAAAATATAAAAACTAATTCAGTAACATTTCTTATTATTATTAATGTTGAAAACAGGTGGCCGCTTAATATTTTTGGAGAACCTTGATACGTTGGTCAGATCTTGATGATTAGAACATTCAAAACAGCATTGATTGGAAATAGAAATCGTTTGCAACATTATAAATGTCTTTACTGTCCCTTTTGAACAATTTAATGCAGCCTTGCATTAGAAATATTAATTTATTTAAAAAAATATATATATGAAAAATCTGAAAACCGGGGTGTGTATATATTTATACACACACACAAATTCATTTATTTTGTATATATTAATAAAATGTAAATTTAAAGGATGGATGTTTATGAGTTATGTTATTGATATTAGACAGATATTCACAAGAGGACTATAAATAAATATATATATATATAAGTAAGAAGTATAAGCCCTATTTTTTGAGCTCTTCTTATAGTCCTCTTAAGAATATCTGTCTAATTTGTCCTTTTCCTTTTTGCTGGTGGTACTTGCATGAATGTGAGTGGTTATGACAACTGGAGTGAGTCGAGTGAAAAACAGACTCAAAGAGACTGAGTCTTCTCAGAGCCGGGCAGCGTTCACGTCCACAAATCCTTAACAGATGTGTGTGTGAGCATGTGCCAGGTGAATTTCACCCCTAGATACACTGAAATTAAGCGTCGCTCTCTCATTACACCGAAACACTTGCATTCGATGCAAAGATTTTTAGTTTCTGAAGAAACATGTGTTTAAGTGCGAGTCTTCCAACCGGTCTAAATCTGATCTGCTACTCATCCTGGTCTAGAAACCTGTTAGAGCCATTGGTTCGAGATCCAGAGCTGTAATATAAAGCACGATGGCAGCTGAATTATCGCTCTGTTCTGTTTTGAGAGCATAGAAACGGGAACCTCAGCGCAGTGTGTTCAAAATCACACGCGTTTGCCAGAACAGTATATATGGAGAAAATAAGAGTACGAGGCAGAAGAGGGGAGTGAGGGAGGCACAGACAGTCATCTTTTATTAGGTCTGTGGGTGTTAAGAGCGCAGTGAATAACACAGTGCGGTTTATGGCCCCGGCCCCGGCCCCGCTGTATGAGAGCCCATATTGTGCACGGAGGCGGCCGGACTGAGATTCCTTTTGGCCCCTGTCGTGTGTTTTCTTTCCCGGCTTTTCATCGCACGGATTATGACCCCACCACAATTATACTCACTTCCAATCTCTGTTCAAAAGAGCCACGTATGGAAACAGTGCTGTGAGTGTGCTCTGCTTTCTGGCTCTCAGTATATATACACTGAAGAGAAAAAAAAAACTACTGTAGGATTTACTTTGAAGCAATTTTCACTCAGAAATTGCTAGTAAATTTCACAAATAATATCTACGACTATGTACATTTTAGCTACTGATATGTACCTTTAAGGTGCATTTTTATTGCAACGTACTTCACTGTTTTATTTGCAATTCTGAAAAATAATTTTTGACTACACTGTATTCTTTAGTGCATTTTGCTCAAAATACTGAAATGTGCTTTTTAATATACATATGCAGTGATTTGTGTTTAATCATATTACAATTTGTAAATGATTCTGATTTACTGTTTGCGTGTTGCAATATTCTCATAAGCATAAAAATGCACAGTACACACAGTATTGTGCAAAAAAGTCCATTGGATTAAACTACGTGTCTATAATTTTCAGTTTTTAGTTATTTATTTATTTCTTTAGTTAATTTTTCATTGAGTTCATTGCAATGCGCTTCGTGATTACAGTATGTTCTCCATAAAGGATACGTGTGCTTCCCTTATTGGTTGTTTTTTGTATTTTATTTTATTTTACTTCAATAGCTTTATTTTTAGTATTTTAATTGTTAATTGTAATTTTTTTTATATTTCCTTTTTCCTTCTTTGTTATGTTTTATTTAAATTTATAACATTTGTGTTTATTATAAATTTTTATTGTCATGTATTTAATTAAATTAATTTTTTTTATTCCAGTTGTTTTCCTTTTTCTTTTTTCCCTCCATCTTTAAGTATCTATATTATAGCAGCATTATTTTCCAGCGTGGCACACCCTCAGGGCGAGGGCCTGTCCAGGGCCATAGGTTCACCGAGGTCTAATAAAACCCATAACCTGCCGGTCATCTCTGATTATCTGCTGGAGATCACTGTCAATAATTAGATAACTAAGACATACAGAGCGAGAGAGCTATTCTCATCGTTTCGCTCCCCGTGGGAAATAATGTTTATTACTTCTGCCTGTCCTCCATCTGATTGTTTTGAATGAGAGCATGTTCACAAAGTATATTACTATGATAGAAAATTACAGTTACAATAATTAAGTTAAAGCCCTTAATTTTTAAAAGGAAAGTTCTTGGTTCAATAAATGTTTAGCTTTATTGACAGATGCTGCACTGTAAAAAAAGACCGTGAATTTAACGGTAAAAGACTGTAAAAATGCTACAGTAAAAACCTGTTAAATGGTTAACGGTAAATTCCCCTACTATATACGGTGAAAAACTGTATTGGACATTACATGTATTGACATTAATTGGTACGGTAGTATACTGTTTTTGGAAGTGGAAAAGACTGTATAATTTACAGTGAATAACCGTAAATTGACAGTCCCAGAATTCCCTGCGTTACATTTCAAATTTGATGTTTTTTTGTTGAAATAACTGTTTCTTCTTAGTTTTTTCTTATCAGTTTTGTATATTAGGGTTGTGTGTTACACCTAATGTTGTTAAATTAATGTTTATTGCATTATTTCAGTTTCATGTGTGTTACTATGATGGTGTTTAGTGTTTGTGTGAATGACACTGTGTGCACCTTCTATATATGTTATTATTTAAAAGCTGCTTGTGATGGGCTTTGGTTCATCATGTGACTTTCTCATCACCTCCTGCATTTGGTGGTTATCAGTGTATTACAAAGGTTCAAAACAGATTTCAGTACTTCAATAGGTTGGTAAATTAACATTATATCAGTTAATGAAATTACGGTATTTAACTGTAAATTTAAGTTAAAATGTAAAACCGAAAACGTTGCTACCGTATTTTTTACGGTAAAATTCCAGCAACTTTTCTTCTACTGATCTTTTATATTGAACCTGATTCTTTTCCTGAATTTTCTGCATTGATCAGCCATAACTCACAAAAAATCAAGTTGATGATGTTGGCATGTTTTCTGAGTCGTTTCTTGTCTGGTTTTATAACGCATTATTTGAATCTTCTGTCTGAGCTTTCCGCATGATTGGTCAATATGTGAGAAATCTGTCAGATGACTCCCGACTATCACATCTAGCAGTTGACGTGATAAAATATGCTGATCGCTTTGATGAAAAGAAAACTGTGGGGCAGAAGCCAAAAAGCGTGTGTTGTTTAAAGTGTGTTGTCGGGTTCAGATCACAGAGAGTTCAGATGTCGCACAGTTTTGTTGACTCTCAAAATGACACAGATCTTTATTTGATTATCAGTCAAAACATGCAATATAAACATCAGCTTTCTGTAACTTTTAGCTTTACCCAACAGTTACTGTAGGCTACATTACTTGGTGAAATTTTTTTTTTATTGTGATAATAATGATAATAATAATAATAGTGTTATTCAGGCTCAGCATTAAAAAGACATATTCATCCTTCTCTTTATTTTAGTTAAGACAATTTGAACTATTCTTCAGCTTTAGTATGATTGCACGACTTGTAGACATGTAGTTTAGTTGGACTGCTGGTTTTCTCCCTTGAATTAAATGCATCTGCTTATATTCTCATTTTTACGTCACTTTGGATAAAAGTGACAAATAAATGTGCATGTAATGTGCATTTTATGTACAGATGATTGCATAGGTTTACATCACCTTGCAGAATCTGCAAGATGCTTATCATTTATTAAAAAAAAGTAAGAGGGATCATAAAAATACTTTTTTTTTTGTATTACCTAATTAAGCTATTTCACATAAAAGGGGCTTATATATATATATATAAAACACAAGGCAAAATAATAAATGAATTTACACAAATGCCAATGCCATGTTCGTGTTTTGGAAGTAGCTTCTAAAATGCAGTACTAAATAAAATAATTTAACTTAAATTCTGCATCGGTTTATAAACTTATTAATGCAAGTGTTTTTATATTTTATATTATTGAATTTATATTTTTATTATGAAAATATTTTTACATTTTTGCGTTTGTACATATACCACTTATTTATCATAAAAAGAATGGAGATTGTCCTCACACTCATGATTTACTGTTTATTTTGTTTTTAAGAGTATTAAAAAAAGACAAATTAAATTTTAAATGTAAATTTTTAGAAAATATATATCTATCTAGTTTTTATAAATTGTTCAGTTTTGTGTTATTTTAGTACAACTGGTAACACTTACTATAGATCCCATTATTAAATTAACGTTTGCTTATTGAAATATGTTCATTAACATTAGTTAAATGAAATACAAAATACAACTGAAATACAACTGTTTTCCATTTATTAAGTTCATCTTAGCTCCGTTCATTAACTAATATAACGTATGCAATTTTTTTGATTTACTAATGTTAGTAAATGTTGAAATTAGCATTATCTAAGATTAATAAATGCTTTAGAATTGTTTTTCGATTTGAGTTCATTTTAACAGACTAATGCTAACAAATGGAACCAGTGCATCAGATTAAACTAACAATTAGAATTGTTGCCTTAACAACTAGCTGAAATAAAATCAGTTGAAGTGTTTTAATATTTTCCTTGATTTCAGTTCTAGTTTCAGTTCTGTCTCACACACACACTCTAGCAGTGTTGACTGCACGTGGCTGGGCTCTGTCCTGATTGAATTAGACACCCGTCTGTCATCAGCCTCTCAGCCGGCAGCTGTGAGCACACGCTCCTCTGAGACGCCCCTTTGTTCCCCGCCCACACAAAGACAACCCTGGCACTGAGAATAAGACGCAGCGGCGCTCCTGTCCTCCGCTTGGTTGCTCATAGTTAATGCAGGATGTGGTGTGTGGTGTGTGGTGTGGTGTGTGTGTGTGTGTGTGTGTGTGTGTGTGTGACCAAATGAATGTCTCCACAAGGATAGTAAAACCTGACATATTTGACATTGTAGGGTCTGTGGTCCCTACAAGGGGAAAAAATTATAAAAAATAGTAAATGATGTTTATCTGAAAGTGTAAAAATGCAAACAGGTTTTCTGTAAGGGGTAGGTTTAGGGTTAGGGCTATACATACTGTATATACATATATATCAAATCTGCATGCAAAATGAGAACTATATTTTGGCCCAGCTCTGAACAGATCAACATATGAAGATATTCTAAACATTAACATCATGATTTTCTGTAAAGCTGCTTTGAAACAATGTAAATTGTTAAAAGTGCTATGCAATAAATTGACGAAAAGAAAAGTTTGCTTGTCGATCCCGTCCATGCGTGTATGCAGTGTGTAGTTTAAGAGCGAGGTGATGAGGGTCACCCATGGGAGTCATTCAGACTTGAATCTCTGTGTGTGAACTGTGAATGTTGTGGGTGGGGGAGCAGGTGAAGAGCTGCCAGAGGGAGACAGTGGGTGTCAAACACCTGCACCCAGTTCAGCCCGAGGCCTGAGGCCTGATACTCACACTGCCTGCAGGAGCCGAGCGTTCAGAGCTTTGACGAGTCTTTACCGCTGAGCTGAGGAGAAGAACGACGTCAGGAGTCATCCGTGGGTCTCTGCTGGAGATTTGCATACGGCTGCTGGTTATGTTTTGTGCAGCAGACCAGTTATGTCTTATGTTTTCTGTCATATCCAGCTTTCATCTCTTCTTCAGTTCTTCAGGTGGGGCCGTTCCAGCCTCGAGTAAAAAAAAAATACAAATAATTGTGATTTTATATCTCACAATGTTACTTTATATTTTAATTAATTTTGTATTTAGTTTATATTTTCATAATAGTTTACTTTTTTAATCTCTCAAATTGCTTAGTTTATATTTATTACTTCATTAGATTATTAAACTTTATCCAACATGTTTTTTTTTTCTTCTTCTGATTGTCATGCAGTCCACCAACGGTATTGTTATTTCCCATTTTTAAAACTCAAATTAAAACCTTTTAGTATTAGTAGTATTAGTATTATATTATTATAAAATGATTATTTAATTTATATTATTTACATTCGGTGGTTTTATTTCTTATTTTAAAAAATGTATTTTATAAAACTGTATAGAATGGTTTATTATAGAATGTTATTTTATATTATAATTATTTAATTGTTGAACTTTTTATATTTTTTTTTGCTTTGATGGAAACGCTTCAAATAAAAATACAAAAGTAACAGAAACAAGCTAATGTTGATCCATTTCATTTGTAAAATGACAGAAAAAATAATAACCCTTTTTGTAAATATTTTTTTTCATAATTTTTTTCATTTCATCTTGAAAGAACAGAGTGCTTCCATATTTAAAAAGGAATAACTTTTTTCTTTCTTTCTTTTTTCTTTCTTTTTTTCTTTTTTTCTTCTTTTTTTCTTTTCTTTTTTTTTCAACCTTTATTATTTTAATTATAATTTCCTTTTCTTTTTTTTTTAAATTTTTTTTTAATTTAACATTTTCTGGAGAAAATTTGGTTTCTGTGCGTTGCCAGGGTATGCAGTTGTGTTATGGGTGGTTTATAGGTGGCTGTAAAACTGTTCAGTTTTAAGAAGTCTTAAGAAAAAGTTTTAGTTAGCTTTTTATAAATACAATAGAGTTATTATTGAGATCTGGGGGTTTGCAGTGCTCCAGTCATTTATCATTGCACTCTTTAAAGTCTGCCTGTTGTTGTGACGTAAACAGTGTCGGATGGACACACACACACACACACCCACACAACACACCACTCTCACACTGATGTTTTCTGGTGTGAGTAATGAGATTCAGCACGCGGAGTTCGCATCAACCGGTGTGCTGATGAACGCTGGCCACAGCAAGATCCACTCAAATGTGAAGGAAGTCTTGAGAATCTCTAATCCGCAGAGTAAATTTATGACAAGTGCATGTTGCGGCACGCAGCGCATATTGCAAAAACTGTTTTGTTCTTCCTTTCCTGCTGTTGTCCAGGGTTTGTTCTGTATAGCGTCTGAGTCTCGCCGGGTTACAGTGCTTGTGTGGGAGAGTGTTTTATTCGTTTACGTCATTCAGGCCCACGAGTCTGACCCTCATCTAATGTTTCAGAGCCTCCGTGTGTTGTTTGCTTTAGTCAAGGGCTGTTGTTATAGAAACCATATTCATATTTTTTCTGTTTGTGAGCTTTTTTTTTCTTTTCTGGTTGGAAACAGAAAATCTGGTTGGAAAAAGTTTTTAAATATATCTGTACTTCATTCATTTTATTTAATAAATTACTCTTTAGTTATTTTTTTTGTACATTAAGTTAATAAAGTTCATATTTATATATTTTTTATTATTTATTTTTTTTTTATTTTTTTTATTTACAGCATTCCCCTCATGTTTTAATGAAACATTTTTACTTTAGGAAGTTTTATTTTTATATTTTGGTTTTTTGAATTTTAGTTAAAGTTTTATTATGTGTGTGTTTTAGTTATTTCATTAGTATACATTTTGTGTAACCTAGGTCATATTTTTTTATTAAATTTGTAGTTTTAGTTTTAAGTATTTTTGGGTATTCAAGTTTACTAAATGAAAATGAATATGGTGCTTTGGGCACTAGCTGAACTAAAATATTTTTATTATTTTATTTGATTTCAGTTAACATTGATTTGTACACTAATGTGTTTCATGGTTTTAGTTTTAGTTTGGGGAATTATAATACCTGTTATGCGTTGCTAGTTTTCTGGGTTGTTTTCTAGTGATCGTAACGGCAAAAGGTTTGTGTGTGTTTCTACTGTCGTTCTTTCTAGTTTTCTGTTGGACTGTAGATTTCTTTTTTCTCATGGTTCGAGGTAATCTTCACTTTTACTGTCCTAGCGTCTGCTCCCAGATCTCTGTGTTGTTTAGTAATTGATCCCGTCATTTCAAAGGTCTGGTTTCGGTAAAGCACCGGCTTTCCACCCTTGACTGCAGGTCACAGCAGCCCTTTATGTTTGCTCATTTTATATTATATTTTACTATTTATATTTATACTCTCATTTCTATTCAATTTTTAATATTGTTATAATTGTAATATTTTACATTTACATATATTTATATTTTATTTATTTTATTTTTATTTTATGTTTATTTTATTTTTTTTATTTATTTTAATTTTATTTTTATTTTATTTTAGTTTTATTATTTATTTTATTTATTTTTATTTGCAGCATTTCCCTGAAATTCACAATGGCATTACAATTTTTCTTTCCTTACTACTCCATTATGAAAATTGACCTTGGCTTTGCTATTTATTTATATTTAGTTTATAATTTTTTATATTTTTGTAGTTCTATATCTAGTTTTTAAATGTTTAGGCTACTATTTTAAATAAATTGCAGTCTGAACTAGAACTATACATTTTATAAACCCCAGTTAAAGGATTGTTTTTGTTTGTTCGTTTGTTTGTTTCCTTTAATAAGAGCTTTTTTCTGTATCTAATGCTGATCATGGCACATACAGTGGTATAGATGCACATTTGTATTTAATTGTATGTACATTTTACATAAACACTTAAATTGACTCTGAACTGACACTAAAGGTCTCATGATTTTCTGTCTGGTTGAAGCCTCTACTGTAATAGTCACCACAAACCACAGAAGTTCTCCGAGCTGGACTTTCCCCCGTTTCTTTCAGTCTGCAGGATTCAGCCTTCATCAGGATCCAACATCCCACAATGTGCCAGCGCTGCTATGGAAACGTGCCGCTCTGACAATGGCCTGTGCTCTGCTTGGCTCTTTTGTTGTGGAGTCAGAGCCGAGTGTCTGAGTGTCAGCGCACATCCAATATTTACTCTTAAAGCTGAGACAGAGTTGGCTCTCGGCTCTCTGTGCTCCAGTGTTCCAGCCTGAGGACCAAATCAGACGAAAACTTTTTCAGTGTTTGAAAATAATAGTGCATTAGTGGGATATATGTCAGTTCATGTGTTTCTTAAAGCAGAAGAAAATGAGGACGATGATGTTACGTACTTTCAAAATCTTTTGAATAATTAAGAAATAATGTGCAGTCAATAATGGTGTAAAGTACATATTGCCAAATATATAAAATAGACATGAAAAGTTGATTTTACCTTAAAATTATTTAATAAAAACAAAAATTATACAATACAATGACACAAATACAGTAACAAAAATATTTTTTGATATTTTTATATCACAACAAAATTACATTTATACGTATATAAAATATTAATATTATTTTTAATTATAATTAATATTAATATTATTTCTTATAATGAATAGAATTTCCCTGTATCCCATGTGTGTGTATTATATATATATATATATATTTATATATAATATAAGTAAATAGAATCAAACTTACATATTAATATAATATTTTTTTCAAAATTTAAAATTAGTATATAGTATTCATTCATTTTATTTTTTCCCATTTTATTATTTTTTCTTTGTATTCTAAGAATAAACATCTAATGTTAATGCATGAATTTCATTGCCTGGTTCAACGGTCAGTTATCCAGTCTAGTTATAAGAGATTGTTAAATTTATGATGTAAATGTTTGTTGACATATATATATAAATTGAGATTTTTTTAAAGAGAGAATCAAATGAATGAAGCGTTTTAAGGCATCAATAATTAATTAGGCAGATATTTCGCAGGCTTTGGTCGAGCAAACATTCCAGACCTCAGGTCTAATAATCTAAGGATTACCAGTGCTAATTAAAACTCAAACAAACATCCCTTTGCACAGCCAAAGGTCTGTAAAACGGTGGGAAAACACACACACGCTGATCCAGCATCACTCTCAGATGTGGCTAAAGCTCCTCTAAGAGGGACTGATGGGGGTCGAGGTGAGGCACTCGAGACTGGCCGTAATCTCTCAGACGGGTCATCCACAGATTAAGGGCCCTTGTTAAATAGTCTCCAGCGCAGTCCTCCTTTCACATGCTCGAGGACCTCCTCTTCAAAATGCCCCATGTTACTGTTTGTTTAGTCTCTGTGGGCCGAGCACGAGAGTCAGCGGTAATTTAAAACCCTGACCGTGAGCTGATCCAGCCTCGGGCGTAAAGACTCACCCTTATTTAACGTTTTTGGTATTTTCATTTCGTACTTCTGCTTGCTAAACTGGGGTCTGTTCCAACAGCTAGTGAGCTGCCTACCTAGACAGCATTTTAAGGCATTATAAGTGCCAAGACGGTTCCCGATGGGAGGCATAATTATCCTTCTAAGATATCTTATTTTTTTTCCAAATTCAAAGGCATAATCACATCTACACTTTATGGAGAAGGCAATTGCAGAATGCGTGAGCTCAGTGTTGATTATAAGATACTTGTAATTCTTTCTTATAAAAGATATAATTATAATATATAACTCATGATAAGCATAATCATTCACTCAAAACTATTATCATATAATTTTTATAGATATTAATATGTATAATAAATTATGTGAAATTTTGTGGATATTCTCAAAATTGTTTTGTAGATTTTTATTTGATATATAATTCTATGTATACTTTTTTATCATATTCTACAGCTATTGTAGGGGCCGATCTATTTCATATTTTTAGATATATATATATATATAAAATAGAAAGAAATAGATCTAGCTCCCATACTTTATTATGTCCTCATATTCGGTCTATAACTTACAAGTAGCAATCTTTTAGCTGTAGTTATTATTATGTAACAGATAAAATATAATTTATTATACATATTTCAGACCTGTTAACAGCACACACACACACACACACACACACACACACACACACACAAATATATATCTATAATAATAGATTTTATATTTATATTTTTATTTATATACATGAATACAGTTGTGTGTGGTGTGTATGTTTAAATGTGTATATATAAACTTTGCAATCATTTATTATGTGTTTTATGTATGTTCTATGTATATAAATCTTTGCAATTTATTTAATAGCCTTAAATTCTCTTTTTATCTTCTATTTATTTTATAGACATTTGTGTTATACCTATATAATTTAAAATTGATCATATTAAATTTTTAAGGATCCCATTCTATTCTTTCTATTTTATATGATATTATATAATAATTATAAAATTGTAATAAGTAAAAAAATTATTTTTTGTTTATGCTTAAATTCTATTTCGCTATATTATATTTATTACATACATATTCATATTATGTTATATTTCTGTTATATACAATATATTTTATATATCCTGTACTTAAAATGATCAAGTATCGTTATATTATATAATCCATTTAATATTTCCATATGTATATGTATAATTCACAAAGTATGTAGTATGTATCCTGTCTATCATGTAGTTCCGTTTGGGTCGTTATGCTCCCTATGTAGCCGATAAACAGCTAGGCAGCTCACTAGTTCTTGGAACGAAGCCTAAAAGCAAGAGCTCTTCACTTCAAGTAGCTTTGACTTAATTAACTCTCCGTCGTGAACTCTTCACTTTGATTCTCTCCAGAAGTAGTTCATATGGTGTATACTGGACAACAATGGCCGCACATCTGCTCCGGAGGCCGCGCTGGCCTTTTGACATCAGCGTTAAGCCAGAGATTAAGCAACGCTATAGATCTCGAGGAAAATCTGGCTCGCCACTCATGTGCTTCTACCAGGCTTTATTGGTTTGCACAGATGCCCCTCATGTAAAATAAACCCAGTGTTCTTTGCGTCAGCCAATGGGAGGCTTCAGGAGGTGGGGGTAGTGGCAATATCCTCCTGTCAATCATGTGCTGGCCTCTTTCTGATTGGTCTGTGTTCAAGCCAAGCAGCTGCAGGCCCTGGACAGCAATTAGCAGCCGCGTTACTGCAGCTCTGGGTATATTGTCAGATCGCTCACTTTAGCAGCGAATAGAGTCCCGCTGAGCTGCTAAACAGTGACGTCTGCTTTACATCAGCCAAACCAACATGGAAACAGGCCAGATGAGGAGAGACACTCATTAAAATGCTTCAGAGTTAGGGGAAAGGAGGGTTAGGTCAACGCTTAGGTTACTAAGATAGTCATATTTTTTTCTGAAAATTAGTTTGCCCATTCAAACCTGCTGTAGGGTTTTCAGAGTAGTTTTTAGCACAATGATATGGTATTTATTTATTTATTGCCAACAGTAGACAGCATTTTTGGGCATGAATATGCCTGTGATGCCCAATAATACTATCTAGACATATAAGATCATTATTATTTAAAAAAAAAAATTAGATATTTGATTATTACTTAATATAACAAATACATTTTTACATAGATTTTTTAACATTCTTTATTATTATTATTTTATTATTATGAATTCAGCACATGTCCCCCCAAATTTTATCATTGCTTTGATGCAAATCATTACTCTAATTTATGCTTGATTGGATTCGATTTATTGGCTTTATTTATTGATTGCTTTTTTATTTTATTTATGAATATGCCCTGACCAATCATAATGCTGTCTAGCAAGGCTATATAGGACTATTCATAATTTTTTATTAATTTTCCATATTCATTTTATTATAATAACTCATTAATTTTTAATATTACGTTTTTAACATTCTTTTTCATTATTATTGTGATTCAAATTCAGCACATTTTCCTCAGTCTATCATTGCTTTGGTGAGAAAAATTAGAACATTTTCTTTCTCATTATTTCAACATTATTTTTTAAATTCAGTAAGTAACACTAAGTACCATGATGTATATTTACAACTGTAGTTTCAAAGTATTTTTTTTCTTTTATTTTGCACTATAGTAATGGTTTTTGTATTCTGCTTCATTTTCTGCATTATTTTATTTTATTTTATTTTTGCCTACCTCTAGTGTATGTGTGTTTTAGTGTTTTTGGGCATGAATATGCCTGTGATACCCAATAATGTTGTCCAGCAAGGCTGCTCAGCACTCGGTTTTGAACCGCAGCCAATAAGAAGCTGGGAGAGAATGGACTCATTCAGTCCTGTGGTCAGATCTGGCTTTGATAATGCGGCCCGATACTGCACAGATGCTGCGGCCAGGGTTTCTTCTACTACCTACACAAAACCTGGACTTCTGAGAGACCATATTTAGACCATGAGCTAAGATCTGCTCTGGTCTGTAAGAAATTACCCTCTAATCAGCTTCTAGGCGCTTCTATTTCCTAATAGCCGCTGAAAATGAAGCTTCCAGTAAGGGTTTTAGGAGAACTTATGTCATTGTAAAACTTTTTAATCATTATGATCTTTAGAAAACCGTCTGTTTCAGTGCTAAAAGATCTGAAGAGCTTATAAAGTCTCTAAAAGACTGTATAGCTCAGCACGGGAAACTTATACAGCCACAGATAGCTCTTGGTGAGTTCTTTGCTGAAGCTAAGGTTTTATTTTGAAGTGTAAAGCAAGTGTGCACAGTGTTTTGTGTGTGTTGTGTGTGTGGTGTGTGTCTGTGTGTGTGAATGTGCGCTCCATTGTTCGCTCGTACTCTGTTTGCTGTTGTGGTCGAGCTGAGTAAACTTCTGTCTGAATAGAGCTGCCAAACTCAGGAAAAGGAGCTGTCCAAACACACACACACACACACACACACTGTGTACCTGCTGTATTCGATTGCTCCCATTCACACACTCTCTCTCTTCTTTCTCTCTGATTACATCTATCTCGTCCTCTTCCTACCTTACTGCTATGGCTGCTTAAAGACCTTTTGTACATTTAATTTGTAATTCCTGCATGATTTCTCCTCAAAACGTTCAGATTTAGTTTATATGAGCATTACAACTGAACAGTGCATCTTGAAAGAAAAAAATATATATATACCTGTATATGTGTATTATATATATATAGACTAGCTACTACTTATATTATTGGATATCTTTCATGCCCACAAATGCTGTCAAGTAGGCCAAACAAACAATCATCATCAATCAATCAATCACAATAATGAAGAGTTTATCCACTAAAGCATGATAACGTTCTGGAAAAATATGCTAAAATTTGCAAACTTATAAAAAAAGAAAAAAAAGAAAAGAAAAATGCACTGTTAAAATTATTTCCTTAGATGGCTTTAATATTAAGTACTATAATAATAATGGTCTTATGGTATTATTGAGTATTATTGTGAATCATAGCCATATTCTTGCCAAAAATGTTGTCTAGGTATAGCCAAATTAAAAATAAAATAAAATAAAACAAAACAGAATATTGACAGTTCATCAGTGTACACTGAGTGTATGTATACAGTATATTACAAAATCATAAAATGATGCATATTTAAAAAACAATATGATACATAATAAAAAGTAAGTGATGAAATATATAACAAATGTTCTATATTAATTATTTATGTGAAATCTATTTTTAATTTCTAATTTTAACATTAATAGTTGTATTAACGTTTTTTCCCCCCATTATTATTTAAATAAACATTTCATCACATTTCCCCCAAAATGTATTACTGATTTGATGCAAAAACATCTTTCTCATTATATTAAAATTAATTTTTAAGCTCAGTAAGTAACACATGCTACCATGATGTGTATTTTTTTGTATGTTTGTTCATTTATTTATTTATTTAGCTACTTTTTATCTTTTTTTGCACTTTGAAATTTTTTTTTCTTAGCATGAGGCTTAATATTCCCCATCCAAATTCCAATTATTTGTCTTGAATTGTTTTTATTTTGCACGGACATGGCGAGTTTATGATATTCATCCATATCTAATTTTTCATGGTCTTTTTGGAAAGATAACCCTGACACGCTTCCTTTCCTCTTCTGTGTTTACGTTTAGATCTTAATCAGGAATTTAGCATGTCTGTGAGCGATTAGCGTGCTAATATGTGTTGAGCGGTGAGGGATGAGCTTCAGGAGGTGTTGTATCGGGGCCGGGGTTTACTCTGGGGCCCCGGACAAACACTCGTTCACTTTACTACAGCCGTCTCTCTGCATTTAACTTCAGTCTCATTAGACACAGCTAGTGCTACAGTAATTCACACAGCCACTGACGTAAAATGAAAGCAGAATCATTAGTCTACATGATTAACAGTGTTATGTTTGGAGTGGTTGTTGTGATATTAAATCGATCAGCCTATTAAAGCTAGTTGTAATTGAATAAAAGAGACAAGAAGCATCATACTCAGAGAGCTTGATCACTTCTTATTTAGTATGCAACAATATTCGAAGGCCTGTCTAATGATCTTCCAAGATTGGGGTTAAAAAGGAAATTAATATTCAGTAATATTATAGATTTTAATGGCACTGACAGTATCAAATGAGAACAAAATGTGAACTGAATTGATGCTAGCATTGACACTTATTGAACTTGATTTGAATCATCATTAAACTGAATTGAGCTGAATAATAACACGATTGTATTCTGAGCTGATTTACCACTGAAATTGAATTTGTTTCATAATTTATGTTTTACAACATTATTTTCCTGTTTTATTCATGTCAAGCTGCTTTGAAATGATTAAATTTGAATCTGTATTATTTAAAGGGCAATATAGAAATAAATGTACAGTGCAAAAAAATGATTTTTTTCCCTCATTATTTTTGTCTTGTTTTCCAGTACAAAATATCTACACGTTCTTAAATCAAGATACATTTACTTGAAAAGCAAAATTACTTGAAAAATACATACAAATTAAGTGACTTTATGTTTGCATCAAGAAGAAAATGCCTGGAAGTGAGGTCAGAAAAAGAAACTTGTGTTAAATGTATTTTTCTGACCACAAGATTTAATGTCTCAAGTCATTTTGCTTCTAAAGTAAATGTGTCTTGATTTAAGAATGTTTAGATATTTGTACTGGAAATCAAGACAAAAATACTGAGGAAGAATTTTTTTTGTTTGTTTTGCATTTTTTTCAAGTGTTTAATTAAATTAGTCCCACTTCCGACACTTGATGCATCCGAGACCTTTTGAATTTTATAGAGGAGCGTGGATGTTGTTTATACACTTTGATAGGGTCAGAATGCAGTAAAACGTGGTAAATGTGCCGCAGGGTATTTTCCATACAGTACCTTCAGAGGAAGGCTCCAGTGTTTAATGACATCTTTAGCTCTTTTGTAGTGCACATGCATCTGCGCTGTATGGATGTGGAAGAGGCGGTTGGAAAAATCAAACACACACACACACACACAACTACACCACATTGAGAGCCTGCAATTCCATAATTGCATCAAAGTGTACTTGTAATAGCTGGTTAAAAAGGATATAATTACTTTCAAATGACGTACCAGTTCATTGAATACATGTGTCTGCAGAGCCTGGTGGATTTTAGGGGATTCCTCAGGTGAATTAATTTATGCATTTATATATTCATAAGTAAGAAACATAACAAATGAGATCTCTTTACGATTTTTCGTCTATACACGCATTGAGTATCCTTCCTTATTTCCTAAAAACTAAAATTTAATATTATTTTTAATTTATTATTTTTAAAACAAAATTGTAACTATTTTTTTTTTTTTCTCAATGTTTTTTTTTATTTTTAATTAACTGTATTTATTTATTGTGCTCAATTTGCACATCAAAATATTAATTGCTTACTTCAACATTTAATTATTATTAAAATACTATTAAATGCACATTTAATTCATATATTGAAAATTTGTTTTAATTGTTAACAAATTATTAACTTAATTGGAAATATTATTATTAAAGGCCATTAAGACCATTTCCCTTTTATTATGTATATGCAATGAATTTAATGTGCTCATTTTGTATTTCTATACTCTTTCTATATGCATTTCTGTCTGTTTGTTTCTTGGAACTGAGACAAAGTTGATGCATAAATTAAAAGCATAAACCTCTGAGCAGCCCATTTTTTCCTGAATATCATATTGTCCTGTATATTTTGGCACCTGTATTGAATTGTACGTGATGCCTTCATGTTTCTAAAGCACTTAAAGCAGATCTTAGAGATGTTGTTGAGAGTAATCTCTGGTCTTAGTGCTGGTGTTTGAAGATGTTTGCTGGGTCTCCTTAAGCCTGTTCAGACGCGGATGTGCTCCGCATCTTTGGTGGCTGCAAACGAGGGATAAATTATCGTTTGTGTTTGTTACATTTCTGATCTATAGCAAACACATACACAGAGAAGGATAAATAAACTCCCCCACACTCATACAAGCATGAGTATCACATCCACACACTGAAGATCACAGACTTGAAGGCTTTTCTAAGCATGATTGACTGAGCGTGAACACTTTCCCTTCTTTAGGCTGTTTTAAGGGTATTAAAGAGGGATTAGTTTCAACCACTGCACTGCGTCAATCAAAACCACTGCATTCTCACACTCATTTAGACATAAAAGAGACCAAAAACACATGCATCTTCTTCTTTGTTAACTTCCTATATTATTAGTCAAAAATCCCATGTGTGCATATTTAATGTGCACTTAAAAGCTAGGTGTACTTAAAAATCTTAAAAGTTTATTTAAAAAAACAAAACTGATAATATAGATATATAACAGATAATATAATGTTGATGAAATAAAAGACCACTTACATTATTTATTTATTTTTTCAAAGTTGTAAATAAAGATTATTGGAGGAAATTTTGCAAGAAAATATTTTTCTTCTTTTCTTCAGAATGTCATGTTTAATTCTGTTAACTGATTTTTTTTTCTAATTGTTTGTTAAATTTACTCATAATTTCTGCAAGAAAATTGTGTCCACACCATTATTTTTGTGTTATGTTTCTTAACACACTTAAGTGCAGGCCATAAAAGAGGTGCCCCCCCCCAAAAAAAAAAAAAAAAATTTTGTAACAACACTTAAAATCAGTTTAATTTAAATACAATTTAAAAAAACATTGCTTTAACTTGCTTTAAAGAAAGTACACTTATGTGTTGACTAACATACAAAAGCAAATGTAAAGTACTTGATTATAATTTTTATAATTTATTTAGAATGTTCTAAATTCCAACATCATTGTTACAAATGTGAAATTAAAAATATAACGTAATAGAAATTTCATGAAAAATTATATTAGTATATTTCAAGACCATACTTTTCAAAGAAATTGAAGTTACCATAAAAGTTGCGACATTAAGTCCTACTCGGTCGGTAGTTAAAAAAATCCACTAATAATCTATGTGTAATTTTAAGTTAAGTTGTAAATTCCATACATTAACCGTCTGAATCATTTAATATAATTCAGTTTTGCACTTAAGTATTTTCTTTAAGTTGTTCTTACCATAATAATCCGTTTCTTGTTTTCCAAGTAGAATTATAAATACAATAATATTATAATAAAAACAATCAAATATATTAGAAATAATAGTTATTATAATCTTTATAATATAATATTTTAATAAAACATCAATTACAGTGTACTTCTTCACAATGGCTCACGTAGTTTGGCCTTTGCCGTCTATTATTACTATTGCTCATAAACCAGTTGAAACAGTTTATACTCAGAAATTGCTATAGTAAATTTCACAAAAAAATGGCAAAAAGCAAGTAACACATTGATTTGAAACATGACATTTTCAAGAAAAACTGAAATATATAGTTCAGTCACGAAACTCTAGATGGCGCAGGCTGGCGGGGTGTTAACGTAACTGATGATATTCATAGAGTTAAACGACTTGGCACAAGCTGATTGGTTCATGCTGCATATGCAGCCAATGAGCTTCCTGCCTTGCATTTATATGGCTGGCTTGCCTTCACTTGAGATTCCTGCAGCGCGTTTTCAGATTTCTCTGAAACACTCCACTTTCCCCAGCTCCACCTTTATAGATCTGCTATGGGGTTATTTTATATGCTATTTGTGCAGCAGCAGCATGTCTTAAATACTCATGGCACCGTATCGCCATATGCATTGACAGTAGCAAGTTCTTGTACTTGCTTGCAGCAGCAGCAGCAATAATCTACAACTACAGCAATAACCAACAGCAGCACCAATTCAGCAGCAGCGTAGCAGATCTGTTCCGCCAAGACCAAATACATTAACATTGTCATATCCATCACCATGCTAAAATGTTCCGAGAGTTATTATGATTGAAATAGTATTTTCTTGTCAAATGTACATAACCTTTGTTTTATTTGCAACTTTATTTACAACTTTCATTTATGCAGTGTAATGTATTAAACTAACTTGTGCATGGGCTTTCTTGACTTTTGACCCCCTACAACACACCTGCACATGTGGGTGACTTTTTAGTACATAAGATGATTTTCTTCATAAACGTTCCCCTTGCGAGTGTCACGCGTGGCTGTTCTGACAAAGACTCGAGACAAAGCCGCCGCTGTGGTCCTGTCAACAAAGACAGAGAGAAAGGACAGGATTAGTTCACAAGCACAATAGAAGAAAGGAAGATCTCCAGAAGGATCATGGGAATTACAGACAGCAGCATAATGTGATGTGACAGACAGAGGAAGCAGGGAAACTTCCACATGTGTGATTATTAAAGATTAGCAGAAGATGGAGAAAGAAAAGATGTTTGAACTCTTTGGATGTGGTGTTGCTCAAAGGTTGCTGACTGCTCGTTTTGGCTCACGCTAGGTCCCGGCTCCTCTCTCTTATCGGGACCGTCGCTCTCTTTATTCTACTAGCTTCTCAACTTGTTTCAGTGTCTCTCTTCTTTGGTAAAGTAGCCCATGCTGCTAATAAGGTTTGGGGGTCTGTCCTCTATTATTTTTGTACACATGTTGCAGAAGTTCCTCTGTCGGCGCACGGATACAAGGTGTCTTTCGTCGAGGCTGCATTTATTTGATACCAAAGTCATAAAAACCCTTGAATCATCTAATTTATTTAAAATAGCTATATTACATATTCAAAGTTTAAATCTGTGCTTCAGAATCTTGAATTTTCAGCTATTCGTCAACTGTCACAATTCTGATCCTTCAGTCAATCATTCTTCGATTTTGCTGATTTATTCTGGATGGACTTTTGTTTTTTAAATGTTGAAAGCAGTTGTGCTGCTTTATATTTTTGTTTTGATTCTTTATTGAATAAAATTCAAAGAAAAGCATTTATTTGAAATAAAAATCTTTACTGTCACTTTTGATCAATGTGATGCATCTTTGCTGGAAAAAAATTATAATTTCTTGAATTATTTTGAACGACAGTGTTTATACAAAGACAAATATGTCATACATTGATAGAAGAGCTAAAAGAAAAGAGTGGAAATGTGCAAGCTCATATTGAGATCATTGACTTTTCATCGCAAACTTTGGGATTCCGCATAGTTTGAGATCTGAAAACTGAGGTCTTTTCTCAGGAGAAACATCTGAAGCGGATATGTTCAGCAGAAGTCTCCTTCAATGCTGTCTGGGAAAAACAATAGAGATATTAAAGAGATTTTCACATTGTGGAGGTTCTCACTTTTTATTCCACTAGGGTCTGTGTGACTGATCTTCCCATGGTTCTTCCCAGCGGTGGTCCGTCGCGCGGCTCTGTCCGCTGACTATTGACTTATAAATCCGTTCCTCTGTAACCTCTTTGTGTGTCCACCCACACACCTCATGATACCATCATATCTCGAGGCTTATTAAAAATCTCTTTCAAAGTCATAATCAGGAGCGCGGTGTCAGTCACGCATTGATCTGTGCGCCTGTGATATTTATGGATGAACTTTATTGATGTGGGAGAAGACTGAGCTCTGAGGGAAGATCTGCTTAATGCTTCGGAATTATTGAGCTTTGCAGTGAGTCTCACGTCAGGGGGTTTGAGTATTAACCCAAGAAATGACTCGCTCTTGTGCTTTGCTGTTTCACATTATACTTTGTATGATTAGGACAGGAGGTCCTGCTGTGTGTCATATTCAAATCTGGTTTTCATTTACTTGGTTTAGCACTTATTTGTGATTGATTAGCTCAAATTGATGATCTACCCTACTTTACGCTACTAAAGTTTGGTGTCTACAATTGTTTTATGTTTTTGAAAGCAGTCTCTTCTTCTCACCAAGGCTGCTTTTATTTGATTAAAAGTACAGTAAAACAATAATATTGTGAAATATTATTACATTTTAAAAGAGCTGTTTTCTATGTGAATATATTTTATTTAAAATGTAATTTACAGGTGCATCTCAAAAAATTTGAATATCGTGGAAAAAGTTATTTTTTATATATACTGGATTTTTGACTTTCATGAGCTGTAAGCTCTAACTATCAAAATTAAAACAAAAAAACATTTGAAATGTTTTACTTTACAGTATGAATCTGAAAAAAAAAAGAAAAAAAAAAAAAAAAAAAAAAAATACTATTCTTTATGTTACAAAAAATATTAACCTTTTTCATGATATTCAAATTTTTTGAGATGCACCTAAAAAACTTCCGTAAAACTTACGGTAAAAAACCGGCAGCTGTGGTTGCCAGAATTTTACCGTAAAAAATACGGTAGCAACATTTGAGGTTTTACGGTTTATACTGTAGTTAAATACTGTAATTTTATAAACTGATATAATGTTAATATACCAACCTATTGAAGTCTGACTTTTTTTTTTTTTTTTTTTGTTTTTTTTAAAGTGTACCTTTGTAATACACTGTAAACCCACTAAATGCAGTTGTTAGTGCTAAATGCAAGCAGCCTTTTAAATACTAAACATATATAGAAGTGGGGGGGGGGGTGCACAGTGTCATTCACACAAACGCTAAATACCATCATGGTAACTCACATGAAACTGAAATAATGCAATAAACATGAATTTAACAACATTGGATGTAACATACAATCCTAATGTACAAAACTGATAAGAAGAAACTAAGAAACATAGTTATTTCAACGAAAAGAAACATCAAATTTGAAATGTAATGCATGGAATTCTGGGAATGTCAATTTACGGTTATTCACTGTAAATTATACTCGTTTTCACTTCCAAAAACGGTATACTAAATTACATGTAATGTCCAATACAGTTATTCACCGTATATAGTAGGGGAATTACCGTTAACCATTTAACAGGTTTTAACTGTAGCATTTTTACAGTCTTTTAATGTTAAAATCACACTCATTTGTATTTTTCTTTTTCTTTCTGTGATCAAAAACGCCTGCTTGGATTTTCAGCATCATGACTCGTACGCCCAGTCTTCAGTCTTCACATGATCCTTCAGATATCATTCTAGTATGCTGATTGCTGCTCAAGAAACATTTCTTACATTATCAATGGTTTTCAATGTTTAAAAAAAAAAAATATATCATAAAACAAGTTGTGCTGGTGTATTTTTGGCAAACCATGACCCATTCCTTTTTTTCAGTTTCTTTTCTTTGGTCGATAAAGACCAGTTTCAAAACGAAACAGCATTATTGAATTGAAATCTATTTGTACATTTATAGAATCCGTTTCATCCTGCCAATCTAAATGTCAGTGTTGGCGATGTGAAGTTACGTCAGACGCTAATAATCCTGTATTATTGGGTATGAGGTTAGTGGTGGCTAAACTCATCGAGGTGTGCAGCATTAGTGACAGTAAAAAAAGGGGATGGTGAAGAAAAATGATAAAAACAAACATTTTAATTATTTGGCATAACACACACAAGGGAATTGTGCACAGTTAGACCAGAAAAAAAACATGTTTTTTTTCAAGAAAGTGTTGTTTTCCTCCCCCCCCTCATCAGGGTTTGTTGCGGCAAATGCTGCTGCGGGCTGTCCTGAAGATCGCCTTCCCAACTGATGGTTTATGATTGCGAAGCACTAGCAAGTGTGTATCATCTAGCTTGCTGTTTCTTCTGCTCTGCTGCGTAGTACAGCCGACAGCTGGTAAGGGAAGATACGAGTTCGTCCGGAAGGAGGGACAAAAAAAAGCTGGCTGTGCAATAGCGAACTACAGAGAAGGAGAAGGCCTAATGCACCATCACCTCCACGGTCATTAGGGAAGCAGCCGGACATGTCGGCTGACCTTCCTTCCTGGTTAGAAACTACGGAGTCTTTCACTTTCCTTTTTTTTTTCCCCCTTCTTCCCCTCCTCTCCTCGTCTCCTCTCGGCTCATGCTGCTTCTTCCATAAACGGGTGTTAAACTGCTTTTGTTCTGCAGTTACAAAAGTGAGGAAATGAAGATGTTGAATTGTGAACCAGCGAAGTAGGAGCCGGGAGGTCCAAAAGGGCAAGGCGGTGGCGCTGCGCTTACGGGCAAATAAGACCCCCCCCCCCGCGAGCATGACCCAAGATCAACCGCCTCGCACCACCTCCTCAACACAACACACCCTGCAACAAAAACGATAACAAAAAGCCGGGCGCAAGCGTTTTCAAGGACAATGTGCCCCTCCTTTTGAAAAAAGGAGGTGTCGTCCATAAAAAAACCCTGCAGAAAGGTGAAACCCTTCTTCCTCCTCCCTCCTTTTCCTTTCTTCAGAAGGATTTTCTAGACGGATTAAACCAAGTTCACGTTTCTGAATGTGCAAAAAGCCCAAAAACAAAAACCTGTGCTTATCTACCTGTAGAGGAACATTAGATACTTCTAACTATCTACTTCTAATGTAATCCATTATTATAATACAAGCAAACTCTAAACTCCTATCTAAATAATCTATCATGGACTATCTTATACATATTGCAAAATTTAAAAAATAAAAAATAAAGCAAACTACTACAAACTTAACTTGTCTGATTGCATATGCAATGTGAAAATGGCCACAAAACAAAAAAACAAACAACCGAAAAAAACAACAAAAAAAAAAAAAACAAACACTATTATGTATCATAGACATCGCTGATTCCTGATTGTTTTTTTCATGTGAACAATGGCCAGAAAAAAACCCTCTGAACACATATGCCTACCCATAAATTAATGTGGCAGACACCAAAAAACTTATGGACCATGCATCGGATTTGTATTATTGCATGTAAAAAAAATAATTGCAAACTTTTCATGTTTCTCATTTTCATTCAAGTCATTCCTCATCATGTCCCTTTTTCTCCATGGTCTGGTATGGTGGAACGACTTAAATTAGGGTCTATTTATCTGAATGTTCATAGTTGTTTTCATGTCAAGGAGAAGCTGGCAGCTGAGCACCCCCAACCGGCTTTTTCACTCCCCCCCCTCCCCCCCCGGCCCCCCCCCCCCCCCCCTCGGTCCCCCCCCCAGCTCAATCCCTCGGTCTGACTGTTAGAGTCGTTCACATGGTGGTTTTCGAACCAAAGGCAAGGTGAGCAGACAACAACGTTCCTCTAGATCTTAACCTGACGCCTAGTTCAGAAGAGGGGTTTTCCCCTGTCCTTATAGAGGATTGCCAAGAAATCACGAAACAAAACGACGGTGCACACGACGGTAACGGAAAAAATCCACGGGCGGCGCACAGAATTCCAATGGGTCCTTTTGAATAAGGAAAACAGAACAACAATCCTATAACATTAAAAAAGGAAAGCATCCTAAATCTTTTCAAAGAACCCAAAATTTGTACTGTACGGTGACAAACTAATGTGATTCTGGGAAAAAATATGTTTTTTTTTTTGTTTGTTTTTGTTTGTTACTGTTCAATTAAAACAATAAAAATACATAACTATCATTTATATTTTTATTTAAAAAATGTTTTAATAATTTTTAATATTTATGATTATTCCAACAAATTATTATATTTAAATTTAAAAAAATAAAAAGCAAATTATTACAGCTACCCAACCCAATTTACCCCCCCCGTCAAATGAATCAAAATCAAAATGTATTATTTAATAATTTTTTTTCAATTAAATTTTTTTTTTTTTTTTTTTTTTTTTTTTTTTTTTTTTTTTTTTTTTTTTTTTTTTTTTTTTTTTTTTTTTTTTTTTTTTTTTACATTTTGCTATAAATAAATAAATTTTTTTTGAGTGCTAGCTAATTTTTATTATTATTATTAGTATTTATTAATTCATTACATTTAATATTAGTAAAACTAAAACGAATTTAATTAAACATTTTTGTAAAATTTTTTTTGTAAATTGAAAAAATTCTGAATAAACTAGATGTTAGAGAATGAAAAACAAAAAACCTCAAACTTATTTCATAGGCTAGTTTGGCCGAAGGGAAAAACCCAATTTATATTTTGATATTTGTGTTAGGTTACAAGTAGTTGAAATATCTAAAACTAAAACTGGAACTGCAAAAAAGACGGAAAATAGGAAAAACATAAAAAAAAAAAAAAATAATACACCTGTATTAAAAGGGGTCAAACAATAAACAAAAAACAAAAATTTGCAAAAATAAAAGAAGCGGGTAAAAAAAGAAAATAAAAAAAAAAACGAACTCCGAAAAAAAAAAACAAAAAAAGAAAACCAAAACTCAATTAAAAAATGAAAATTGATTGAAGTATAAAAATTATAAAAAAACCTGGATTTTTTACGTTATTTCAAAATAATTTAAAAAAAAAAAACTAAAAAAAAAAATAAAAAAAACAAACAAAAAAAAAAAATATATATATAATATATATAAAACCGAAGAAATAAGTAAATTATTTGTAGAAAAAAAGGCAAAACAACAAACAAAAAAACAAAAAAAAAAAAAACAAAAAAAAAAAAAAAAAAATATTGTAAAAAAAAAAACACAGCCGAGTGCTGAGTAAAATGTTTATCCCTGAACACCCCCTGCTGGTTGGTTAGGGTTTAAAAAAAACCCCCCTGCCTACACAACTCTTAACACTCTTTTTATTTAAATAAAAAAATGATATTTCAAAATTTTAAACATTGCCCCCCAATCAGACAAAATGGAAATCAGTATGGAACTCATTTCGCCTAAAAATGGATATTAAACAAACAAAAATACTAATTTAAAAATTAAAAAAATTAAAAAAAATTAAAAAAAACAAAAAAAAAAAAAATTAAAAAAAAAAAATAAAAAAATAAAACAAAAAAAAAAAAATTAAGTAAAAATAACAAATAATAACAATTTAAAAATTTTAATAACACTTAATTTAATATTAAATTACCTTGTCCTGTTCTGTTCCATTTTTTCCTCTTCCTCGTATCTCCCCTTTTTCCCGCCCCTCTCTTTTTTATTTTTATCCCGCTTAAGTTTTATTTTTTTTTTTTTTTTTTTTGTTTTTTTCCCGATCCTTTTTTTTTGTTTTTTTTTTTTTTTTTTTTTTTTTTTTTTTTCTTCCTTTTTTCTCTCTTTTTTTTTTTTTTTTTTTTTTTTTTTTCACCCCCCCCCCGTCCCTCCACTTTTTTGTTTTTTCCGGTCAGATGAAGAAATTAGCACGCCGACAACAGCAGCAACAAGAGCAGCAAAACTCCAAGAGCTCTGCAAGGTACCCTAAACACATCACACACAACACCCGTCTCTCAACATATGCTATTCTTTAGCCGTTTTAACCCTCTTTTTTGTTTCTAAGAACTCATCTGACGGTGTGTTTTCTGCAGATGTAATCTCAAGCCGAATGGAGAATCTGATGAACTCTTACACGCCGCTGGCTCCGCCTCCGCAGCATCAGTTAGTCTCCATGGAGACCAGCGGATACAGCACAGACCCGTTCCAGCAGGGCCTGACCCCTCCGCAGATGCCCGGAGATCACATGAATCCATACGGTGAGCAAAACTCCTGTCCCGATGCTGTGATATTGACCAGAAGCGGCCGCTAATGCCACGTATGGGCCCAATAAAAACAAATGTGCCATTAAACTGTCTTCACCCTTATGTAACAGTGTCAATTAGTTTTTGAGAAGCCTATAAAATTACACTATAAAATTGCCCGCGGCACTCCCGAGAAAGCGTGCGTGGATCTGCGGCCTGCAGACGCACACGATTACACATTGATGAGTGCGTTTTGTCCTGCTGCGAGTTGACGCAAATGAGTAGTTTATATGCGCTTTTATGTAACGGTTTATAGGCAATTACAGCTTTGAAAAGCAGCTGAGAGTCTGGTGGCTAATCATATTTCTATGGCGAACGGTAAACTGCGTCATTGAGGACTGAACGATCTCTTTGTACTAAAAGCTTCAGTTCAGTGAGGACCATATTTGTTTATTAGCTGTGCTTGCTAAAACTTGTTCTGTCACTGTTAGAGATCGATTGATACTGCATTTTCATGGCCAATACCAATTATATTATGGCTAAATAGTTGAAAACCAATATCCTGAATCAATTTTTAAGATCTCGTGAATATTATTATATATAGTAGTGCTATTATATTTATGAAAAATGTATTTTTCTCACTTGAGAATGAATGTCTGTAAAAAAGTTTTTTAAAACAGGATATTAAATAACTTAATTTTTGCCTGTAAATATTCCAAATAGTGGCATTTATTGGTTGACCTGATATTAAGGAACTGAAAAAAAGTAAAAAAGTGAATGTTGGTGAAAAGTTTTTTGCTCAAATTAATTTAGAGCAAAATTAAATACATTATAGTCTCTAATCACTATAATGTTATTATAACATTATTATCATAATGCACACTACCATTCAAAAGTTTGGGGTCATGGGTGTTTTTTTTTTTTTAAAGAAATTAACATGTTCATTGTTAAAAAGGAAGAAGCGAAAGGAAAGAAAATAATTAGCATAATTTAATTTTGTAAAGTATATTTTATTCAAATTAGCAGTACATGTACATTTATTATGACGAGTTAACGGTTGATTTCTTTCTATTTTGAAACATTCTTAGTGATTTTAAATAATTATTGTGTAAAATTGTATTTTTTATTAAGGATTTCATGTTATTTATTCAATTCAATTGAATTTGATCACATAAAGATAAAGTTTGGGGTCTGTATGATTCGCTTTTAAAGAAGAGTAAAGACTTTTTTAAATTTTACAAAAGATTTCTATGTAAAAAAAAAAAAATCATATTTATCAAAAAATCCTTTCACAAAAATTTTAAGCAGCACAAATTCAACATTGAAAAGAAATATTTCCAAAATCAGCATATAATGAATCCTGCATGGTTTCTAAAGCTGCTCAAAATTCTGCTTTGTATCACAGGAATAAATGACATTTTAAAATATATTCAAATAGAAAACAACTATTTTAAATGCCAATAATATTTCACAATATTACTGTATTTTTGATCCCATAATCAAACCAATCTCAAACGTTTGAACAATAAACCCCTCTCACATTTTCTTCAAAAATGCTGTTTCGTGTGACTTTTTCGGTACCTAGACCTCATTTTTGTTGTTTTTCTTCAGGAAACGACTCGATTTTCCACGACATTGACAGCGACACGTCTCTGACCAGTCTGAGCGACTGCTTCCTGGCCGCGTCAGAAGCCGGATCCCTCCAGACCCGCGTGGGAAACCCCATCGACCGCCTCTACTCCATGCAGAGCTCCTACTTCGCCTCCTGAAACCAAACCCTGAGACTAAACAGCCACGAAAACTACCTAACAGCCAGTCAAACCTCCAGTAAAAGGCCAACTAGAATCCCGAGGCTGTAAGGACAAGAAAACCAAACCAAACCAAATGACTCGAGCTACAGATGAAACCAGACCTTGCTTTGCTGAGGAGATCTTGAGTCTAACCAGGTTCAGAGATGTGTGCTGTGCTGGCCAAGCCAATGTGAAGATGGGATGGGATGGTTTTCATCTAGACTTTGTAGGGGAAAAAATCCTAACCAAATATTTCTAGAGGAGCTACAGGACACTTACTGCAGTATATTGAACCAAGTTTAGACCGGAAATAGACAAATGCAATACATACAAAAAGTTGAAAACACTGCATACAGTACAACAATGTTGTTGTTGAATATGGATTTCAAATGTTTCAAAAGAAACTCAAGCCGAAACAGCCGACTAGCTATTTATTACGTACATGTGCCAAGTAAACCTGCAAAGCTTTATTTAAGACAAATTGTGTTAGAGTAAGTACCATAAACATCTTTATGTAAGTCCCCGGAAGAGAGTGTAGTATTACTGTTGATGTTTAAAGATGTATATGTTTATTTCGCTGTGCTATTTATTTGTCGTTTGCATTCTTGGACATTGTAGAGGTTGCATTTTTGCTCAAACTTGCTCAATTTACCAAAGTTTGTTGGTACTAAAAATAAAGAAATTAAAAAAATCTTTAACTTTTTCATTTTTCTTTTAAAATATTATCCATTTCACACACATATGGTTCCTTTTGGCCTGTAAAAATGCTGTAATTTTATATTTCAGATATTTGAAATAAATTTAAAAAATGAACAAAAAATAATGATAATTGAAAAAAATAAGTTGTAGTAAGCGATGATGTTTGTACTAAAAAATTTATTTTCAAATATTGTTATTTTTGCATATACATGATTCACATTAGCCTCAAAATATGCTTTAATTTCACATTTGAGATATTTGAACTAAATTAAAACTGAACAAAAACTAATGTAAATTGAAAATAGTTTCAATAAGAGATGATGTTTATATAAAAATCTTTTACGTTTTAATCTTTTCTTTTAAAACAGTGTCCCTTTCACACATATATGGTTCATTTTGGCCTCAAAATATGTTTTAATTTTACATTTCAGATATCTGAAATATATATATTTTTTTAAATTAACAAAGAAGAGTTCACTTTGGCCTCAAAACATGCTATAATTTTACATTTGATATATCTGAAATTAAAAATAAACAAAGAATAATGTGAATACTGTAGCTTCAGTAAGAAAAGGCGTCTGTATTTCAAAAAAAAAAACTTGCAATCTTTTCAAATATTGTCCATTTAACACATATAGTTCATTTTGTCCTCAGAACATGCTTTTATTTTACATTTGAGATCATTTGAGAATAATGTGAATTAAAAATAGTTTTAGTAGATGTTTGTATATTCTCTGTATTCTGATTATGATTATTACATGCATAAACCAGTCTCTGTTATTCTGAACTTCAGCTGGTTTCCATGTCTCGTGAGCTCCACATTACAAAGAAACTTTAATGAACAACACTGCTGAACTTTGACCCCTGAAAGCCCCCATGTGCGCCTTCAGCGCTGCGTTTTTGAACCTTTAAGAGGCTCTCATGCAGAGTGTTTTCTGCGCGTGAACACATCGAGATGTTCAGTCTCTGGGATTTTTCGGCCCAAGTGTGCATTCCTTTTCCAATGTTTATAATAACATCAACAAATTTATAATACACATTATTGCATAATAACAAATTATCATATTTTAATGTTATATAAATTTAGAAGAACTGTGGTATCTCTCACAGAGTATTTGACACTGATTCTTCATTATTTTATTTTATTTATTTGTTTGTTTATTAATTTTTTTATATGTTCATTTTTGTTTATTTTAACACGTTCAGAGATATTGGTATGTTTTCATTTTTTCTTTCATTTTTTTGATAACAATGCCAGATGAAAAAAAAAAAAAAAACTGTACTGTACTGCAAGGTCAACCATTTATTATAAATATTGATAAATTGACTATTCAACTTTGATTTTAGAATACACTTTAATTTTGTCCAACAAATTTGGACTATTACAGTTTAGAAGTTGACATATAGTTTTAACAGAAAATATCAGTGCTGTTTTCTTAAAACGTTAAAAACCGAGCACTGTTAAGGCTATTAACTTCATATAAAATACACAAGTGTAATAATGATTCAACCATTATTCTAGTTTTTAAATCTATCAAAAGCATCTGATCTTGACCTAAAACACAAATGTTTGCCTTTATTTTATAGCATGAGCTAAATGCTCATAACTGACGGTATAACAAGCTGTTTCTTTGGCGTTTATTGAGCAAATTTTAATATGACAGTGACACACAACTTTGATCTTTTTGTGTAATTATTGTAAATTATATAAGGTAATATTTACCCTTCACCAAGCCAATATCTTCCTAAGTTTTTGTGTCTCAGCGTGATAGGAATAACCCAATTTGTCACGCTTGGTTTAAGGCAAACAAGCATGTCATTGACTAATGAACTATCATTTGCAGACTGCTTTAAACAAAGAGTGCACACATTCACGCCGAGCTTTACATGCATTCAGCTGGAAATTACAGTACAAGACAGATGTCAACGTGTTTTCTGCTTCACAGAACACAGCAAATCTACACAGGTCATACGCAGGCCAGATTGAGATTCATGAATGTCAGACTCTTAATTTTGACAGTGTTCCAGTATCATATCATATAGTTTTTATCAATGCGTTTTTTAAGAATAATTTCTTACAACAAAAACGTTTCATTTCTTAAGGTCTTTGCACACTGCGACTAAACTTTTCGTATGCATTTTTTTTTCGTATTCATCATCGTCACACACCTGACCCACTGTCAAAATGCTTGCTACGGATACGATAAACGCAGAAAATCGAACCCGATCCGAATTTTTCGGAGTTTCGGAGGCAGTGTGTAAACATGATTGACACAACGTGTAGTCGTATTTATTTTGGTATTATTTTAATTTTCGTATTTAAAAATTTCAGATTCAGTCTGCAAAGACCTTTACTCTTCTTGTTTTTGTTGCTGTGCCTTTAAGACTTCTGCTGTACATAAACACACTCTTCATGCGAAATGACTAGCTATGTGTTTTTATGGTAGTGGATTTGCTCTGTTAAATATAGTTTTTAACTTAATATAGTAGTTCATAAAACAATCAATGCTTAAATGTGTTCCTGTTGAAACAGCATCAGTTTCTACATCACAGTGATGATTTTGCTACTTAGATGTCTATTTAAGACAGAATTCTCTTTTTAGAGAGCATTTGATTGGACGAAACACTTGTGAGTTCTAGATGATGTCATCAATATAGCAGTCCATTTTTCTGGAAGGTTAAGAGAGTAAAATTTAAATGCATATGTGCTACAAGTTAACTTTAGGAGCATAATGATAACCTCAAAGCTACAGATATGGACTAAAACACTTTGTTGTGTCTATAAAATATCGGAGTGTCTATTTACACTAAGTGCAAATAGCCCGCCTTGTTAGCAGAGGCTATTTACACAAACTCCGGCCACCAGCGTGTGGTACGGTCAACACTGCAAAAGACGCCCATTAAACACCAGCTTCAGTGACATAGGTAATAAAGCACGTAGCAATAATTTTTTATTTTTGACCCGAGTTCGAATCTGCCTTTTGCCGAACTCGTTCTTCTCTCTTTTCACATCACATCTCACACCGGAAAGATATTTATTTTCATTAAAAATGAGGGAAATAATCGAAAAGTGGAAAATAACGTGCCTCAAGGTTGTTTATCGGTTAAGGTTAGGCTTAGGTGTCGGGAGGGCTTCACTAAAGCAGCATCCATTAAATAATTTTAATAAAAATAATTTACACTCAATATGTTATTATTCCATACTGTTTTATAATGTAGCCTACTACAATACTGAGGTGCAGATCTACCTCTATTTGCACTAAGTAGTATAAGCAGCGTGTAACTACTATTATTGCAAAGAAAATACTATTTTAAAATAGTGTAAATAGAATCTATTGCTATTTGCACTTAGTGTAAAGAGCCTCTGCCTTAACAATAATCTAAGCCACTGTTTTCTATATCCTCATGGTAGACACTAAGGGAAAAGCATGTTTTAAAAGCTGTGAGTTTCTTTCTCCACTTCAGCAGCACTTACATACACCAAAGCTTACAGTTTTATTCCTATCTATATTCTGAAGATTTTTACTGAGGGATTTGTTCATATATCATTCACACTGATTTACATAACATTTTATTCCTATACACATGGTAAAATGTATTTTTTTCTGGCTGTTGATAGTTTTCTGATTTATGGAATGATAAAAACAGATATCAAAAATCCCTTCTGTAAAAACCTTCAACTTTAATATGTTAACAAAATAAAACAAGAATTTTGATTCTGGCTTTATCCGATGTTCAGATGCAAACAGTACAAGACAGACGTCAATGTGTTTTCCGCCTCACAGAAAACAGATTTCTGTTCTGGGAATGTATGCAAATTAGTGATTTTTTAAACGAGATAATGCCTCATTTGCATATTTAAACGTACCATTCAAGAAAACATGTAATACAAAATGTAATGTCTTAAAGTAAGTATGGTGATATACTGTAAATTCATCTCATGAACAGTTAACTTGGCAATAAATGTGTAAAACACAACACTATTTACAGTATACATTTATTTATTTATTTAACACACATCCCTCTTTTTACATTTCCTTGCATTTGTGAAGAACACACTTGTACACACACACCATCTATTGTCTACTTTGTACATTGTGTACTTAAAAAAATTAAAATTTGTATAATGTTATTTCCTATTTACTTATTCTATTTTTAATATAGAGTTCTGGTATGAAACTCTAGATGGCGCAGTCTGATAGGTCTAACTCAATCTGACCTAATGACATCATTATCACATGGCACAGCTGATCGGTTCTCTCCTGTATCGGTAGCCAATGAGCTCGCTGCTCAACATTCAAATACGTGACTAGTGCTTGCCGTAGCAGTTGCAGCTTGCTTCAGAAACCCTCCACCTTCCCCAGCTCCACCTGTATAGATCTGCTGAGGTGATTCATGTATGCTATATGGGGGTTATTCATGTGTGTTATATTTGCAGCAGCAATATTTCTTACATGCTCACAGCAGCATGTTGTGGATGTACTGGCAGTAGCAAGTCTCGGTACTTGCTCTGCCGCAGATCTATTCCGCCAAGACCAAATACATTAACATTGTCATGTACATTACCATGCCAATCCCTCCGAGAGTTGTCATGACAGAATTATTTTTATGATGTGTCTTGTCACTGTCATTCTGTTGCACTGTGGACGCTTCTGTCACCAAAACATATTCCTCGTATGTGTAACCAATCCTGGCAATAAAGCTCTTTCTGATTCCAATTAGTTAAACATTTTTTTAATGTGGTGTAAGAGTAAGACAGACATGTCAGCATTCAGGCCATGAGGCGGCATTTGCAAGTGTGGGAAAATGAATCTATTTTGTTTCTTTCAGAGTCAGACCAGCGCTCTGGGCTGCACCTGAATGAACCCGGCGCTCAGCGACAGATCCGGTCATGCTAAGTGCATGGGAGGGTTTTTAGTCTATACTTCACTGTAGTGTTTTTAGCTCTTATCACTGTAGTTATCTGATATCACAGGTGCGAAGACGTGCGGCTGTTCATCATGGAGCCGTCGCTGTGACATGAGACCCCTGAGGGCGACTCCGCTGACGTCGCGCTGACACGGCTGCATCTGATTGGCTGAGCAATGCTTGTCAATCCTAAAGCAGCTTACTCAACGAACCCTCTTAGCTGTTAGATGTCTAGAGGAATAACTGCCATACTTCTCCACACCTGCTGAACTTTGGGAGGCGTCCGGACGAGAAAATAAATGGCAGCTAAAGAGAGTGAACAAAAACAAACTTGATCTTTTGACCTCTGAGTTTTGAAACTGATGCTGAAGGCCCAAAAACACTGGAAGCTCTAAATTTACACTCACTTACAGAAAAAATACAGTGTTAATATGAAAGCATTTTCCATATTGATTTTTTTTTTTACTGCAGGACATTTTCCATTTCTTTACAGATTTTGTCTTACAGTGTATTTCGCAATGCACTGCAAAAACAACTGTTATAAAATAAAACATTTTAAATAATACAGTTTATGAGGTTTATGCTTTAGACAAGTGAAAACATCTTTCAGTGCAACACGGCAAAATACACTTATGTAATCTTAAAACACTTTTACTTTTCAATTTTTATTAAAAATTGCATGTTAATTTCAGAAACAATTAAAAAGCAACAGCATGTAGTACAGCACACTGAACTAAACATGAAAATTGGTTAAACTTACTCTAATAATCATTGTTTTATTTACGATTTCGAAAAAAAACTAAAAACTTTTTTCAGTGTATTTTAAAGTAAGTTATTCTGGAAATAAATATGCTGTATTTTTGTTTTTGTGCTCAAAATTTATGAACAATACAGCTGTAAATAAAGTAAGTAATGCATTATGCATTACATTTTAATGTCTTCATATATTGGTTAAAATATTATCATCACCACATTAAATTGAACACAGGTGTATTTTTCTGCTTTGGTTTTGTCACGGTGCTGCACTCACTTTTAACATGAAAAACTGGCAATTTATTTAGAAATATTCCAGGTTTATTATTGTTATTTTTTTATCAAAATTATTTAAACATGAGTTTTATTGGGAACATTGTTTTAATTGATAATCAATCAATTAAAAGTTCTAAGTATCACATTTCATTTTGTAGGATCCCTTTAACTAACCAGCTCCTGCTGATGACATCATCCTCCAATTTTGGAGGGAAAACTATAGCACAAACAACAGGAAGTGTCAGAAATGGATCAGATGAACTGTGGTCTTTTGTGGTGTTAGTTGGTTTGAGTTACTCTGAAACATTCATTTCTGTTTGATAAAGTTATACAAATCCAGTTGATAATGAAATCTACTGTACCTCCATCCATTATAACTCTCCACGAGGATGATTATGAGGACGGTTTGAGGAACAGGATGCTGTGCTGTTTCAGCCGTGTTTAGTCAACTAACTGTAGCAACTACCGTTTACAGGCCTGAGGGCAAGTGACATGCTAATGGTGAGAGTCTCGACCTTTGACCTCAAACAGCCTTTCATCAGGTTAGACCAACGACACCCGCTGCTTTAATCAAAGACGCTCAGAGCTGCCCTTCCCAGAACACAAAGAGCTGATATTAGCCATTGGCGGATTTGTGTAATGTTTCATAACTCTGTGATGCTTACGTTTGAATAATTTTTATTTTATCATCAGAACAAATGAATTTGATTTATGATATGCAGCATATTAACATTACTGACAGAAAATGGAAAAGCAAACTCCTTTTCATTCGCTCATATGTGACGCTGCAGCACAAAAGCAGTCTTAAGTCGCTGGGGGATATTTGTAGCAATAGCCAAAAATACATTGTATGGGTCAAAATTATACATTTTTCTTTTATGACAAAAATCATTAGGATATTAAGTTAAGATCATGTTCCATGAAGATATTTTGTAAATTTCCTACTGTAAATACATTAAAACTTCATTTTTGATTAGTAATATGCATTGCTAAGAACTTCATTTGAACAAATTTAAAGGCGATTTTCTCAATATTTAAATTTTTTTAATGTTCGCTGCTCAACATTCAAATATGTGACTAGTGCTTGCCGTAGCAGTTGCAGCTTGCTTCAGAAACCCTCCACCTTCCCCAGCTCCACCTGTATAGGTCTGCTGAGGTGATTCATGTATGCTATATAGGGGTTATTTCATGTATGTTATATTTACAGCAGCAATATTTCTTACATGCTCACAGCAGCATGTTGTGGATGTACTGGCAGTAGCAAGTCTCAGCTTTCAGATGATGTATACATCTAAAAAAAAAAAAATTACCCTTATGACTGGTTTTGTGGTCCAGGGTCACATATGGCTAAAAGACAATTAAGATGAATCTTGCAAAACTTGAAAATTAAAAGAAAGAAAAAAAATGTACATAAAGAAAATGAAGTATATTTTAGGACTATGTTTTGCATTGTGACATTAATTCAGTTTTATGAGAAAATAAACCCAAATAATAAATTTTCACAATGTGTCAGGATGTTCTCAATATTATAAAATTCTCATTATTTTGATGTTTCTCATTAGATTCTCATTACAGTACATAAATGACTTAAATGACTGTAATACAATGCTTTTCAGCAATCAAATGTAGTTAATGCTGTAACTTTCTTTCTTTCTTTAGTCTTTCTTTATATATTGCATTACAGTCATGAGGATGCAAGTTATTTCATTGTGGTAATAAGAATTGTGCTTAGAAATGTGCTTAATTTTTATGAAAATAATCACGTTGCAGAAAAAAATCTTAATAGTCCTAAAAACAGTAATTTATTTTCTTTAGGGCAAAATGTAATTTCTTTCTTCCTTTTGAATTAGAACAATAAATACTAGAAGGTATCAACACAGATGCAATATTGGCATATATTATTTTTAGATGATTAACAGTCTGACTCTGTAATTTCAGCTCTCTGCTCAATGAACTAGCTTCATGAAGTGTTTGCTTAATTTTATAAAAACATTTCTGATTTTTTGACCGGACGGTACTCGACGCGTTTTCCCCCAAAGTTCATCTTTTAATTAAGTTTGGAATGAGAAAGAGAACCAAAGTGTGAAAAGTTAAACCTGGCTGCTAACAGAGCGACAGCAGAGTCTTTGTATGAGAGAGATTACTGGTTATTTGGAGAGGACAGAAACTATGTTATAGTATCACCCTCAGCCGCCTGAAATTATGTTTCTGCTCATGCAATCATATGCTATATTGTGAACTGATCACCTTTCCTGTGTTTTTGTGCACCCTATATAATCTAAAGAGTTTTATTAGGTGCCTTAGGGATTTTTAGGTAATTTTATTAGGTACCTATAGAAGGCCTGAAACATGCTCTACATGAATTATCTTCTTTTATGGTCCGTTTTCTCTTTCAGGTCAACTATTGTCAAGGTGGAGCAACAGTTTGAAGAGAATCTTGCAGAACAAGTCAGCAAAAGTGAGTGAAACAGTCAATATGTTCAGCTAAATTCATGATCTGGTTTAACAGCTCCGATATTTGTGCTGTCAAGTTACACATTTTAGTATATAAGTAAATACTTGCGTTGAGGCCTTACCCTGACTATATAGAATTAATCAAATTAACACTTGTTCAAAAACTTGGTTTGAAAACTTGCACTTATAGAGTCACAATGATGCTAAAAAGTTTGAGGTTGGTCAAAATGCTCATTTGTATCATGCATTTAATTGATGAAAAATGCAGTAAAACATGGAAATATTGTGAAATATTATTACAATTTAAAATAACTGTTTTCAATGTGAATATACTGTAAAATGTCATTTATTTCTGTGATGCGCAGCTGAATTTTCAGCATCATTACTCCAGTCTTCAGTGATACATGATCCTTCAGAAATCATTCTAATATGCTGCTCAAGAAACATTTCTCATTATTATCAATGGTGAAAACATTTGTGTTGAAACCATGATACATTTAATTTTTCTTTGATGAATAGAAATGTATAATTCAAATGTATTGAAATGAAATGTGGGTAACATTTTAAATATTGTTTTACTGTCACATTTGATCACTTTTAATGCATGCTTGCTGAATAAAATTCTTAATTTTTTAATTATTCATTTAAATAAATAATGTTGGAATTTAAATATTCTTTATTTTTTTTAGATTTCTTAATATGTTAGTATGTGTGTTTTTTACTTCTCTTTATATATAATCAGTACAACGAGAATATCAAAAAACTAGATAGAGACTATCCTCTTGATTGTATAGTATGATACTGTAATATAAATATTTATTTTTTTGCAACAAGGTAAATGTTTTTCATCACGTTATTTTTGACCATTTAATGCAATTGTGAAAACAAGTGAATAATAATATAATAACTAATAAAAACTTTGAATGGTACTTCATGTGATAAAATGTGATTGAATTTAATAAATGAAATGAGAAATGCTAACATTTTATACAACATCCATTCAAAACACACTAACAATATTTGAATATAGAAGGTGATTCAGATTCGTTTTATTATCATTGTACTTACACACAACACAATTATAGACTTGCCAACGTATCCAGCTGAAGAATAGTTAAATAATTCAATAAAGAATAATTTAATAAAGGCCATATTGCACGTAAAGAGAAGAGAAAAAAAAGGTGATTACAGTTATTGGCTATTCCCATGAATAAAAAATGTACATCTACTTCCAAAATATCCCACTAAATGTTTTTCCCTCCTTCTAATGAACGAGACCCTCATTATCTGAGACGAGATATCAAATAGGCTAATTGATCTGTATTAATGATCAGTTGCTGATGTGTTTGGATGTTGATATTTGGTATCATCAGTCTGTGGAATGCTGGGAAGGGTTAAAGTGTTGGATGTCGGGACCCGAGGTGCCTCACGCCTCGCTGATGACCCCTGTGCTTTCTCTAGCGAGTCGTGCCCTAACCTCGCTCCTAGCGACAGCCACTTTTCCCATGAGCAGAAGAAGCGGCCCATCAGTGACCTGAGACGCTACTGAGAGCCTGATGTCTTGCTGTGAGTCTGCCGTCTCAGTATCTCTTCTGCATGTTAATCATTATAACAGATTACTTCTTGAAGCTCACTTTAGGCATTATATTCTTTTTGCTTGAGGGTTAGATTCAAAGATAGCTGTTTCCTCGTGGATTTTGGAAAAGTTTTTGACATGTAGTCCGAACTGTGAAGGTGCAATTTATGAGTGTTTTACCACCCCTGACATAAATACTGGTATCTTCAGACCGTTTGTCTTTTGGAGCGTTTGCTGTATTTCACTACAAATTGCCCTGCCAAGTTCAGTTCCACCCGCTGTGGATTATTCTTTGAAGAATACATGATGGCTCTTAAATAATAGACTACTCATTCATTTTTGTTTGTTTAACATTTGCTGATTTTCTGCTTAGGAAAAAGGCCTTATTATTATAATCAATGTTGAAAACAGAATATTTTTTGTGGAAACTGTGAAGCATTTTATTTTCAGGATTCTTTGATGAATTTAAAGTTTAGCAGCAATTATTTGAAATCTTTTATAAATGTCTTTACTGTCACTTTTGCTCAACTTTTATACGCCCTTGCAAAAAAAATAAATAAAAAATCATCACTGCATTCTCCTAATATATTATGATATTATATATTATCTACTGTATATATTGTTGTATTTTTTAAGTATTTTTAATTTTATAGCAAAAAATATATAAATCTTATATAGATAATAATAAATAGATAGATACTATATATATATATAATAACTATTATAATGTATGTATCATATAAACCCCAAACATTTGAATGGTATACTTTGTGAAAAAATACAATTGAATTAATAAATAATGAAACCTAATAATTCTATATTCACAAACGAAAATGTGAAATGTAAAATATATATAAGATACATATGTATTTTAATTAATAAATATAAATGTATTATATAATTTATTATATTTACTCAGAATTCACTAAAAGTGAACATGGAAATACATATATGTATATGTATATAAATAAATAAAGCATAATAAAGAAAACTGTAAACAACAGATATGTTACTGTGATTTAGATGAAATAGGTCATGGGTTTGATTTCCAGCTGCATGAATGCAATGTAAGTTGCATTAGCTAAGAGCATCTCCCAAATGTATAAATGTACATCTTTATTTGTCCTCATTTCTATTTTTGCAGTTAATACAGAGACATTCAATAAGTTATATCGCATCTCCATCAGATGCAGCCACGTGTGAAGTAATCATGTTTCAGCTCCATATCACACTGAGCAAAGTGTGTAGGCCTACTCTCTGTAGTTTACATAGCTTTAGCGCAGATCTGTAAACTGTGTTGTGAGAGATCTGTCCGATTATTTGCTCGTTTGTTATGAAACTCCGGTTGGAAGGACCGACCCTCCGTCCATAAAGCTATAACGGGAGATTACACGCAGAGAGAGCTTGTTGGGTTTTCCCCCACGAGCTGTTTGCTTTAGCACAATATGGAGCTATCATAACTTTAACAACCTGCTTTATATGTGATTTTTAATTTCTCATATCAGCCAGATCTACAGAACACACAGAGAATAAGAGCGCTGTATATTCCGAGAATAGTTTACACAATGCCCTTAGCCTTAATAGCATGTGTGAGAGACTCTGATTGTTTTTGTATACGTAGGTGAATTAAATAGTACATTGCAGATTTAATTAAATGCATACATTATACATAATCTAGATTTTTCGACTAGAGCAAAAACTAAGGTGCATTTACTGACATTCTGGTGATCTGCTCTCTGCCAAGCAATACTATTAGAAACGCTCGCCACTAATAAGACTTTTTAAAATAGAAATTATGTGAAATTATATTTGATATTATTAAATTACAGCACTCCCTTTGCTTGAACTTTGATTCTTAGAAAATAGTACAAAATACACTGCTTAATTTTAATTAAGATTTCTTAATATTTTTAATAGTCTTTAACAGTCTTAATAGTTTCTCATGCTCACCAAGGCTGCATTTATGTGATAAAAATACAGTAAAAATTATGAAATATTATTGGAATTAAAAATAACTGTTTTCTATTTTAATATATGTTACAATGTAATTCATTCCTGGGAATGGCGCAGTCTGAATTTTTCAGCCTCATTTACCCCAGGTCTTCAGTGTCACATGGTCCTTCAGAAATCATTCTAATATGCTAATATTAGACTTAAGATAAAAGGACTTCTTTTAAAAAAAAAAAAAACTTAATTATTCCGAACTTTTTACCAGTAGTGCAAATGCAATGCAAGTCATTTAAGCATTTATCAAATGCAGAAAATGTCAAATAGATATTTTTAAATAATATTTTTACTGTGAAATGTATTTTAGATGAGAATAAATTATTTTATTTATGAATTTTTTTAACTTCTCTGGATGACACACAAAAACTGTTTTCAAATCCTAGCCCGGCACTGAATCTCTGTCCATGCTGGCTTCAGAAACCGCAGAAGTCACTCTCTTTCACAGAGATCGAGCCCATTAGGATGTTATTGTCTCACCCTAATGGCATTTTTCACATTTCATGTGAAAGCTGTGGTGAGGGCAAAGTTTCCCTGAGGGCGTTGAGAGCGAGAGTGAGCGCTGGGCTAAAACATCAAGTGGAGGTTAAGGTTAGGCCGTGGGTTTAAGGGCAAACTTTGATCAGTCTGACAAAGGCAAGCATCACTATTGCTGTTGCTCATGCATCAAACCTAAAACTTATGCTGCACCATGTTTTTCTAAACTATTTTGAATACCAGAGCCATATTTACAGACCAGAAATGACTTGAGGATCTTGAGAATGGACCACCTTAAAACCACCCAGAGCATCCTAGCAACTACAGTATATTATTGCTGTATTGCTGATAATTATTGTTGTTTTACACAAATGACTCACCATTGTGCTTGAAATGGCAATAACAGAAAAAAACAACTGCCATATTAATGTGTTTTTTAGCTCAGTTCGTCTGAACGGCTGCATGTCATTAGCTCTGAAACCTTCACCTCTGTATTTTGTCGTGTTGCATGACTGAGCTCAAATAGAAATTTCTTTGTCACTTTTCATGTGTGGTAATTGCATGTGAGGGCATCTCCAGCCATCGTAGAGCTGCAGCATGCGATTTGGACGTAATGTTTGTGGTTACTGGGGATTTGCTTTTCAAGGCTATCATAAGACTGGTCTGGAACCATCATTTCTTCTCCAGGCCAGTGAAAACGGTCAGACGTTCAGTGCTTCTAAAGCCTGGAATACACTACATGACTTTTACCAAGATTTTTGCCCTGATTTACAGTCTGGACAATTTGATGCTGGTTGCTTAAAGGGTTAGTTCACCCAAAAATGAAAATTCTGTCATTCTCCTTTGTCAAATTTCTCACCCGCGTGTCGTTCCAAACCTGTAAGACCTTCGTTCATCTTCGGAACACAAATTAAGATATTTTTGATGAAATCCGAGAGCTTTCTGCCCCTTCATAGACAGCAAGGGTACTACGATCAAGGCACAGAAAGGTAGTGAGGATGTCGTTAAAATGCTCCATGTGACATCCATCAGTGGTTCAACTGTAATTTTACGAAGCTACGAGAATACTTTTTTATGTGCAAAGAAAACAAAAATAACGACTTTATTCAACAATTTCTTCTCTTCGGGGACACTCCTCCAGCATTAAATCTGTTCAGATTTTAAATGTAGCCTATTCCAGCCTTTACGTTAATCTGAAGTAGCCTGGAATTGTTGGACTTCTTTTGTCTTTCTTACAGTACCTCAGACCTCACAAACAATAATGCTGGATGTGGCTTATTACAATCTGATTTCAAGGTTTTCAGAAATTTTAACACTGTAAAACATTATTGTAATTTTAATGGTAAAAGACTGTAAAAATGCTAGGCCTACGTAAAAAATAATAAAAAAAAATTATAAATGTGACCCTGGAGCACAAAAGCAGTGTTAAGTCGCTGGGGTATATCTGTAGCAATAGCAAAAAAAACAACACTGTATGGGTCAAAATGAACGATTTTTCTTTTATGCCAAAAATCATTAGGATATTAAGTAAAGATCATGTTCCATGAAGATATTTTGTAAATTTCCTACCGTAAATATATCAAAACTTATTTTTTGATTAGTAATATGCATTGCTAAGAACTTCATTTGGACAATTTTAAATGCGATTTTCTCAATATTTAGAGTTTTTTTTTTGCACCCTCAGATTCCAGATTTCAAATAGTTGTATCTTGGCCAAATATTGTCCTAACAAACCGTACATCAATGGAACGCTTATTTATTCAACTTTCAGATGGTGTGTAAATCTCAATTTCTAAATTGACACTTAAGACTGGTTTTGTGGTCCAGGGTCACATTTATACAATGGGACATTCATGTGATTTTACAGTAAAATACTGTTAGATTTAGTTTTTGAAAGTAAAAAAGAACAAGTTGTCATATCATTTACAGTGGAAAAAAACGATAAGCGACTTGCAGAACACCTAAGTGATTGCTTTTTTTTTTATCAGTTATGTGCATCAGGGTTTTATTTTACTTATTGTACTCGTGTTGTTAAATTATTATTTATTGCGTTATTTTCAGGGTCATGTGTGTTACCATGATGATGTTTTTAATTTGACTCTGTATTTACCTCAACTTAGATCATTTTGGTTCATCATGTGTTTTTACACCGTTTTATAACGGTATGAACAGAATTTAGTAGTCTACTTAGGTTATGTTAAAATTATAACAGTTAAACAAGTATAGTTTTTTTAGGTTAAATAAAACCAAAAATGTTGCTACTGTATTTTTTTACACAGAGAAACAAAGTCATGCATGTTTGGAATGACGTGAGGGTGAGTACATTTTTGGTTTTCATCAAGGAACTGCTTTCCTTTATTGAGTTTTATTCTTTTAAAAATGCATTTCTTCATTTATAAATCAGGTTACGTATATTGTTTGGGAGGTTTTGTGCACTATATATGTTGTAAAAGCTTGGCCTCTCCATTGTGATTCAAAGGTGAAAGAGTTTGACCGGATGTGGCAATATCAGCGTGTATGTGGGTGCTGCACTTGTAGGACTGTGGCTTTATGCAGCAGACTCAGACTTTATTGTTGAGAAAACCCAGATCTGTCTTACATCCGTCCTCTTAAACACTTGTGTAAAAGCGGTTTAATGTGTCCGCTGGCAGAGGCCTGGTGTGACCAGTGTACCGCCCGTCTGGATGCCCGTCTGATATTCTCACATGTGGTCAGCGTGATTAATGAAAGTGGCCCTCTTTTGCTCGCAACATGACCGTTTCCTCCAGTAAAAGGAAATGTCACAGTAACCTTTGATTCGGTGACGTTCCCACAATAACTCACTTTGCATGCAATATCTTTTAAATTTCCTCAAGACATTAACACTGGGCATTTTTACAATGTGTTGTTATGTTGAGATATCACATCTCAGCGCAGCATCTCTGGTTTTTCTCTTTTGAAAGCAAATTAAATCTTAGTTTGCACCTTGATTGTCAGTTTTGCTCACTGTCAAGGTTCAATTATTACTGTAGGATCCTATATAGACCACAGAGAATGAACCTTATAAGGGATATTAGTGTTAACTACTGTAAAACTGAAACCATAAAGAGACATTTTCATTACTTGAAATAAAATAAAAAATAACTGAAATAAAATCAAATCCAAAAACTCGAACCTATTTTATTCCAGCTAATTGCCAAAGCAACATATCTCATTTTCGTTTGGTCTAACTTGAAGTATACAAAAAATCTAATGCTAAAAAACTATATACACAATAAATAAATAAACATGACAAAATTACTAAAACCTTCAATGAAATGAAAAAAGAAAATATTAAAATAAAAATGTAATTGAAAATTTTAATAGAAACTGTAATAATAAATCGAGTAAGGGAACTTTTTGACATAATGCACAAATTGTATTTGACTGAAATGCTTGTATTGAAATATTTTTTATTGATGTTTTGTGAGAGAAGGGCACTGGGAGCCTGTGAGATTCTTTATGAAAACATACTTTGTTTATAATTACTATAAAGTCATTTTCATGTTGGAATTGTGTATAATGCATAACAGTGACTGTAAAATATGTATTTTAGGCATGGTAGTGGCATATTTCAAATTGTAATATTTCTGATAGGGTGACAGTTTTGGGCTATTTTGATTTGCCATTGGACTACATAGAGCTGTCAACCCTGATTGTAGAAATCCTGAATATCTCACCAGATAAAATCTGTCGATTTCACCGGAAGATCCAGGTAGACATATTGATTTAACACTGGGAGGTCAAAAATTGCATGCACAGATGAAACGTTCACATTAATACCTATAATATGCATTTAGAAAATAGAGTGCAATTTTTTTTGTGCCATGTGAAAATTCTTCTAAATGTCTCCTTTTGTGTTCCGCAAAAAAAAAAAAAGAAAGTCATACAAGGTTTGAAATGTCACGAGGGTGAATGAATGACGGGAAAATTTCTATTTTGTTTTGGGCAAGAACCACACATTCAGACAATCAAAATAATTTCCAACTGATTCTGTGTTATTACTAGAAGCCTAAACGAGTTATACTGTTTTAGGTTTTTAGATTTCTTGATTGCTGTCTAAACAAGTTATTTAAAACTGTTTCCATCTCAGGCCGCTGACGAACATCTCTCTCACTAACTAATGTGTTGAGGACAGGTGTCAGACATGTTGAAGGTTCAGCCTCAGGAATGATGTCATTCCAGCTTTAACCTCATGAATGTGTAATGTCTGGCTCTGGGTTGAGTTTCAGTCCACACTAAGCTCGTCTGCATTTTAAAACAATAAACTAATTAACAAGAAGAACAAAAGAGCAAGTGGCAGCTGAGAGTCAAACAGAAATGATGGAAACTTTGTGACGACAAGAATATTCTGGACTTAACCCTTCCCTATTTGCTTTTCTTTCTTTCCTACAGGCGTAATTTTTTTTATTACATTAAAAATGTGGATATTAAATGCCAGATCCATAAAGTACCACAATGGAAAATGTTAAAAATGGTAATGGCAGGAGAAGCATCTTTGAAGTCTGGCAAGGTTCTCTCAAAGTTATGAACAAAAATTCTTCCATTAATGTTAACAGAATATTTGTTCAGAATGTTCAAAGAACATTCAAAAGTAACATTCCCATAATGTTTGCAAAATTACAAAATGGAATGTTTCCTTGATGTTTGTGTAGCCAAGAATTTTTTAAAAAACATTTAAAAAAAACTGGACGTTTAGAATTTTCAGAGAACATTCAGAAATGCTCACCAAAGCATTTATTTGATAAAAAAAAACAGAAAAAAACAGTAAATTGTTACTATTCTTCAATTCAAAGAACTGTTTTCTTCTCTTGGTAATTTTGATATGTAATTTATTTCTGTGATGAAAAGCTACATTTTCAGCATCATTACCATTTACAGTTTTTTGTGTCACATGATCCTTCAGAAATCATTCTAATATGCTGATTTGCTGCTCAATAAACATTTCCTGTTATTATCAATGTTGAAAGCAATGTTGTGCTGCTTCATATGTGTGTGGAAATTGTTACTTTTTTCAGGATTCGCTCAAGAGAACAACTTTTATTTGAAATAGAAATCTTTTGTAACATTATAAATTAAGCGTATAGCGTAAGTTCTGGCAGGTCACATGAGTGTTAGTTGATCAGGAATACGACATCTATCACGGAATTCCTATATAAGCTTTTTCGCTTGCTCAGGAGCAAATTACCCTCCTCCATCCCCAGCTCCTCTTTTCGCCACAGTCAGGACTGGCCTTTCTGATATTCCTTGTTGAATCAGACTCCTTTTATCTTGAATAACGTGCTGCACTTAAATATCATTAAGAATATTAATGATATCTGCTTTGTTCTGTTCTGTTTACCCTTTTGGCCAATTGAATTTAAATTCACACTCATGAATTGAAAGGGTACCTGTTTCTGACCTCATTCTCTGAGTTGGGCACAAGCGCCTCTTACTGACATGATCCTAGTTTGTAAAATTAGCATGGATCACGGCATTGTCTGCATATGTCCGATTTAACCAGTCTTACTTAGGAACGCCGAGGTCAGGGTGAGAAGCACATCTATCCCAGAATGCTTGTGCGTCTAATTCAGATGCGCGGCTCTGATTTCAGGCGGAGGATTACGTCTGTCTGCCCGGATGAACCACGCCTCAGTCTCTCATAACATTTAAACACTTTCCCGGCTGGACCCACAGCATCCGACAATCCCATTGTCTGTTCCTGCTCTGTTAGGAGCACAATTATATTTAGCGTCATAACCCAAAGACTTGTGGGATAGACGGTTGATCTTGTTTGCCAGTATTGGACGTATTCCCTGTAGGTTTTGCGTGTTTGTGTAAATCCAATTAAAAACAGTCATACATCTCGACCGCCAGCTTCCCTCACAGCTGCTTATTATTTGTCGTGGAAAAAAGTCTGAATTTAGCGGGCCTGAACTTTCTTTTAAGCGGTCATTGAGTCAGAGAGCAAGTCCCTTCATTGTTTTGAATGTGCACTTGTAATACTTGTAGGAAAAGTTCACCCAAAAATGAAAATTTGCTGAAAATGTACTCATCCTCAGGCCATCCAAGATGAGTTTGTTCCTTCATCAGAACAGTTTTGGTGTAATTTATCATTCCATCACTTGCTCAGCAATGGATGCTCTGCAGTGAATGGGTGCCGTCAGAATGAGAGTCCAAACAGCTGATAAAAACATCACAATATTCCAAAGTAATCCACACCACTCCAGTCCAGCAGTTATCATCTTGTGAAGCCAAAAGGTGTGTTTGTAAGAAACAAATCCATCATTAAGGCATTTTCAAACTATCACTTTTGGCCAAAATACGCGTCCATAATCCATAATAAATAAATAAATAATCCATCTCCTGTTATCTCGCACATCAAAATCACACCACACTAGTGTTTCCAGCTGTTTTGCTGAAACGTTCTGATCTGTGCAGATTTCTCTCCTGAGTCAGACCAGACAACTTTTTTACTGGAGGAAGCAATATTATGGATAAGAGGACTCATATTTTAGCAACGGTTTGACGTTAAAAAAGTTGATTGCTTGTGGATTATTGTGATGTTTTTATCAGCTGTTTGGACTCTGATTCTGACGGCACCCATTCACTGCAGAGGATCCATTGGTGAGCAAGTGATGGAATGCTATTATAATCTGTTCCAATGCTCATCTACATCTTGAATTGCCTGATGGTGAGAACATTTGCAGCAAATTTTCATTTTTGGTTTAACTATTCCTTTAAACATCTTTCAAAGTAGGAAGTGAACTTCTTTTTCATTGGTGTTTGAGCAGAGATTGATGAAAAGCAGGAGGGTGGGCCGCATCAGAGGCACCAGCAGCTGTGGGGCGACACCAGAGGGTCTCCGTGTCCCACCCCCTAAAAGAAGAAAAGCGAGGGGCTGGATGAACCGATTCATGGTTAATTAGAGAGACGTCTGCCAGAGTCTCGGTCTGAATGAGGGCCGATGGTCCTGCACACGCCCAGATATATAAATATTGCCCGACTGTGCAGAAGAGCAATGAGTTGCACTTCCTAGCTCAGTAATTTAATGAATATTAATTTAAGTTTCTGCTAATTCCTAAAAGCAAATATAGATAGAAATTTGTAGTTATCGTATAGTAAGAGTATATAAAATGAAGCTTAAATCACTTGAATTTGTAGAATCAGTAGAATATGATGAGGAAATATAAAGTGCATTTTGTGATCTCTGACTTTTGATTGAAGACTTTGAGACGTTTCTAAGATGGTGATAATGTTAGATTCAGTTTTACTAATTATGTGCTTTTGTTATTTTTATTATTATTTTTTTAAAATATTTCTTATTTAGCTTCAGTTACTTTCACTTTATTTATTTTAATGTTATTTATTTTTAGAATTCGCGTGTGCTTTCATCTTTTTTTTTTTTTTTTATATTTCTATTAATTTTAAGTGGCTTTATTTTAGTTTCAGTCATTTTAATTTAGTGATAATACTGGGTTCCTTATTCTTAGAGAACATCTGGAACAGTGGATTATTATTATTGTTTAGAGTTATTATTTTGACCTAGCTTTATTTATATCTTCATTTTTTATTATAATGGTTAGATTAATGTGTGATTTTTGTGCTTTTGTCATTTTTATATTTATTTATATAGATATATATATATCTAGTATATACTCTATAATCTATATAGCATATATCTATAATTATATATATATATATATATATATATCTTTAATACATTTTTATTTCACTTTTAGTTACTCAGTTTTAATTAGCGAGATTATGGGGGCTTTACTCTCACGAAGCTCTAAACAATGTTATTTTTCTTATTATTGATATGCTCGTAATGTTTTGATGAGCTTTTTATATTTGTAATATTTTCTGTATTTCCTTTTATTTTTATTCGTTTTTACTTTATTTTATATTTGTTCTAGTTTTTAGTTTTAGTAATTTTAGGACTTCAATTTGCTATGAAACAACTGAGATTTATATATTTGAGATTTACCCTAAATAACGTACGTATAATGTGACATTGAGCTCAAAGAACAGTAAAACAAGTCTTGAACCCAATGCAACTGGTTCTTGAGAAGAGAAGCTAAAACCATCAAAAAACTTTTTTTGTTCAATAATGAATGAGTCATTTGCAGAAAACCAAATCTGTATAATCATATGCGGAGGATGTCATTTTTTCCCCTAAATATTTTAGTTCAGCCTCCTCTAATGATTTTTCAGAGACGGGCCGCTGGTGTGCCGGACGTTGATGAATGTGCAGCTCTTCAAGTGCCGCTCATACATCATTGTGCATCAGTCTACAGCTTTACAGTGAAAATCTTTGGCCGTCCAGTGGGACTCGGTGAGGACAGAAATGCATACACACACGTTCAGCTAAAAAACACACAAGTGCTGAAAAGCATCAGACACCTGACGCTGCTGCGCTCTCGCTGCCATTGAATGTGCTGCTGTTATGGCTCTCAGAGGCAGATAGAGACGTTTCCAAAGGGCCAAGAGCAACATTAGACCCACAGTTTACACGTTTATAGCCATAGATGATTTGGAGAGTTCATGCGCTTGATTAGTGCTTTCGGCAGCGGGACTGTGAAAGAGGAGATGCTCTGAGATGTTTATGTTCTCATGATGCAATCTAATGGAGCGACTGGATACTTTCAGGTTTAAGATTTTAGCTTTAAATTTATGTGAGTGTTCAAGGACACGTATATGCTTTAACTTAAGACTGTTACTGAGACATTATTGGGATCTATTCTGAAACTCACACACAATGGACAAGGTAAGATAAGGTAAATGGAGTCAAATCTGTTGATCTGTATTATCAGCTGAGAGTAAACTAGAGGCTGCAGCAGCTGCTGTGAGTCATTAGACGTCAGATGAAGCTCATCTGTTCAGATGTGATGATGATGGCAGATCTTTGTCCTCTTCTCTCTTTCTCGCCTGAATCACAATAAGTGGGTCACTGTGTGAATAAACTGCAGCCTGAGGCACGACATCACGCCACAATAACACACCTGCCAACGACACACACAATCAATGTGCAAAATATCTGCAAACACAAGAAACATGCAACGATAGCCTGCCTTTGTCTACACACACAATCACACACACACACACACACGCATGTGTCTAATTGTCTGATCTAGATAGACAGAGAAATGTGTTCACAAAATAATTAGATTTATAGTGTGCGTGCACACACACACACACACACCACACACACCCACCCCCACACACACCAATTCTTTATTGTGTACAGACCCACCCAAATGATGTAAACATACAAAGTAATTTTTTTCTGAAGCAATAAATCTTGAGACCACTTTACAATTTATAATGATCATTTGTAAATCAGCAGTGCCAAGTATTGCTGCTACATATTTTCCCATTTTTAATTACATTACAACAGAAATCATATTTTTTCTTAACTTATAGCTACTATAGATGTATATAATTTTAGAGCTTTTTTTATTTTAAATACTTTTATATTTTATTTTTGTTGTTCATTCATACGTTAAGTATTTATCTATTTATTTATTTGTCCTGAAGCTTTAATCTTACAGTATACAATTTATATTTTATAATGGTCATTTGTAATCAGAGGTACAGTGCCAATATTCTTATATTTAACTACATAAGCAATTGATTTTTTTTTTTAACTTGTAGCGACTAAGATTTATCTATTTTCGATCATTTTTTTAATTATATATTTTTTATTTTGTCTATCCACATACCTACAAAATCTCTAAATGTAAAATATGTAGATTAGTTGTTTTTATTTACATATTTACTCCATCTTTAGTGACCATTTTTATGTTTTTGTAAATCAGGTGTGGCATATATATATATATATATATATATAATATTATATATATATATATATATCTATATTATATATATATATATATAATATATATAATATAGATATATAATATGGCTATACTTTAGTTTATCCACGATGTAGTATTCTTACTAGATTTAACTTTATATGAAAATAGCTATTTGTTGATATAAAATATTTCATATAAAAAATAAAATATTTATCTAATAATATACAATATATTATGAACTATTTCATTTCTGTTCAAATATTCTCTAAAATATATTAATCTTACCAATTTCTTATACATTTTTTTTAATCTATTATTGCCATATTTCATTAAATATTAAGCTTCCTCCACAGATAAGAATATAAATTGCTGTAATTTACTGTGTGCTGTGTAATCAGATAGCTTGTAATTATTACCATCAGAGTTGATGTAATGATGAAAGAGTCAGAATGGCAGTGGGTAACATGAGCTAATTAATATTCATGAGGCCTTCATTCAGTCATCCTCCTCTCGCTGTTCAATAGCGCCACCTGCAATCTTGTGTTCCCATTTACCTCATCATACACATTATAGTGAAGTTTGTCTTAGAAATGTTCTTAATGCAGAATATTAATGTGTTGTAATTGAATATAAATTCTTAATCTGGCGAACATCATATTGCATATTCAAAAACTGCTTTAGATGACCTGTAGTTATTCATGGCAGCATGCAATCTGTTTTTCTAGTCCCCTGTCCTCAGATCCATGAAGAATCATCACGCTTGCAGGAAACGATCAATCTGTAGTCAACTTTAACAGAGACACTCGTCAACAGCACTTGTGTCTTATCATCACATAACATCAGTTTAAAGCAGATTTGTTAGTGGAGCTTGTCATCAGATGGTCTTTTGCTGAGACATTATTGAGCACACAAACAGCTGGCTGATTTTATTCTACAAGTACTCAGAAACAAACCTGCTTTAGGGTGGATCCTATTTTATGAGTTATGGAAGTTATAAAGATTATTGAAATGTTTCACTTATAGCCTTTGTCATTAAAAAAGAAAAATACAATGTGACTTTTTTTGAGTTTAGTGTTTAAAAGTATTCCGACAGGCAAAGAGGAAGCTCAAATATAAGGCTTTTTTTATTTTATTCGTGTTGCATGTTTTGATTCCCAGATTTTCTTTGTGTTAAGTTCAGGTTTAGTGATTTAAGATTTTCTAAAATGTGGAAAAACACAATTATATATAGGAATTCATTAATTTAATTTAATTTAATTTCACTTTTTTAATTTCATTTAATTAATTAATTTAATTTTAATTTAATTTTTAATTAATTAATTTTTTTCTTTAAAAACCTCAAAGGGACAAGAATGTTTCTTTTAAAAAAGCACCTAATTGATTTAATCACCTTTCTATTATTTTTTTTTTCTATTTTATGTTACTTTAAGAACAGCCAAAAGGACAGAAAAGTTTCCTTTAAAAATCACTTAATTTATTTAATCTCCTTTTTATTTTTTATTTTTAAACACCCCAAAAAGACAGAAAGGTTCTCTTAAGAATCAGAGTTGATTTAATCACCTATTTATTTATTTACTTTTTTCTTCTTTAAAACATCCAAAGGCACAGGAAAGTTCCTTTTAAAAATCACCTGATTTATTTAATTTCTTTTTTTCTTGCTTTTCTTTCTTTTCTTTTTTTTTCTTTTTTTTTCTTTTCTTTTCTTTCGGTAAAAACATCCCTTAAAGATTCACTTTCATTTGATATTGCATATGAACACATAAATCCTCAAAATCAAGAAGAGGAAAATCTACTTTCCACTGTATATTCATATAGTTCTGGCAGATGCTTTTGCATGAGATATTATTGTGTGTTAACTCTGTGCAACTTTGTAAAGTTAAAGTTAGAATGTGTTTTAACCCCTACAGAAACGCTTGAGCGCTGCCAGCGAACTCGGACAGGCTCGGCTAGTTCCTCATAAGCAGGACTTCCTTTCTAGCTGTGAGCTTGATCAGATTCCCATCAGGAATTCCAGGCATTTTTCTGCGGCGTTCCTGGAGTTCCTCGCGACAGAAGCATGTGGAAAGTCCGCAGGCGGTGTGTAAGCGGCTCCACACCACAGACCCCCTCCGCTCCTCCTCGGCCTCGCTGTCTCACTCTCATGCTCATTCCCATCCCGGGTTGCCAGGGCAGCTTCCAGAAATCCCTGCTCTCCTGTAATGAGTCTGTGAGCGCCGGGATCAGCTGGGAACGCGAAGGGCCTTCTTGGGTTCATTTAGGGGGCAAAGGTGAGGCATAAAACTCACTTTGGGCTTTAAAGTGTTTGATTGTCCTCAAGTGTCCCATTACTCCGGATTATTTATAATTTTATTTATATTATTTACATAAAACTCTATTTTGGCTTTAAAGTGTTTGATTGTCCTCAAATGTCCCATTATTGTCAGGATTCAGGAGAGAACATTTTGGCACAGTGATTGAAAAAAAACACTGACCTGTTTGTATTCATCTAACTAAATTCACTTCAACTTCCGTCATTTCAATTCAATCCATTTCAATAAAATAAAACAAATAAAAGTAGTAAAATGTAATCAGTTTGTGCCTCAAAAAGGAGGTTTTCATTTATTTATAATTTGCTCTTTTCATCTTTTTATTATCATATAGTTATAGAATTTAAATATTATTTATTTATATGCATTTTATTTTTTTTATATATGTATTTATTTTATAGTATTGTACAGCTACATTTGTATTTATTTATTTTCTTTTTGTGTAAAGCAGAACTGATGTCCGCCTAGGACACTTTATCTATTATCTATCTAGTTTTTGCATTTGTTTTTGTGTTTTCATCTTAGTTTTAAATTATTAAAATTAATTCTATTTCAGTTAATGTACACTCTAAAAAATGCTGTGTTGTTACAACCCAATTTTGGGTCAAGTATAGACTAACCCAACTGTTGGGTTAAATTGTTAAATTAAATTTTAGTTAGTCCATATTTAACCCAAAGTTGGGTTGAAACAACCCAGCATTTTTTTAGAGTGTATGTATAAGAAAATCAAAAGGTGAACATCGCTTAAAGGTAAAGTTGTGCAGAATGTTACTCACCCAAGTTTAACGCTGAAGCTTATGAACTACAGAAGTGATAATAGCCAAATGCATGAAAAATACTCAAATGTGTGACTATTGGCCTCTTTAGGAAGAGTTGTTGTGGTTGCTTTCATTTTTTTCCACTTCTACAGACTTAAGTAACTTTCATGAGTTACTCTGTTTGGTTTGTGTTTGACTGACAGAAAAATTGAACAGTGAGATCAATAGGAGTTCACAGGCCACAGGATGACATTATGGAAAGCAAGCGTTCTGCCGATGATAACGCAGGGAAACGGGCAGAGCGTCTAACCTGTGTGAGCTTCATTAATTCCCTCAGTCCAGCAGCACAATATCAATAGCCATCAGAGAGGTGCGGACGTTCTTCAGGGGAAAGATCAGCCAAAAACCTATCAACAATGATTTGTGGAGGAAAAACTGTTGTGAATTCTTATGAAATCGGCCAACCTTTCCCAAATCCACACAAAGGCCATGCCGCAATACCGAACTAATTTTTCACTTAAGGCACTTGTGAGTCAAGCCAGCAAAGGTCGGCTCCCAAGGCAGCGCAGAAGAATGAAGACATTAAATGTGCTCTATGTATTGATTGGTTTGTTATTAGTTGGGGAGAGAGGAGAAGAATCAAGGCAGAAAAGTTGTGTGATGAACACCTGAGGTCTAAAGAGCATTCGGCAATAAAAGCAGGATTTGGATCCGCGGCGGAAAAACAACTGTTGACTGTTGATACTGAACTCAACATGGAGACTTCCAGCTTGAAGTCCTTTAGTAAGACATCTACAAAGAGACGATCACTGATAAAAGTGCTTTCTGAACAGCTGTGTGATGCTGTACTGTAGATTTCCATTCATTTCCATTGTTGTGGTATCATCTATTTCAGATAAACAGTTTCTGAAAGGAATGGAAAAGCAAAGGCGAATGGTCTCCTGTCTAAGTGGCTGATTTGATCAGAATAAAAGATCATGTTTGGAGGCAGATATGGGACATTATTTACTGCTAGACCTAAGACTTTTCATATAAGCAAATTAAATGAGATTAAACTGAGTTTTGCTTAGGCAAGTACCACTCATATACCTCAATACGGTTTGTTTGCATGTATAATAATTGTATAAGAACTGGATTTATTTATTTATTTATTGTATACTGGTTTTAATTATTTTTATTAAGCTTTTTTATTTAGCCTGTTATTATAGTACATCAAGTTAAACTGATTAAAAATGAGAAATTTGTCTTTGACGAATAGCTGAAATAAAAAGTTTATTAAAAAAATATATTTTAAATGACCTGTTCATGTGATTGCCATCTATTGTTCTTCATTTGTAAGTCGCTTTGGATAAAAGCGACTGCTAAATGATTAAATGTAAATTACATTTTTAATAGTTAATTTTAGTTAATTTTATTTTAAATAATGTATTTTTTTTAAGATTCTGTTTTAGTTTTCATTGACTATATCCCTACAGAGGCCATGAATGTAAATACTATAAAATTAATAAAATCTATTAATAAAACTATATTGAGCCTGCATTGTTTTTCATAAAATACAGTAAATGCCGCAATATTGTGACTACTATTTGTATTTATAAGAATTATTATACAGAATACAAATACATCATTAATTATACTAGTATAAAAATAAAATTAATAACATTTATTTTAACAATAAATATAATTAATTACAAGTAAAATATTTTTTATTCATGTATGGAAAACACACACACCACAACCCTGTTATGTAAGCCAATACAAGTAATTATTATTAGTTTTAAAGTAATTTGTTAACTTAAACAGTGACATGGAAAGGAATTCAACATCCCAATGAAAGATTCAATGATTCAAGGTGCGGCTGGAACGGTTTTGTGAAGAGAATGAGAGACGAAAGCCATTGGTGTTGTTTATCAGCATTAACATGTTTGCATTTCTCCAAATCCCACCACGAATCTCCTCCGACAGAACAGGTCGACGCGGAAATCCAGATAAAGATACTGCGTGCAGGGGACAGAGTCGAATCCAAACTCTTATTAAAACATGCATTATATGCTGCTGGGATTACTGCAAGCTTGGATAAAGGAAACATTCTTTTGTTTGAGGAAAAGCAACGCAGATAAAAGATATGATGGAGACAGATTTATGACTGGTAACTCAGTCAAGCATGGTCGCTGCATTTCTAAACAAATGAATGTGTCATTGGTTTATTTCTAGCAAACCACATCATTACAGAAAAGACTAAAATGTTATGCCTGAATCATGATGAGCTGAAGTCTCTTCTCTCTGTGTTAGGCTGATGTGACAGCACTGGCCTCCCGACCTCCTCATCCTCCCGAACTCTGCTTCATTCATTCACTCCTACGTCATGAGAGTCTGGGTAAATATTATCATAAACTTCTCCACCTTCCTTCAGCCACAGACATCGCCATGTTCACATGACATGCTCCCGCGGGGTTCACCAAATAATGTTCAGTGTTCAGTTCTATCTTGAAACTTAACCATGCTTCACAACGAACACCTGTCATTTTGTATATATGTGGGAGGAAATAGAACATGCAACTTACATAAAGTCTCATTTGTTAGTATTGTTATGCATTAACTCCATGGAACTAACAATGACAATATATTTGACAGTATTTTATTTGTCAATGTTATTAATATAAATGTTCATTTTCATTGGTAGTTCACAGTGATATTACCTAATGTCCCGATAAAACGATGCATAATTTTTAATAATGTTTTAGTAAATGTTGAACTTAACATTAACTGTGTGTGTGTGTGTAAATACACCACCATTTATTATAAATGTATATATATATATAATATATATATATCAGCGGATTTTTTTTACATATATTGCTGTCCGTTTTTAGTTTGTCTACTTTTTTATATTTCATTTATAATTTTTTTAAAAAAGGATACTAGGCCTATTTTCACTTGCAAACACCATATTTTTAGTTTTTATTAAATACTTTATTAATGAACCTCTTGATAATTTCTTGACTTCCAGCTAAATTTTATTTATTTATTTATTTATTCATTCATTCATTTATTTTTGAGGTTTATGTAACCCGTTCACCTGTGTTTGCTCCCCTTGAATGTTCTTCTGTTTTCAGGAAGATGCAGTATATGGTGTATGTCCTGTTGCTCTGCTGGTTTAATGAAAGGTGAGTTCTTCAGGCCAGAGTCACGTTTGCCTCCAGCCGCCGCTGCGCTGGGGGCACAGACAACAATCCCAGGATTCTGTGTGCTTTTGTCCGGAAATAACAGACACAAACCGGGGGTCAGACGCTGAGCTCTGGAATGTAGATGAAAGACGTGGTCTGCTGCAGCAGGTGGGGATGCTTAGCTTTAATCAAAAGATGATTGCTGATGTTTGACTGCTATTTGACTTCTTGTTTTTCAGTCTTGTGCTTCAGGTCAGACATGGCATGATTTTTTATGCGCTCCGTTCTGAGATGTGACTCCAGTTCGACAGGTGAACCCGGGATCAATGTTGCGATTTCAAATTTAATCTCTTTTTCCAATGTACACTGTACAAAATGCTTGTGATTTTAAAAAATGCAACAGTAAAACAAATGGAAAATATGAAGTACCTCATCATTTGCTGTGAAAATTTGATATAACAAGACAATACACTAACTTCTATGGTAAAATATTAAAATATATTTTAATGTGAACGTTTCAATGTTTTGTGATGAAATTTATGTAGGTCAGTGGCCATTGTACAGTGTACATGTGATGTGGGATTTTGGTTGTACATATGAATGTTTACAGTAAAAAATATTTTAATTTATAGTAATTTTTTGCTAGTATTATAACATACATTTAACCAACATTTTTTAAATGTTTTTGTAAGAAGTCTCTTCTGCTCACCCAGGCTTCATTTATTTGATTAAAAATACAGTAAAAACAGTAACAGTATGAAATATTATTATTAATTAACTCTTTTCTTTTAAAATTAATGTATTTCTGTGATGCGCAGCTGTATTTTCAGCATCATTACTCCAGTCTTCAGTGTCACATGATCTTCAGAAATCAGTATAATATCCTGCTCAAGAAACATTTCTGATTATTATCAACAGTGAAAACAGTTGTGCCACTGAATATTTTTGTGGAAACTGTTACATTTTATTTTTCAGGATTCTTTGATGAATAGAATGTTCAAAAGAGCAGCATTTATTTGAAATAGAACTCTTTTGTAGTTTATAAATGTCTTTACTTTCACTTTTGAATTTAATGCATCATTGCTGAATAAAAGTATTAAGTCCTTAAAAAAAATGTTTGTGCTTGCATTATCATACTCGAAATTGAAAGAGAAAATCTGGGCAAGACATATGTTTTCTATCACAACCATGAGATTTTCTGCTTGTAATTGCTAGTGATCATCAAGTGCTTTTAGGGGAAGTGACATTTTCATAATGGACAAAAAGCGTATATTGTATTTTCTTTAAAATCTGTTATATCTGCATGCACATATAGCACTTGTATGGCTTGATTTGATTTGGAGTTCCCAGCGCTGAATCCCATCTTCATCTAAAGGCTCCATATCCCTGACTGAATATCCAGTGAGGCCTCTCTAGATCCCTGCAGATGTTCCTGTCTCTAGTCCTCTCGATCCAGGGCTCTCACCTATAGATCTGCTCCAGGTGAACAATAGATTCTAACTATATTTTTTACAAAATTCAAATAAAGCATCTATACAGACAATTCACTGCAATTTCCAGCTGAAATGAACAGCTAGTGGCAGTAAAATGGCAACAACTTTTATTCCTTTTCACACAAATATTATATGGGGGGGGGGGGGGGGGGGGCCAGAAAATTTAGTTATAACCACGTAATTCCGTTGCACAATACTATGTTTGAGTCAAATTTTTTTTTTTTTCAGGATTGGTAAACTAATACATTTTGGCGTTTGCATCACAGCTCCATTTCTGATTTGTTGCCAAAAAATAAATAAATTGGCATTCTTTATCGGCATCTACAGGCCTTCCATTGCACAAAAGCTTCTTTATAGTGACAAAGGTTTTTAGATTCCTTCAAATGTTCTACACTCTTAAAAATAAAGGTTCTTTATTGGCATTGATGGTTCCACGAAGAAACTTTAACATCAATGGAATATTTCCATTGCACAAAAGTTTCTTATTAACATTTTGAGAGCTGTTCCCTGAAAGGTTCTTTGGGGAACCAAAAGGGTTCTTCACTCTCTCAGAAAAAGTTACAACAGCTGTTACTGGGGTGGTACCTTTTCAAAAGGTACACTTTTGTACCTTTTAGGTACTAATATGCACAATTTAGGAACTAATTATTACCTTTAGTCCTAATCTTGCTTAGGTACCATATGGGACACGTTTCGTTCCAAAGGTGTGCCTTTTGAAAAGGTACCGCCCCAGTGACAACTTTTGTACCTTTTTTTACTGAGAGTGAATGACATTGCTGTGAAAAGCGCTATGGAAGCCAACTTTATTTTTTAAGAGTGTTCATACTTGTTCCTCTAAAAAAAGTTCTTTGAGGAACCCAAAACGGTTCTTCACTGCAAAAACTCCCTTTTGGAACTTTTATTTTTAATAGTGAAATATCATTTTGCAGAAAATGTGACCATAGGCACATTTTTCCAATGAGTCTGGGTTGGGATTCCTCTAACCGCCCTCACCGAAGCTTCTGCAGAATGAAGAAAGAAGAAAAGACTTGCCCACAGGTCAGTCTCCTCTTACAATAGCATTTGTGAAGCTCCAACCTGAACTCTGTGAAGCTTTCGTCAAAGTAGTAGGTTTCAATCCAAGTTCTCTCAGTGCCAAAAGCCCCAGAGTTCCTTCATTTCGGAGCTTCCCGTGTTCCCGACCCCAAGCCCATCTCCACCGTAAGCTCACATGAGACAAGGCCCCCGGTCTTATCAAACAGGCTTTTGTTCTCCATGGCTTGGCCCGGGTCTCTGAGGATGAGAAATGCAGTTAATACCCAGGGAAGTGGCCCTAATCGCCCGGCGCTATTACTGCGGCCAATATTCAAAGAGATGACAGACTTATTGATTGCAGAGCTGCAGGTGGACACAGGTGACTTCCCCCCTCCATGGCCTCGGGTTTGATCTCCGCTCGGCTGGGCAGGAACAGCTCCGTCTCACCTGCGCCGTGGCATGCAGAGTCCATCTCAGACCATTAGCTCCAGAACTGAGCTTAAGCCCTCAATTGGGCCTGATGACTCCTGAGTGTACAGCTGATTGAGACACTACTGCAGTCTGGGGATTGTCTGCTCGACCTGTCTCTACAAAAGATCAAATTCTTCTGAATGTGAGGATTTAAAGGTGCACTCTGCAATTTTGTGCTAATTAAAAAAAAATGTTACAAAAAAAGCTGAGAAGCGTGTGTGATTCACTAGACAGCACGAAACTTAATGAGTAAATGTAAAAAACAAATTGAAACCATGTACAAAAACCAAGGTCATCAACAATAATCATCACTTTTGTAATTCTGATATTTAAAAATGTATAAAACGACTTTAGTAAAAATAATCTATTAGTTAACTTACAGTGAAAAATATATTTTTTTAGTGAAATTGTGAAATTTATTATATTAGAAACATGTAACAGTGAAAAATAATATTTGAAATGTCAAGGTAATGCATTATATATATCATTGAAAAAATCTATTAAAAAATATGTTTTTAATGTAATGGTTTTAATGTTATGATGGTGAAAATGTGAAGACAATGTGGCGACCAGACAGTCCAAACATCATGAGTACAAGTGAGAAATAAAATATCTATGCAAGCAGCCATTTGCCAAAAAAAGTCTTAAATAATAAGTGGTGAATAAATGGAGAAAATAGACAGTTTATTTTTTTGGGGGGGGTTTAAAAATGTGTAAAAATTCTTCAGTAAAACCTGTTAATATGTTAACGGTAAGTTATCTTACCATTATATAGGTTAGTAAAAAAAAAAAATTAAAATTTTGTTTGCAGTTTAAGTAGAAAATGGACAATTTGAAAAGAAAATGTTAGTTTATTGTTTTATGCTAAAAAAGATGCATGTACAGTGGAGGCAATGGATTCCATGATTGCATGTGATTATGGGATATGTGTGATGTCTGGCAACTTATGTTCTTGCTTTTCTCAGAAAGCAATACAAATAAGAAAAAAACAAAACAAAAAAATATATATATATCTTCAGTGTGAAGCAGAAGTTAGTAAACAAACATCTTGCATCCAGACTGACAGGTGTCAGTACAGGGTCATATTGGGATGAATATGAGCATCTTTAATAAACCCGACTGACTTTATTTGAGGGAGAGAAGTAAAAATTGGGCATTTAAAAGTTGTATAATGACTGTAACCCTGTATAATTGACTGTTATCCCATTTCCAATATACAATAGGCCATACTAGTTCAAATTTGGGGTTTTGGTTTTTTTTTTGGGGGGGTTTTGTTTGAGTTTACACCAACTCTTTTTTAGATTTAACATTAAAATAAAGTCATCCAAATATGAAATATCAAAGCAAAAATAGTGACCAAGAAAATGTAAAATATGTAGAACCAATGCAAACTATCTAAGCTTTTTCTTTGTCAAGATTCCAGGTCTGCTCAGTCCAGACATTCTTCAACCAACTTTATGAACTTTTACAATATTACCATCTTAAAAAAGTGTTTTATTTGTCTGTTTGTATGGAAATTCATACATAGGCACAATAATGTCCACAAAACTCATTTCAGACATTTAAGTGAAAGCCTTTAGATCAAAACATCACGAGAAACATGCATTCAGTCAAGTTTCTCCATAGCTGCGATAGTTTAATGCATCTTGCATCACTTCGCTTTAACCTTTAGTAACACAAGAAAGAAAATACATTCAGAAGTCTCCTTCTTAGAAAGTAGATGACAGCTTCACGAGGCACAGGTGTTTCTGATCAAATCACTGTGCAATAGTGCCATAATAGTTCTCCATGAGAGGTGTCAGTGACTGAGTTCTGGTCAGCGAAGCAAACCTAAGGATCAGTAGGATCTAGCGTGAGCAGTTTGGGCGAGTGTGCATGCTAAGTGTTGGCAAGGTCTCTCTTGAGCTATGCCATGTTTTGTGCTTCACTCACTGTCTGTCAGTACGGGTGAGATTGCCGGTAGGAATATAATCATACACTGTTGTGCTTCCCTGAGATCTATAATGGAAGCCCATTGAGTTTTCTGTCACCGCTGGCCTTGATAGTGTGTCCATCAAAATATTGATTCAGTAGGATATGTAATGGCACATTGATTTTCTGCTGAAGGTGAGGAGGGATGGACAGAAGCCTTTTCGTTTTTCCCGCACGACTCAAATCAAACCTCTGGATGCTCATTCTTAGAGTTGAGGGAAGGGATTTTGATTGTTTTATGGCTATTGAGCTTCAGAGAAGGTTAAAGTCGGTATAATATTAATCTTTGAACCAACTTTGACAATCGAGAGACAGAATCTGGCTTCCCCAGAGAAGAAGTTTATTGCTCATCAGGATTCCAATTCACTTCGTCCTAATTTTTTCTACAATGCCTTAGCAGAAATAAAAACACAAGGAAACAGCTGATGTACAGTAAAAGTGTAGACTTATAAAATGAACGTGGATTGCAGCTCAGATCATTAAGTTCTGACATGTTTGAGTTCACTGGGGATCTGACTGAGTTCAGGTATTTATTGTAAAACTAACTAAATCGAAAATTCTAATATATCTATTACACTATTAATAATGTATATTTTTGTTATTTGAAATAAATGTTAACTGAAATATACTTTTAAATATATTTTATTTCAGTTTTATATAACTTAAATATATTGTATTTCAGCAACATTTCTAACTAAAATAAAATTTAAATTAAAATCATTAAAGCTAAAGACCAATATTAAAATGCAAACTGAAAAAAAAAACGAATAACTAAAAAATAATATAATCATTAAAAATGACAAAAAAGCCACACACACCACACACATAACCACAAAAAAACTGTTGATTCAGTTGTATGGGGTTAAAAAAGGGTAAAAAATTGACAAGCCGAGGTCTTCATTTGTCAGCTCACTTAAATTGATTCAGCCCCCATTCACAAAGCTTCATGGCAGCAATAATGACTTATCTGTTTAACATATATCCAATGACATACCATATCATCTTTGTCCCTCAATCCATAAAGATTCAATAGAGTGGTTAACAGTAATATTCATCACTTCTATCAGGTGACTCGTCGTTCTATATCTGCCAAACTAACTGAATTCCGTTACCCTCTGACGGCTGGTTATTATAGTGACATGTAGGCTAATTCTAAGACCTGCAGTGAGGTCCTACTACTTGTTCCATTCTGTGTTCATTTTTATGACCATTTCTTACGATGTTAAGTAATAGTTTGTTGTTTTTTTACATGTGGTTTGGCTCCCAAGTTTTAAATTTTTTAGGATTAATGATAACTACTGTCATTTGATTTTGTGTTAGTTGTATTTGTTTTGCTTTGAAATGTGAGTTAAATTATTCTGAATTTATTATGTCTGTATAGTTCTTTTATTAAGTTTTAGTTGTATTTAATTTGAGTTATTTTAATACTTCAACAATGGAAATGAAATAATAAATATATTGAATTTCACTGGTAAATGTGTATATATATATATAATATATATTGTGTGTGTGTGGGTTGTGTTTAGCTTTATTTTTGTGTTTTTCATTTAAATGTTAAGTTTTGAAATTTTGTTGTATGCATTTGTCATTTTTTATTTAATTTCTTTATTTTTAAAATGTGTATAGGTGTTATTTATAAAGTTTTAGCTTTTAGTTTTGGATCTGGTTTTTAGTTGTTTTAATACTACAACTGATTGCTTCTGTTGCCCTCATTTGGAAGTCGCTTTGGATAAAAGCGACTGCAAAATGACAAAACATAAAATAATATAAATGTAAAAGTCAACATGGACGCGTTGTTTTATCTTAGTTGTCTTCTTCATGATTGAGATTTAATGTTTTATATTAAGTTTCTCCGGAACGAAGAAGAGCCAACGTAGTTTTTATCTGTTTCATTTTTTAGCTGTTGAAAAAACGAAACGAGGAATTAAAATTAAAACGATCACACATTTAAGGAGCGCTCTCCTTTTACATTAAAAAAACTCGCTCGCTTTTGGGCCAAACTGTCTTTTGCTGTAGGGCTGCGTTTATCCTATAGCGCCACCCTGCTGAGCATTTTTAAAAACATCAATCTATTTTTAATTAGACCACGGCACCTACAAACCTGAAGAACCTGTCTGATATAAGAGCACACTGCAAACAATAATACATAAATATACAAATAAATAATGTCTTATAAGAGTACACATCTGGTTTAAATACATATAGAATAATTAACATGTATTAAAGTATGCAAATAAAGAAAATAATATAGTGGACAATGTAAAAAAAAGGTTTAAGGAATGCAAAACTCATCCTCTTTATTTCCTTTGACGTCACGCAGTATTTCTGAATGTATTCCGGGCTAGTGTTTTTTCGTCCTTGGTGCGGTTGTGGGCACCGGCTGTTGCTCTCGGCGAGGGTGTCCAAGCCAGGACTGGGTCGGGTCGGGATGAGCGGCGGGCGGTCCCTGACCGAGATGCATGGTGTTAATCCCATATAGCCTACGTAAAGTCCTTGGGCCGGCACAGAGCAAGATACATGGAAAACTGAAGCGGTATTGTCCGCGTATCTGTGACTTTACAAACGACCCAACGGGATGGCCAGTGTCGTTTCCTGATATCATTTTTTTTAACCCGATTGAGTCTCCAGCTAGAGACAAGTGTAATATCAGTATCCCATGGTCATCATGAGATTGTTTAATCGAGGAACAGACCGTTTTTCCCATTGGTTATCAGAACAGAAAATACAGGCGACAAAATTGTTTATTAAGCAAATAACGGTTCAGTATGGCAATTAAGAGCTATGTAGGCATTAATATTTTACATTGGCCACTTGAAATTTTTTATGATTTAGCTCTCTCATGATTATTACTACAAAACTAGCCCTATGAAAAAGTGTAAGATAATATACAGTCCCCTTGACTGATGAAGTTAATACGCATGCGCAGGCAAACGCTCACGCGTGTCACACACGATCCGCCTACTCTTGCATAATTGACACCCTCTCATTAGCATGTTGTGCAGAGGGGGGAAAAAGTGGAACTACATTCAGAAATAAATGAGTGATCAAAGGAAAATAAATAGGATGAGTTTAGCATTTCCTTAAACATTTTCCATTTGCCCACCAATTATTTATTTGCCTACTTTCATCACATATATAACTATTGTATTTATTTATTTATTTATTGTTTTTGCAGGTTTCGTCCTCCATACTTTAGGAGTATAGCCTAAAAACACTTGAAGCTTTTCTACTTGTTATACCAGATTATTACTAACGTTTAAGAAGTAATTTGAAAATAAACGTAAAAAAAACAAAATTGGGGGGGGGGGGTATTTGTTTCTTCTTCTTTATTGATACTTTGCCGTATTACGTCTACGACCATTACCACAAAGCACTATGAGTAGCCTAGCTTTCCGTGTATTTGATTTGATTTTTCGCACCTCATTTGTGTTTATAAATGTAATTTAATATAATTTATTTTAAGTTTAGCCTATTGTAGTTTATTTCTCGCTCCTCTTTTGTGTCCTTTCCTTTTCCTTTATTATTTTCAATATTATTTTTGTTATTTAATTTGACCCCAGCTCTGTGTCACTGTTTTAGTTGTCTGCTACTCTATAGCACAGCTGCGCTGAAAGCACATCTCAATCCGGCTCTCAGCGGAAAGTAGGCGTGTTTGTTTACATTTCTTCCTGCGCCACGCGACTGTGCGTGATGACGTCGGCCGCACGCAGCGCTCTGGCTCTCGGAAGTAAGGAGGCAAGTTAGCGTTCAGAAACCCGGACTAAAATGATGCAAAAAACGGTAAGACGGAACTTTTTATTACATCGCGAGTGAGGCAGAAAACTGTACTAATATTTATGCGTCTCCTTCATGAACAACAATGTCTCTGTCGCCTGTTAACATCCATAAAGTCTCTTGGTATGCTAGCTAGCAGTATAGCAGGTTAGCCTGAACCCTGATAAATATTGAACTGTGAATTTTGACGGTCAACTAGTTTCAAATATATGTTGTTTCCTCCGATTATCAACGTAGATTTGTTTTTAAGATTTGATATTATCTTTTATTTCCACGTGTTAGGTTTTACCGCCAGAAATGGTGTTATTGTGGTTTTTCACTTGCATCTCACTATATAACATCTATAATTCCTTACAAATATGTCTGCATGGAAACCATAGTTACCGCCACAATACCATAGTTACTACATGTAGTTATTGTTACTAAAATCTCGATAAAGTACAATCGACCTCCTGCAATCAGTGTATAAAATGGTGCATTTCTGCGGATAATATAGTCGAGCTTATGCAAATTATTATTATTTTCTCTACACATTATTTAATTAATTATCTGATAAGATTCCTTATAAACTGATGTCTTATAAAAACATATGTAACATAGGCTGAAGTATTTACATAACATTATTGCATAGACAACAGCAGGTGGGATGTTCCTGCTTAACACGTAGATAACACTGGGATAAATATTAGATTATATTTTATATTAATATTTTCTACTACAAATATTGGCTAAATCAATATGAGTTTGACCAGACAATTATTTATTTTGCTATCCCGACGGCACAATTATACAATCATTTGCAACCTTTTTCAAAATTAGACATTGAAAATGCTTGACATTACTGTGAAATGGTAAAAAAAACAAAAAACATAACATATCCTGACTCAGTTACAGTGCAGTGCTTTATAGTACAAGAGTATTAAAATGTTCACAAACACTGAACATAATACTGAGTAAGGATACCATAAAATCACATAGAAATGAACAGACATATTTGCATAACATAAATGCACGAACAACAACAGACATGTGATTTTTCTGCTTAACACATGGATAACATTGGGATACATATTATATGTGACCCTGGAGCACAAAAGCAGTGTTAAGTCGCTGGGGGATATTTGTAGCAATAGCCAACAATACATTGTATGGGTCACAATTATCAATTTTTCTTTTATGCCAAAAATCATTAGGATATTAAGTAAAGATCATGTTCCATAAGATATTTTGTACATTTCCTACCATAAATATATCCAAACCGTAATTTTTTGATTAGTATATCTTGCTAAAATTCATTTAAACAACGTTAAAGATCATTTCTCCAATATTTAGATTTCTTTGCACCCTCAGATTCCAGATTTTCAAATAGTTGTATCTCGGCCAAATATTGTCCTATCCTAACAAACCCATACATCAATGGAAAGCTTATTTATTCAGCTTTATGATGAAAAATGTACCCTTATGACTGGTTTTGTGGTCCAGGGTCACATATTAATGTTTGTTATATTGCAAAGTTTGACAAGACAGTGAAGCTTATTTATGTTGCTTTCCAATTATGCAATCATTTGCATTTTGTAATTTGCATGTAGCATAGGTTTTTGATCCTTTGCGCTATTTAGTATAGATGATTTCGACTAGTACGCTAATCTACCCTGCCTTTTTCTCAGAGTGTTTAGATTCTACACAATCATGGAGACTGGTGCAAACTCCTTCCACGTGGAGTTCCCGGATTTTTCCTGCTCGCTCCTGAAGAAGCTGAACCAGCAGCGACAGAGAGGGCAGCTGTGCGACCTCATCGTGTCCATCGGCGGCCATCAGTTTCGCGCCCACCGCGCGGTTCTGGCCGCCAGCTCTCCGTACTTCTGCGATCAGGTGCTGCTGAAGAACAGCGCCCGCGTGGTGTTGCCAGACGTCATGCATCCGTGCGTTTTCGAGCAGCTCCTGTTGTCGTGCTACACGGGAGGGCTTTCGGTGCCGTCCGGAGAGGTGGTTTCCTTCTTAACAGCCGCCAGCTTCCTGCAGATGTGGCACGTGGTGGACAAATGCACTGAGCTTCTGGAAGTAGGGAAGAAAAAACGGATCGACCATGGATCGTCTCCAAAAGGTGATGGTTATGCCACTGATAATGAGGACGCTGGTCAGACTGCAGGTATAGGAGAAGATCTAGGTGATTTGGATCCTGCTTTAGGTCCAGGAATGTTAGAAAGCGCCGGTTGTTCGTCTCCAGATGATCCGAGCAGTGAGAATGGCTCGGATGCAATGGAAAACCAGTGTTCTAGACCGGCCTATGTGCCGCCGAGCATAATGGGACGCAGAAAGAAGGTGCATATAAAATCAGAAAAGCAGAATCGAGATGCTTGCGGCAGCTTGTGTGGCGCCGAAAACTCTCACAATCCAAACACCGCAGAGGATTGTTTTGACGAGAAACTGGTGAAGTGCTTGAATCGAGATTGCTCTTATGAAGAGCCGTTAGACTTCTACGGGACCTCCATGGAGGGCTTTTCGCAAGCCTCGGACGAGCTTTCTAACCCGACGTCCAGGGATAAACTTCAGCTCGAAGGAGGTGCTGATGTTTCTAAAGATGAGACGCCGGTTGACGGCGGCTCAAAGGAGCAGACCTCTCACTCAGGCTTCGCTTCGGTGGTTTACAAGCTCTATCCGTGCCAGTGTGGCAAAAGTTTCACGCACAAAAGCCAGAGGGACCGGCATATGAGCATGCATCTGGGTCTGAGGCCGTTCGGTTGCGCCGTTTGCGGCAAAAGCTTCAAAATGAAGCATCACCTGGTGGGCCACATGAAGATCCACACGGGCATTAAACCCTACGAGTGCAGCCTGTGCTCCAAACGCTTCATGTGGAGAGACAGCTTCAACCGACATACCTCCACGTGCGCAAAGGCCCATCAGACCCGACGGGCCTCCCAGATCTGCTAGAGAAACCTCAGCATAGAAGCATCCTTTACCTGAATGCCAAACTAGCCACTGTACACCGTAGAAGTATTTTAAACAAGCACCTCAATTTTGAACAGAGGCCTTCTGTTCAGTTCATTTGTTCAGGTGTAAAGTATCGGTCAAAAGTTGGGAATAATTACATTTTTGGAAATGATTTTAGAAGAATATTCTCATGCTCACCAAGGCTGCATTTATTAATCAAAAATACAGTAAAAGCATATATTATTACAATTTATAAATCTGTTTTCAGCTTGAATAATGTTTAAAATTCAGGTGATTAATTCATAGTGATTTCAAAGCAATTTTTTTTTTGCATCATTACTCCAGTCTTCAGTGTCACATGATCTTCAGAAATCATTCAATATGCTGATTGGACGCTAAAAACATTTTTTTGATTTTGAATGGTGAAAACAGTTTTTAATATTTTTGTGGAAAACGTTATAAATAACATGAAGATTAAAAAAAAAAAGTTATTTAACAAGGATGCATTACAGTATATTGATCAAAAGTGACACGTAAGACGTTAGACGTTACATTAAGATTTCATTTCAAATAAATGCTTTGAACTTTCTGTTCATTAAAGAAATCCGGAAAAAATCCAATATGGTTTCCACAAAAATTATATCTGTTTACAACATTGATAACAATACCATTATTATTAATTGAGCACTATAATAATTGAGCAGCAAATCAGCATATTATACTGATTTCTGAAGGATCACGTGACACTGAAGACTGGAGTAATGATGCTGAAAATTCAGAATACATTTCTTTTTTTAATGCATTACAGTAGAAACAGTTGTTCAAAATTGTAATACTATTTCATAATATTACTGTCTTACTGTATTTCTATGAAAATGCAGCCATGGTGAGCAGAAGAGACTTCTTGATAAGACAACATATTTCAAACATTTTATTTCAAACTTTTGATCGATCTTCGATCTCCTCATAGAATGATATCAAGTCAACATGAAGTCTTCTTAATAGACGTTGTTGTAGTAAAATGCCATTTCATGTTGACTTTCTAATGAAAAATATGACCACATTCTACACAAGAGCTTTGGATGCTGTTGTAATATTCAGGTTTAAAGACTCACTAAGCGCTTTGGAGTTTTGTCTTATGTAAATAGAAGTATTCCCCGATGCAGCATTATGCTGGATATCATTTGCTTCATTTGAGCTGGATTCAGTGTTTGGCATCAACTCTATTGCCAATCTCTGTAGCCAGAGCGTTTCCAATAGGATTTCACAGAGAACAGCGCTTGTTTCAGCTGCTAATCTGTTCTAATCCATTTTATGCTCTAAAAGTCAACAGAGTTATTAGGAGGATTTTGAAGGGAAAAAGTCAAATAAAATCTTACATAATGCTGCATTAATGGCATTGACATTTTCATCTCCTTCTGCAAACAGTGTTCTTGTATGTGATGTTCATTTTGTCAGATGTTTTTATAATGTGCCATAATAATTGTAAAATATTATAAATGTCATCTCTATATGGGCGAATCTTATGAAAAACATGTCCAGGTCACTCACTCACACTCACACTCGCACTCACACACACACACTCACACTCGAACTCACGTCACACTCACGCACTCACACTCACACGCACACATCGCACTCACACTCACACTCACACGCACACACTCTCACTCGCACTCGCACTCACACACACACTCTCACACACAATATTTTGCATAAAGATATTGAACCTTATTCAGCACATTTATTACTGTAATTTGTTTTACTGTTTCGTTTGTTTGTAATTCTCAGTATTTTAAATGGGGATTCTCATTATAGTCTTATTACTGTAATACAGTAATAGAGATTAATCCTTTTTATTGTCACGCTTTTTTTTTTATATCTTATGATCGTTTTGATAGTGAAAAAAGGCTTTATTTTCTTTATGCAAAATATAACTTACTTTATTAATTTTTTTTGGAGGGGGGTGAAATATGACCATGACATGTTCTTGATATGTTTTTAAAATTCATCTGTTTAGTATTGAAGTAAAGTGGATTTTAAGATATCAAATATCAAAGCACAGCCACCTGTAAATATCAAATATCAGTGAAATGAAAAGGAGAACACATCTTTATTGTTTTACTTCACAAAGCCATTTCATGCAAATGTCTAAAGAGCACAAAAAGCCAACTATAAGAAAGTGAAAGGGCTGTAAAACTCGTGTAGAAAAGCAGCTGGGGGTTAACTTGTGTTATTTTCTGAATCTAATGTGCCATGAATGGATGTCTGGCTTTCAGTAGTCCGTTATTAGGGTCTTTTTTTGCGAATGAACTGCAAACCTCTGTTACAACAATACCTCAGATGCTGTGGTATTCAGTAGTTTGAGGTGGTGCATGGAATTGAATCAGTGCTTAATTAGAACAAAATGTAAGCTAAGTTTATTATAGTTTTAGATCAAATAAATAGGGCTTTTCTTAGAGTATTGTATTATAACTGGAAGTGTTGTAAGCTAGTATAACACTCTAAAGAGCATTTCAAACATGTTGTTTTGGCAGTTGCCAAGTATTGGTGAATTGTAGTATGTAAATAATGTTTGAATATGTTTTTTTATTATGAATGTGCAAATTTCTATATGCCTCGAACAGAACAAACAAGTGACAATCATGTAAGCGGAAACAGAATATGTGAAAGCTAAGTAATCAGTACGGTTAAAAATCACCTCTGAGTAGTCAAAATCAATCAGAATATTTATGGAAAATAAATTCAGCCATGTATTAAATTATATATCCATTCTTTGTCAGTTTTTTTTTTCAATAAAAGTTTAACATTTAATACATGGTATATGTGTATGTATCTTATAATATAATGTGGTAAAGTATATATGATTATATGTTGATTTGTTACAGAAACTTTTTTTTTTTTTAAATGGAAACGGTTATACATAAATATATATTCTCAAGTTACCAAATTGTCTTAATTGATAGGCAGATTTTTAGGATGTTTGACGGATCACTACCTCAACAGGACTGTCATGATATCTGGTTATCAGAAACCGTTTCTTTCCGGACGGCACCATTTCCCACTTACACTTCTGTTGTGGTTTCTTCTTATAGAAGAACTTTGTGAAACTTTGTACGAAAATGTGTTTAGCAATAAATGTTCTGTTTGGACTGGAGATCCTGTTTTGTTGCACAGAACATTTCATTTTGTGTTTGAGTTGCAATTCAGGGTTTCAGACACTAGATGGCAGTCTCAACTGACATAATTGGTCTCTATGCTCACATATTGTACATTTAAAAACATTTAAGGTACTTTGATTTACACACACACACACACACACACACACACACTCATCACGTGTGTGTAAGCAAACAACGCAAAAAAGCAATAAATAGAAATAAATCACATAAATAACAAATACGTTTTGAAAATGTTTTGCTTTCATTTTAAAGAGTATCTGGCGTTAACGTACTGCTTGTACAGTTGACTTAAAAAGCATCATAAAAAATGGCTTCTTTATCAATTATTTTAGATTTGTTACTATGCAATTTAGTTACAACTATAATAAGATTGGTTAAAGTGTTAAATTACAGATCACTGTTGCTCAGATGCACCTGCGCGTCCGCTTCAAAGTCACATAGACTCGGTGCTTCAGCGCGATTGGCTAGCGCTCCGTGGTGGGCGGGGTTATGTGTCGGTATAACCCGTGTGATTGGGCAGTCGACCTGCCCATTAGATCAAAGGAGCCTACCTGACACTTCCTGCCCGTCTCGCTTGTTTTGGCAGTGATAGCTGTGTGTCTCTGCCATGTTTGTGTACATCTCTCGCAAATGTCTTTACATTTATAAACATATAATATAGCTCTGACGCTCTGGAATAATAACCTGACGTGCTGTATTGGATTATATGCGCAGTTGAGCTCGTTTAATGGATGACTGGAGGCAAAACGTGATTGCTTCTTCTCATTGATCCAGGATCATACAGTGCGGAGATATAAGGTAACGTTAGGCGAACCCGAGTCGGATTTGATTGATTTGATTGATTTGATTGATTTGATGGCTGAGTCGAAGGAGTATTGATTAGGAACAGTCTGTGCACAGGGTTAGTAAAGGTGAAAGGTTACCGTGTTACATAAAAGAGACAGCAGCTCGTTTATGGCCAAGTTGTTTGTTCATATTTCTGAGGCAATTATAATGAAATCTGTTGTTTTTTAGTATGACATATTTGTATATGGTGTGGTATTATTGGCTTTTATTGTAATATCTCTGAAAGCACAATGCCACTGTTTTAACTTTTGGTATTTCTTAAGGAGGGTATTTATTTTATGGATTTTTATTGCAAATATTTGTTACGTACTCAATAATATATAATATATACTAATAAAATTATATGCCATATAAAGTAAATAAAAATAATGTAAATATTTGTATATGTTTTCATAAGAATGTAGTTAATACATTTACATAATTAATTGTAATAATTATATATATACTATATATATATAGATGAGTATTTAAATACAAAATAATAAAGTACTAATTAATATTAATTTAAAATAATTAAAATATTTGTGGCTATATTTTTAATTCCTCTATATATATATATATATATACTATAATGCAATATAAAGTAAATCAACAAATAATGTAAGAAAATATTTTTATAGTTTTGATATAGAATGTAGTTAATACATTCTATAATAAAAATAAATTGTACCATTAGAGATATATAGTATTAATAATATATATATATATAAATTAATGATGAAGCTACTATCATAATTATTAATTTAAAATAAATACCAAAATATTTGTTATAAGTTTTATAAGAAATTAAGTTAATATATAAGGCAATTTCTCAAAAGTAATACGTCATTAATTTAAAATAAATTTCGATATTTTATAAGATAGCTACGATCTATCGATCTAGTGATTTTAATGATAATGAAACCTTATGTTAATCATATCATCATTACCATATGTATTTTCTTATTTCATCGTATTATATGATCATAAAAACACTCCGGAGATTGTTTTGTTTTCAGAGATAGATATATGCCTCGTGTGTATTGTTGGCCCTGCAGGCACAAAAGCAGTGTTAAGTCGCGTGGGGTATATTTTGTAGCATATGCTCATGTACAAGACTTGTATGGGTCAACAATTATCAATTTATTTATGCCAAAAATCATAGGATAGTAAGTAAAGATGTATGGGCATGAAGATTTTTTTTGTAAATTTCCTACTGTAAATATTTCAAAACTTATTTTTTGATTAGTAATGTGCATTGCTAAGAATTTCATTTGGACAACTTTAAAGATGATTTTCTCAATATTTAGATTTTTTTGCACCCTCAGATTCCAGATTTTCAAATAGTTGTATCTCGCCAAATATTGTCCTATCCTAACAAACCATACATCAATGGAAAGCTTATTTATTCAGCTGATGTATAAATCTCAAATAATAAATAAAAAGACCTTTATGACTGGTTTTGTGGTCCAGGGTCACGTATGTTGTAATATTAATAGTTGATGCAAATGCCACATGCCTCTTTGAATTAAGATGTTTTCAAAACACATAAACAGCACATGTCTGGTTGGTCTGTTCAAGTGTTCCATTGTAAAGATTTAGGCCATTTCAGTATCAAAGCTTCTTTTTGTTGTTGAAAAAGCCATTGTTTCCTCAGATGCTGAGATGCAGGGTCTGTTATACTGCTTGCTATGCAATTCATGCGCTTGCGGTGCAGGCAATGTGAGATGTGTGTAATTGATCAGGACGAAACTTGGAGTAAGAGAGAAGGAATTCAGCAGCCCTGCTCAATCGAGGTGCTCATTCCTGATGGCAGAGAGCCAGAGCATTCCTCCGTTCAGGTGCCGGTGTAGTATTCGTGTGTTGTGGCGTCTGCTACTACGCCACATGAATGCGGGTTTAGTTGACCGGGACAAACGTGAATAGCCTTGTCATGAGCAGATGTCATGAATTTTAGTGTTTTATCTAGAAAGGTTCATAGTAGTAGCTACACCTACAAAGGCAGATTCTGTCATTATTTACAAACTCTCATGTCGGTCCAAACCTGTTCTTTCATTGAACGCAAACAAAGATATTTTTCATTACTGAAACTAGCAGTTAAGCTCCAAAAATGACAAAAAAAACACACCATAAAATTCATCCACATGATGTGTGCACTTCTAAGTGTTATCAGAATCAATTGTATATATTTTGTAAGCAATATGCGCCTCTGTTTTGTTTGTGTACATATGCTTGTGAAAGTGAAACTAGAGAAACCAATAGCATTGTATAAACAATAGTGTTGAAGGAATAGTTTCACCCAGTAATGAAAATTTGCTGAAAATGTCCTCACCCTCAGGTCATTCAAGATGTAGATGAGTTTGTTTCTTAACCAGATTTGGAGAAATGCAGCATTGCATCAGTGTCTCAGCAATGAATGCTCTGCAGGGAAGGTGCCGTCAGAATGAGAGTCCAAACAGTGTTTACAATAATCCACAAGTAATCCACACCACTCCAGTCCATCAGTTAATGCCTTGTGAAGCCAAAAGTTGTGTTTGTAAGAAACAAATTTGTAATTTTTAACTACAAACTGCTGCTTCTGGCTAAAATACAAGTCCTTTATCCATAATATTGCTTTCAAAAAAGTTGTCTCATCTGAATCAGGAGAATCAGTTTTAAACAAATATGTTGGAGGATTTTGATGTGAGAGGACAACAGGAGATCCTTTTTCACTGGAGGAAGTGTTATTAGCAACAGTTAAGCAACAGTTTGAACAGCTTAATGATGGATTTGTTTCTTACAAACACACAGCTTTTATCTTCTCAAGATGTTAACTGATGGACTGGACTGGTGGGGATTATTGTGATGTTTTTATCAGCTCTCATTCTGACGGCACCCTTTCACTGCAGAGCATCCATTGTTGTGTAATGTAATGCTAAATTTATCCAAATCTGATGAAGAAACAAACTCATCTACATCTTGTATGGCCTGAGGGTGAGTAGTACAATTTCAGCAAATGTTCATTTTTGGGTGAACTTTTCCTTTAAGTGAATTTTTGAACTGTGTAATGGAAAACAGGTTGTCCGTAAGGTTATTAGCAGTTCCTGCATAAAAACAGTTGTTTCTCACTGCATCAGGAAGGAGAAGTACATGCTCATATGTGTGCAGTTATGTCCGAGCACATATTTGTACATCTTGAGCTCCTTGTCTGTCTGTAGAGTTGCAGTCGTGCAGTGGGGGGTAAATGAGGGCATCCCAGACCCCGGCAGCTGTCTGGACGTCTGACATTACACCAGCATTGATCAGGAAACTTCTGCCAGCTGGTCAGGTTCACAAGACTGTATTTATATCTCTCACACACGCTCATCACGTAGCACCCACTGTCATTTCTGAACTTTAACATCTGCATTCACTCCAGTGAGCGTCATTGACAGATATACTTTAAGGCCTGTTTGTTGTTTGTTTGCACTGAACGTCCATGGTTTTTAATAGTGCATATCCCAAAACATTATTGTAATGTTATTGTACATGTCTTTTTTCCATGTTGTTTACACTGCCATTCAAAGGTAAGACGGCAAGATATTAAAGGGGTCAGTAAGATATTCTTATATACATTTTATGTAATATGCATCACTTTTATTTAGCAAGGATGCATTAAATTGATCAAAAGTGACATTAAAGACATTTATAATGTATAAAATATTTTATTTCAAATAAATGCTGTTCTTTTGAACTTTTTAATCAACAATGAATAAAACATAAAATGCATGACAAAACTATGACGCAGCACAACTGTTTTCAACATTGATAATAACAGAAATGCTTCTTGAGCAGCAAATCGGCATAGAAGGAGCATGTGACACTGAAGCCTGGATTTAGGATGCTGAAAATTCAGCTTTGATCACAGAAATAACTTGAATTTTAAAATATATTCAAATAGAAAAATGGATTAGAAGTAATACTATTTCATAACATTACAGATTTGACTGTACTTTTGATTGAATAAATGCAGCCTCTGTGAACATAAGATACTTTTAAAAAAATCTTACAGACCCCATTACATACTTTAAAAGATTTTTGGTCACACTTTATCTTAAAGGTCCAATTCTCGCTATTAACAAACCATTTTTGCTTCAATAATCTCCTAATTTGCTGCTGATTAATAGTTAGTAAGGTAGTTGTTAGGGTAGGATTAGGGATGTAGAATACGGTAAAAGTTAATAAACAGCCAATATTTTAATAATAGGCATGCTAATAAGCAACTAGTGAGAATTGGTCCCTGTACTAAAGTGTTACAGATTTCTTTTTCATACAAACATGCATTTTAAAGAGTAAGGTCAACTTAAAGCTGCACTTTTGAGTAAACATACATTAGTAAAACAGCTTGGAACTTAAACAGGAAATGTAAGTGTGTTGTTCATCTTTCCAGTTTGTACAGTAAGTCCCTAAAATCCAGTCTGACTATCTTCTGCTTGCAGTACAAACCACAAGCTGTCTATATAAACAGTCATTCAGTGTTATGGCCTCCTCTGATGAGGGTATATGATGGTATTAGCATAACTGTGTTGAAGAATCATGACAGCGTTCGTTATTTAAAACGAACAAACTCGGGCCGTTCCATCAGTACTCTCATAATTATATAGTGCCATAATAATAGGCCTAATGTTATATAAGACTCCTCCAGTCTGGATCAGCTTGAGCCCAGAAACTGCCAGCAACACCGTTAACAAGATGCCGTCTAATTAATGCTTTAAAAAAACATAACTTTGACATGCATAATATGAACAACGGTTCAGAGATCAGTGATCAAGAACTGCGTTATCTTACAGCTTCCTGTTGAAAGCGTCACGTTATGCTGACATAGAACAGTGGGTCGTTTCCAAGAAACTTGATTAATTAAAGATAATGTACTGAAGCGCTTACCTAAAGATCTCTTGTTGCATGTGTACAGTGAGAAGAGAAATTAGGACACAAACTTCTGAGCAGTTATAATCTTTATCTCCGTTCTGTCATCATACTGTAGATTGATATCAGTCAGGCAGATCCTAAATGAATAGTGCAAATGATCGGTTTTTAAATTTATTTGGAGTTAAATTTGCTTGAAATTGTTTTAATTAGCAATATTTTTAGTAGGTAAATAGTCATATTAATTAAATAATTAGCAAAAATACCTTTTTATGTATAAATTTAATATAAATGTAAATATAAACATACTTTTTATTATTGGTTCAATAGTTTGTGTGTATAATATTGATGCTATTCACCAGGCAGATCCTAATTGAATGGTGCAAACGATGTGTTTAAGAAAATGTATTTTTACAATTGGAGTTCAGTTGTTCATTTAATTAATCCTCACTTTTGAATATTGTCTATTAATATATCGGAACATGTTAATATAAAATATTTCAATTTTAAATGCTTTTATATGTAACTAATATATGTAATATAAATATAAAATTATGTACATTATACTGAATTAAAGTTCTTTGTTCCGCTAATTATGAGTATTGACTTTGGCCATTTAAAAACACATATCAGCGGAGCAGTAGGTTTAGCTATTTGCAGCTTGAATTGATATTTGTCTGATTTTTTTGTTGTTGTTGCTCTTTGGCCCGCTGCGCTCCTATTTTTAGGCATTGAGCCATCAGTTCAAAGGGGAGCCCGTATAGATGAAGTTCTCGCCCTCGGAGCCACACGGCATTAAAAATACACAGCATCTGTTATCAAAGTGTGTGAAATATTAGATTCTGACCCAATTATTTCTTTCCATGGCTGTATTTGTATAGCAGCGAGCGTGTGTGAGACATTTGAGATGCGACCACCTGCTCAATTCTGCTATTCTGGTTATAATAGCAGCCCTGTTGCTGCCTGTCATAAATGTGACCGTTTTATCACCCTATGAGTTATTTTAAATGTGCAATACAGTTATTTATTTTAATTAGTTAAATTTTTGTAGAAACATTTTCCAATTACACACTTCGCAAATACAAATGGAATTTGACAGAAACCAAAAGATCAGATTATTATAGCAAATTAATCACTGTAACATCAGAACAAAAACTCTCAGCGTTTGTTTTATCTACACTTGAGTTAAAAATAAAAGACCCAAAACAGTAAAACTCATTTTATATTTATGTATATACACTATGCTCACAAAGGTTGCGGTTTTTTTGGTCAAAAATACAGTACAAACAGTAAATACAGCAAATACAGTAAAAAAACTGAAATATGTGAATATACATTTAAACACGTTGTTAAAAAAGTTTTCACGGTACAAATTTGAAAATGTAATTTATTCCTGTGATGAAAAGCTGAATTTTCAGCATAAAGGTTGAAAATGGTTACCATCAGGTTTTTAAAAATTTTTGATGAATAGAAAGCATTTATTTAAAATAAAAATATTCTAAAGATTCTTAAGTGTTTTTTTTCTGTCACTTTTGATTCATTTAATCCATCCTTGCTAAATTTAAAGGGGTCATATGATGCGATTTCAAGTTTTCCTTTCTCTTTGGAGTGTTACAAGCTGATTGTGCATAGATAAGATCCCTGAAGTTGCAAAGACTAAAATGTCTCAAATCCAAAGAGATATTCTTTATAAGAGTTGAGTCAGCCACGCCTACCTAAAATGTCTGGTTCTAACACGCCCCCACATGTCTTCGTCACAATGTGGAAATATTTGCGTAATGCCCCCCAAATGTGCACGCAAAGAAAGAAGGCTGGTTTCAGTAACCGCAGTTAGTGTTAAAGCAGCATGCCAGGGAGACACTGTGTGTTTCTAGGCGAAAGCAAAAGCACTTTATTGGCCTTCAGAAAGTAGATGCATTTAAAGAATCTTTAAGACTACTTACAACAGAACAACAATGCATTTCATGGACGACCGTTTGGTGAACCTAGGAGAGGAGGTCATTCTGACTTTGCTAGGACAATCTGGCACTTCTGAAACAGAGCCGCTAAGTATGTGTTACAATTTGCTATTGACTGTTCAAATGCAGGAGTTTTGCGCTATCGTGGTTGTGTGTGTGTGTGCGCGTTTTTTTGTGACAAATGAGGACATTAATTTGTATAATGACAAGGGTATGACTTAGGTATTACAAGGAGAAGGTGACTTCAGGACATTACCCCATGTCCCCACTTTCAAAACGCTTATAAATCACACAGAATGGAGTGTAATGAAAATCTGAAATAGCACAAAGTTTCTGGTAAGGGGTAGGTTTAGGGCTAGGGTTGTTAGTGTAGGGCAATAGAATATACGGTCTATACAGTATAAAAACCATTACGCCTATGGGATGTCCCCACTTTCACAAAAACAAACCTGTGTGTGTGTGGAGCCTGTTGAGAGAGAGAGAGAGAGAGATGACAGGGGTCACATCACAGGGGAGTCAGCGGTCTTAACCGTGGCTTGTGCACGACAAACACATACCAGCTTCATCACTGTGCCTATCACGCGACTCTGTTCCCCTTCAGGCTTGAATGATGGTAAAACTAACGCCTTATTTACTGTTCTTTAAATTTATTGGTTGAAAGGAAGCCTAGAGATTATAGTAAGGGGATTACATTTCGACGAGTGCATGCGGTGGTTCAGGCCAATAACAATGCAAGTGGGGTCATGCTGGCAATCAGGAGGCAGCGACCTGCGCTTGTCGGAAGGAGGGAATTGTAGAAAACGAGCGTTGAGGAGAGGGGGGCAGAGAGGACTACAATAATGTACAGGACTTGAAAAATAAGGTGTGTTTTGAACACTTAACGCAGTCAAATATCTGTTACACAACTACACATAATCATGATCTGGACAAGATCAATGCATCCTTGTAGTGTTAATTTCTTTAAAAAAATCTTATTGACCCCTAAACTTAAATTCATAAATGTATGCATGTCTATAGTTCAGACTCTAAAGTCTAGTTGTATGAATCAATTTTAAAGCTTTTGAAAACTAGATGATATGACACGTTAGTTGAATTCTATGTTATTGTGCAGTTAAACAATTAAACTTGATAAACTTGAGTGAAACCCATCACTCTCAGAAAAAAAGGTACAAAAAGCTGTCACTCCAGATGATCATTTTTCAAAAGCAACACCTTTGCACCTTATTTAACCCTAAAGGATGCATTTGAGTACCTTAAAGGTACATATTAGTACCTAAATGGTACATAGCAGTATCTCTGGACAGCGTGCTGCCCCAGTCACCGCTTTTGTACCTTTTTTTTTGTACCTGCCCACTGAGTGTCACAATCAGCTCGTTCTCATTTTCACCTCACTGTTCTCCTGTTTTCCCCTCTAACTCCCTTGATGCTTGATCTGGCGTGTTATATGACACTGGATCCATTAGAAACGCTGAGTGTGCTCGCGGCTGCACTGATGTCATGCACTGAATCTCAGATCAGCCCTGCGGTGCATCTGAGGACGAGTCCACCGCTTCAGTCTGACTCCATCAGTACTCCAGACATTTGAGAAGCTCAGGGATGTTCTCTACTTCTTTTATCTGCACAGCTTCACACCTGGGCCTTCGTTTTGTAATAGGTTATGATGAACAACATAGTGCTTATCCTTACCATCTGATGTGTATTAGATGCATAGCAGACATACAGTATGTGCATTCTTAGGATTATTTATATACAATTAAAATATTTATTAATATTTTGAACTAGTTTATTTACAGATTTAGACATTTTAAAATGTTTTTATTTAATTATGTGCTTTTGTAATTTTTACTATATTTTTTAAATGCATTTCTATTTAGCTTAATTTATTTATTATTTAGATTTCGGTCTAATATTTGTATTCACAATATTTAAGTTCACTAGGTTTTAATAGGTTTACTTAACAGTAAACCAGTTAAACTACAATTCATTTACAGTCTGCTTATGCAGTGTTTCATTCTTCTTAGCTTACATATTTAGTATAATGACCGCTAAACTTATATATATTTTTCTATTTGTTAAGTAACTGATCATTTGGATAATGTAGAGTCAGGTAGTCATTATCGCAAAATAAAACCCTTGAGGATGATACAGAACAGCTCTGCTCCATGTCTCGAAGTCCTGATCACTCTGTCAGATTTGATAATAACCTCCTGACTGCACATTTTCCCCCACATATTCTTTCAGGGAGTCTCCGATAAAACTTTCTCCAAGTATGACATCCAGAGTGAAGTATCCCTGCTGCGCTCAGGGTTCGGTTTCCCCCGGCAACCGTCAAAGCCCATTCAGAAACTCACAACCACAGCCAGCCGGCCCACATTCCAAGTGGTTTGCTGTTGCCATGGCGATGGTCCCTTGGAGCCGAGGATTGTGGGAGGGATGAGAAAAAAGCGCTCTGTTGTCAAGTATGATCCCTGAGATAAAAAATTCTCACATCAGTTCTGCTGTAAATATCTCCATTGAGAGTGGCCGCCTTGTACTAATGTCAAATCCAGTTTTCATATTATCATGTGTCATACCATAATCCATCTGGTTTTCAGTGCTCAATGTGCCGGTTTGTACTTGGTTCTAGTAAAGGTTTAGGAATATTTTTTTCTCTCCCCGGTTCGGTAAAGCTAATATGCATGCACGTTCTAGAGCTGAACTTGACCTGTGAAGTTAAGAGTTCATTCTCACGGCTGACTAGCGAGAAATACTGCAGATGAGTTTCCTGCTCTGATCAGACTGAAACTCGCATTTTGAATTTTCATTTAAATTTTCGAATGATTAAACGGCAGCTTTTGCCGTTTCCAATACTTGATTTTACCATTCAGTACTGTGTGTTTAACGGGATCTGAGGTATCTGCATTCTGATATCCCATTTACTTGTCAAGAAACTGGTGTAATTTTGCATTTGTTTCCCAGTGCATTCAAGCTTTCTTATCTTTTTGACAAAAGGCAATGATGCCACAGCCATTTTTCTCTTTTCTTAATTCAGTTAAAAAAACAACAACTTTTTAATGCATAGACAAGTTTTATTTAAAAGCCCATCTTGCCAGTGGTGAATTACCCATTTCAATTCATTTTATAATTAAATATTATATACCGTTGAGGTCGGAACTTTACATGCACCTTACAGAATCTGCAAAATGTTCATTATTTGACCAAAATAAGAGGGATCATGCAAAATGTATGTTATTTAGTACTGACTTGAATAAGATATTTACATATAGTCCACAAGAGAAAATAATAGCTGAATTTATAAAAAATTACCACGTTCAAAAGTTAACATACGCTAGATTCTTAATACTGTGTGTTAGCCTATTACCTGGAGGTTTGTTTTTTTTTTTTTTTTTCTACCAGTTGTTCGTGCGCCTCTTGTTTGGCTTACAGTTAAATGGCAATTTTCTTCAGCATACAAAAGCTTTTTTCAGCATATTTTGTACATTGTTCTTATTTTGTTTAAATATATATTTTTTTTATAAAGTACCGTCCTAAAGAAGCTACTTTCCCAGAAGACAAAATTTACCCTGATCCTCAATTTTATAATATTTTTGATCATTTTCTTAGACTCTATCCACCATCTTAGACGAAACTTTTCACTGAGCTCTTCACAGTGCATTCTGGGATTACATTATCCAAAAAAATATAAGTTGATTGCTGTCCATAGACTTCGACCAAAAATAGTTCTTAAAATACATAAATATTTGGGTTTTCCTGTTTCCAGTTCTCATTCACAAGCTCTGAATAATACAGAACATGTGCTGTCTTTTCTACCTGATGAACTGGTTCTTGTAGAATTACTGTTAGAGTTACTTAAGCCTGTTTTGTGCGATACTAGTTTTTTTCAAAGTCATTTCTGAGTCATTTGAATGTGCAGTTCCATCAAGTATGTTATCTAAACTTGCCTCCTTAGCGTACAGTCTGGATTGAGTCTGTATTGGTATCAGTCATGTCTAGAAACATTTCAATATCATACGAGTCATAAGAGACTTTTTATGCATGCTGTACCAACTTTCAGTATTGGCCAAAATGTCTGTATTGCTGAGCGTGCTTTATTGTGTGTGAGGAGGACAGATCCGGGAGTGAGCTTAATAGCGCTGCAGACTGAGCCATATAATTACAGCACCTCACAGCTGCTTTAATGGACATGAGAGAGAGAGATGAGGGATAATTAAAGAGATCGAGGGTGACAAAAAAGGGGTGTGATTGAAGGTACACTCTGTAACACCTGACCAGGATCCCAATTCAGTAACCTGTGTGTGTGTGTGTGTGTGTGTGTGTGTGTTTTAACCTTACTTACCTCCTTATTTCCTCACTGTGACGGGTCAGATCAAGTCTGGAACACTGAATGTGTGTCATTGATGTGCATGTGTCTGCATGTGTCTGCTTGACACAATAAAGTTGTGAAAGTTCATTTGTTCTTTGCAGTTTAGTTTGAATAAATCTTTGGACTGGGCAGGAAGTTTTTGCCCTGCAGAAAAGCTAACTTTTTAAATGACCAAAACATACACTATCAAATTAAATTTCAAGGTTACTGAAAATTCAAGTGTGCAAATAAGTGAAAATAACAAAATATACCATAAAAATGAAGAATAACAAAATGGATGTAAATGCATGGTGAAAACACTATCAGTTGAAACTGTGGAAAGATGCATGGGTATTAATTTGTGTTATGTTAACATTATTTAATTTTTAACCTAAAGTAGCCTACCCTGTAAAGACCGTAACAATCAAATATAGACATGTCCATATTCAAGCATTTTTATACAACCAGCCTGGTCTTTTACAGTAAATTTAGTTCACAAATAACTGACAGTTGTAACTTAAGTATGATATTCATTAACAACAGAACAGTCATTACTAAAATTCTTTCTTTTTTGCCACATTTTGATTCAGACATGAAGACTCACTCTGACTGGATCATTGAATCAGTGAGTTGTTGACTCAAGAACAGCTACAATTAAATCAGTCCAGTTCGGGAATGAATCATTCAGTGTGATTTGCGAACCGATTCAGCAGGTTCATTATAAAAACAATCGTCTCATAACCAATCGGACAATGCTGTTGCTGGGAATGGATGGCAATTTCTTCAGCTCAAAATAAGGAGGAACGATATGATTTTATGAGATGTAAAAGTATGGTAGTATGTTTTCCAAAGGAAAAATACTCTGGTGAAGTACAGATACTTGAAAAATGTGTAGTAAAAATACTTTGTCCACCACTGTAACTGAATAAACTTGATATTTCTAAAATGTTTATTGTGGTGGAAGTGATAGTTGTGATATGTATACATTGATTATAATTAGGTATTGATATTAACTGATTTATACGATTCAAATATTGAATGGTTTATTTAAATATTTAGATTAGCATACTTCCTTAAAAGTCCATTTGAAAAGCAGCTGAATAAAATAAGTCTTTGTTAAAATAATATGCAGTAAGTTAGTTTATTGGTAAATAACCAAAGTTTACAAAACTGTTTTAAACCTTCATAAAATGAGAAAAATATAGAAGTAAATGTAGTAGTTTAGGGGTACATTTTGGTTAAAAACTAAAGGCACTGAAGCAAAAAACTCGAAGCCTACTATACTATACTATACTATACTATAGCGTATATCACCATATTCTATACTGCACAATACTATTACTATAATATCACTATTCATACTACACAATACTGTATGTATTATACTATAATATCATGTATCACTGTATGCTATACTACCCATACTATACTATACCATGCTATACTACACTACAGTATACCATGCTATACTACACTGTAATGTAGTATAGTATACTATACTGTAGTATAGTATATCACTATATGCTATACTATGCTGTGCTGTACTGTACTCTACTATACTTTTATACTATACTATCGTGTATCACCGTGTGCTATACTATGCATACTATACTATACCATGCTATACTACACTGTACTGTAGTATAGTATATCAATATATGCTATACCACTATATGCTGTGCTATACTGTATTATACTATGCTATACTATTATACTATACTATTGTGTATCATCGTATGCTATACTATGCATACTATACTATGCCATGCTATACTATACCATGGTATCACTATATGCTATGCTATACTATGCTGTGCTATACTATACTATACCATATATAGTATAGTATGGTATATATATGGTATATATACAGTATACCATGGTAACCATATATATGGTATGCTATACTGTAGCCTACTATACTATAGTGTATCACCTAACCCTATACTACACAATTCTATCACTGTTCTATATTATTCAGCGCTATACTACTATATTAAAGTACTATATTGTACTATTGTATAGTATATCATTATATACTATACTACACAATACTATAACAAATGCTATGTTATACTATACTACAATAGGGGTGTACTGTATTTGCTGAACATTTTGGCTTAAAGATTGAGCAGGTGTTCATGCTCGATTTAAACCCTTCAAGTGAAGTTCATTCTTCAAGCCTGTATTGTGAAAAACAATAATAATCGAGGCTCCCACTCAATTGGAGTGGACTAAGTGAAAGTGGGAGATAAACTAATGTGCGTCTCCTTGGAAACACGCTCTCAGTCCAGATGGCGTCTCAAACGGGGTGATGTCAGACAGACTGTGAAAGAGAGCTCGACTGCTGCGCTGGTGATCCGCTGTAATACTCATGTGTGAGATAGCATTATCACTGACTCATTGGGGATTACAATGGCTGATATTATCGGAAACGCTTTCAGATTATAATCAGACAGCTCTGGTGCGAGAGAGATGGAGGGTTTTGGGGTGTGGTGTTGAACGGGTTACAAATAGGAGCAGAGAGAAATGTGAGCCATCTCCGATTCAGCTGAATCGAGAAGACTTTGTGATTCACCCTGATTGTGTGCCGCCCAGGGCCACACTGGAAAAACTGAGATGATTTAAATCTATACCGTTTTCACTCACATTGTTATGTTTATCCTATAATTTGTAATGAATGTGGTTCTTTTAAATGAGAAAAGCATGCAAAAGGACCTCTCAGATTCACACAGGACATATGTATTATTTAAATATACAGTAGATAAATATCATTTTCCATCTTACATGGGAATGAGTTGAATATTGTGATATAACATTAAATGGATGTTTGAAACAAAGCTCTTCTGATAAAGCAAGTACTGTAGTACAGAGTCATTTGTAGTTGTGTGCTGCCATCTTGTGGTATGGTGAGTGTTACAACGATGTTGTTTTCAAATGTTACTGAAGGTTCAAGTATATTGTTTGTATTTTTGTTTTGTTAGTAGTATATTATTTAGTACGCAACATGAAAGGCACATCACAGCAGTCACTATCAAGACAAATTATGTTTGTTTTGTTTTTTTGGTGAAATTAAAGTATGGTATTTAAATCATTAAATGTTTATTTTGTTTTTATAGTGCTGACCAGTGAACATATTTGATCATGCATTAATACACTACCATTCAAAAATATGTGGTTAGTAAGAGTGTTTTTTTTTTTTTAAATAAATACTTTTATTCATTAATAAAGATGCATTAAATTGATCAAAAGTAAAGACATCAAATAATCCTGAAACACAAATGCATCACGGTTTCAACGAACATATGAAGCAGCCAAATGTTTTCAAAATTGATGATGATCAGAAATGTTTCTTGAGCAGCAAATCAGCATATTAGAATGATTTCTGAAGATCATGTGACACTGAAGAGTGGAGTAATGATGCTGAAAATTCAGCTTTGATCACAGCAATAAATTACAATTTACAATATACTGTATTCTAATAGAAAACGGTTACCGGTATTTTAAATTGTAATTCTAAAAAAAAAACAAAAAAAAACATTAATAATCTGTCATCCCCAAACTTTTCACTGTTTTGTGGGCTCTCCATAAAGGATTTTATGGATTTTAAAAGTTATGTTGTGCAGTCATGATCAGTATATTGATAATGAGCCACAAATGTGTGGAAAAGCTTATTATAAGAAACTCATATGGCCAGTAGAGGTCATCACAGCTCCTCTGAGTGCTTTGACTTCGGGTAACAGGTCAAATTAGGCTTTAGTCTTTTTATGCAAGAGGCCATACTATGCACTTTCATAATGGTTTATATTTAAAATATTAATCAAGCATTCTTGCATCAAAAACACAATTTGATAGTATAACAAACACAATGCACTAGATTTTCTTTAGATTTTTTTGAGGTGAAACACATTCATCAGGCTGATGATATGTAAATGTGGGTGGTCATATGTTAATGCACACCTAAGCATTATTTCTGTCAAATGTTTTGCAGTTGATTTGCTATGAATTCTCTGGTTGGCCAGACTTAAACTGGTTTATTTCAGAAAGGATGCAGTTGACGCTGCTGGTGATCCTTCACACTCATAGCTGTTTGTTGATGCACGTCGTGTTGTGAAATGTTTGTATGCAAAAAGTCAGAACATAGCAACAACTCTGTAGTTCAAATAGAGTTATATGAGATCTACTTGATAAAAACTCGCACAGTTGGAGATGAGATTAAAAAGCTTTCATTTACAGCAACATGTCTGTCATTGTAAATGCAATTTCCCGATTCTCAGACCAGAGCAGGGTCGTATTGCTAATGGATTGGCTGTTTCAGATCTCCAGCTGAGCGTGGAGAACTTTCCCAAAACCCATTAAGTGTTTTGATCACTGTGTGAGTGATCCGAGAGGATTTCCATTGTAAAAGTCGCATTCTTTCCTATTTGCTACACTCTTTCCCGGGCCCCGCGGTTCATCGGTCAGTCAGGTATGCTGGGGCTTCCTCTGGCCATCTGGGAAAGAGAGCAAACCAAGTCCCTGTGGAGTTCCTTAGACATTTAGCATCAGTTTTTCTTATGAACACACACACATAGACCACCAGTCAAACGACTGAACCCACTTCATCTGTAACCGTAAACTCCCATGAAGCACTGTATTTGACAACTGAGTCAGATATTTTATACAATGTATGTATCTTAATATTTGATGTCTCTCTGTCTGTCTTCAGGTATGGAAGATTTGTCATATGTGGGGTCTGGCTGAGGGCCACTGTTGCCCGGGCGTCTGCACCCCATTGGCTGATTCTCCAGCATGTACCGTAGAAACGGCCTATCGGATGGCACCAGCATTAGCTCCGCCTCCTCTGAGGTAACTGCTCCTCCTTTCTTAAAAATTCTAATATAATAATATTTTGAAATTAACTGATGAATAAATATTTACTCATCATTGGGAATAAAATGTACTTATTTCAGCAGTATGACAGGATAGGATTTATTTTTTAGTGTTGGAACTGTGATTTAATTATAACCGTATGGTTCTTTAGTGACTCATGTACAAGGTTATTACAGCTAACTAAAACCATAAAAAACATTTTCATTACTTGAAATAACAAACTCTAACTGATCATTTTATTTCAGGTAGTTGGCAAAGCAGCATTTCTCATTTTCATTTAGTTTATGTATTAAAATATCTAAAACTAAAACTGAAATAAAAATGAATAAAAGCTATACATAGAGATTTTTATTATAAAAAGTCAATAACCAATAAAAATGACAAAAACACACAGCAAAAACTTAAAATACACTAGTAGCTCACTGCTTATGTACACGGGAATTTATATATAACTATATATGTCAACAAATACAATGAATTAAAAATAATTTAACACAAATAAGTGCTGAAGCATGCAAAATTGCATCATTAACGTAAATTACGTCACACAGTAGATGATCTTGGGAGTCAGGAGAAAATCACTCTGAGCATCAACAATGGCTCAAGCACCTGTAACCCTGGTAGGCAGAAATTTCTATATTTTATACATCTATTAATATAATCTAATATATATAATCTATTAAGCTCTATCTCTAACACTAGTGTTCTCTATTCTTTTTCTATTCTATCTACTTGTTTTCCTTTTTATTTATTATAATAACTGGGACTTGTTGCAGCACTTACATATTATTGCTCTTTTGTTGATTCTGATTGCTTCTATTGTCCTCATTTGTAAGTCACTTTGGATAAAAGCATCTGCTAAATGACTAAATGTAAATGTAAATTATGTCGATACTTAATTTTAAAAACATACCGATAGTACCAGCCTTTCGGTTGCTCGTGACTTCAAACCTCCGTGAAGAGCGTCAGGCGTTTCTATTTACAACACATGCGTTGAGCGTTGTAGACAATCACAGACATGTTTGTTGAGCGCGTCAATGCAGTGGTCAATCAGAGGCTTTTAAGTCATAACCTCTAAATACATTTGTTCAGGAAGAGCAGAGCACGTGGGCTGTTTGTTAGTTCCTTTTTCGCTGTAGCTATAAAAGTGCAAAGACGATGTCTATTCATTGTGCAGTATAGACAGGTTTTTATTGATTTATTCATTTATTTTATGTTAGTATTATTATAAAGTGTTCTTTCAGTCAGTGAGTTTGCGCTGCGAAGATGAACTGAAGTGATCAGATAATTGATTTATAAGAAGTGCTCTTTACTCGGTTTTCAGTAACCATTCATAATTTGAATAAAAGTTAAATTTTTCACGGTGATATGCTGCTTTTTTTATACTGATCTTTTTAATGCACTGTTTGCATAATGACCATGGAATTTTCCTGGATTTGTTCCATATACTGAAAGTACCATGAAGTACTTTTAATATATATTAAAATACAGGAACATCACATTATTCAGCCATACATAAAAATGTATTTACATGTGTGTGTTGTATGTATATATATATAATATATATATATCTATAACTACACTGTATATTACTGATATATCTATTAACATTAGCCCAATTTACAATTTATATTAATTTTATAGATTGTAATTATAATATAATATATAAACGGTGCCCTGCTATAAAAAATATGGAAATATCTGGAATCATATGAGAATCCGCACATTTCAGACTTGCCAAACGTAATAACGATCTCAGCACACATGGTTAAAACTCGGTTTTTGGGGGTCAGTGCACTTGCTGTTCTCACTTGCATCCTCTGCAGGGTGGCTGTCTGATGGACAGTTTATGGGTTTACAGTGGAGCATTGCATTGCTCAAATGAGTGTTTGACACTGAATGACAGGCGGTGGGAATGAGGTAGTGCCTCTGGCATCTGCAGACCCTCTCGGCCCTCTCCTCATTTCCACTGCCAGCCCCTCTGTTCACCCCTCATTACCCGACTCACAGCGGCACCCCCAGCCCACGACCTGCCGGCCTCTACTATCTACAAACTGACACGCTCCTCCAGTACAAAAGTACCATGATATCAGATATTATTTACACACATGCATTACTGTTCAGAAGTTTGGAGTTGGTAAGATTTTGTAATGTTTTTGAAAGAAGTCTCTTCTTCTCACCAAGGCTGCATTTATTTGGTCAAAAATACAGTAAAAATAGTAATATTGTGAAATAATATTATTGCAATTTCAAATAACTGATTTCTGTTTTAATTTATTTTCAAATGTAATGTATTCCTGTGATCACAACTGAATTTTCAGCATCATTACTCCAGTCTTCAGTGTCACATGATCTTCAGAAATCATTCTAATATGCTGATTTACTGCTCAAGAAACATTTCTTATTATTGTTAATGTTGTGCTGCGTCATATTTTTGTGCAAATTATTATTTTATTTTTTTTACAGGACTCTTTGATGAATAGAAAGTTCAAATAAATGCATTTATTTGAAACGGAAATGTTTTGTAACATTCTAAATGTCTTTACTGTCACTTTTGAATAAAATAATTTTAAAAAATTGAATAAAAAAATCTTATTGACCCCAAATTTTTGAATGTTAGTGTACCATAATGATGAATAATTGACTTAAAATGTACTTGAAAGGTTCTGAAAAATCCATGCTATTGTAATTATTATAGGGTTTTCCATTGTGCAGTTTTATGGTAATACCATGGTACTTTTTATGGTACAGGCTCCATGTTTTTTTTTTCATTCATTGATTGACTGAAAAGATTCTGTAACTTTAAAGTCTGATAAAATCCATGATAGTGTCCAAAACCTTGGTTTTTCATTGTGCATTTTTATGGTAATACCACAGTACCTTTTTTTTGGAAGGCTAAGCTCTTTTAGATTTTATTTTTGGACATTTACACATCCAATGCATAAAAACATAAGACATACGCCCATACGCTCACAGACGTGTCCTCATGCAGATACTGTTATCATCAGATCAAAGATTGTTTCAATCGAGATCCAGGAACGTTTTCATGGTTTTTCCAGCGCTGGCAGTCATCCCGTGAGAAACATATACCATGTCTGCCATCAAAACCTCACGCTAACCCGACAACTTCGCTTTTCCATGGAAAGAACTGTGCTGACTTTTTTAATGATCGGTTCAGCTGTGGCTGATGGTCAATACATGAGGACCGCACCAGAATAAATGAGGGGTAATATATAGTCATTATCACAAATGAAACCCCAGCCAGCACAATAAGACCAGGAACATTTAGGAGGACAGTAAATGTGGTCAATTTTGATTCTTTGCATCCCTCCCTCTCTTCTCTCTAATTGTTCTCGCCTTTATGAGCATCTGTAATATTTCACACTTGACATGTTGGTATCTTCATATGGTTTCTTTCTCATATTCAGGGAAGTAACAGCTCGGTGTCTGTGGACGGCCCGAGCGCTGACTACGCGAAGAGCTACGATGCTGTCGTTTTTGATGTGCTCAAAGTGACGCCAGAGGAGTTTGCAGTGAGTAAAACTGTCAGCGTTGAAATTGATGCGTTCTCTGGTGGAAACCTGAGACAGCCTTTGGTTCTACGTCGTTTGTCTTGTCCTGTAATGATGCAGTCTTATTAGTATCAGTCCTGGTCATTCGGGACCTTTCCATTCGGAAACAATAGCTCCGGTCCAAACCGAGCGAGCAGTATCCTGACTGACATGGAGCCTTAGGAGCTCTCGATAGTGAGCGACTCCTCGCACCTCATCCCTGTGGCGGCAATGAAAGGGAAAATACTTCAGGAACAAAGGCTGTTGAAAACATCATTACTCACTGTTGTGCTCTATGGAGTTTGATGTTGCTAAGGGAATATGTTTTAACCAGTCTTAGCTGATCTCCCAGCCTGGTCAAGCTGGTTTTATAAGGGTTCAGTTGGTTAAAACGAGCAAAGACAAGTTTAAATCAGCTAACGCCAATGAACCAGTTTAGATGGGCTATGCTTCTCTTATACATTTTCATTTTTTCTTTATTATTTTTTTCTTTAATCTTTTTATTTTCTTTTAATCCTTTTTTTTGTATGAAGCTGAGACCAATTAACCTGTTAAGATGGGTTTAGTTTTTTTCCCACCAGAAGCAGCAGAAATATTATTAAATTATTTTTATATTTTATTAATAATTAAAAGAATAAAATTGAGGTATTCCTTCTTTTCTTCTAGTGGTTTTTAATACATTTATATTCGTCTATTATATTACTTTATAGTTATACTGTATATTATTCATTTTTTTTCAGCAGAAGCAGAAACTACCACACACCACAAACACTAGATATAAGATATATATAGATATATATATATATATCTCTATTTTTTTTTTTTGTTTTTTTTTGCTTTTCAAATGGTTGAAATAGTTCTAATTATGATTTTTTCTTATTTATTATAATATTTAACACATCAGGCTTTTCCTTATATTGCACTTGAAAGTGTGCAGTATAAATAAACTTGCCTTGAATGAATTATGAGTGCATGTTTAATATTTAAATCAACGAAAGATGCATGATGCTGCCTTAAATAGAAATAGCCATTCCATAATGTTCCTACTTTTCAGAACAGTCTTTGCATCTGGATTGCCCTAATGACACCTTAAAATGCTGTCTAGGTTGGCAGCTCACTGGGCTTTGGCACAGAGCTGATGATACATGATGCCTTAACTTCTCAGATTAATTTACGAAATGTGGTGGTGATTTAAAAATAGGAATGTTTCATGTGAGTAGTTGGCCTTGATTGTGGGATTGAGGAGAGTCGATTACCCATGAATTCACTTGTGTCAGGTCTTATTTAGACTTCTACGGAACTTTGAAGGACCTGTGGAACCCGAGTACCTTGTGTGGTGAGTTTATGATGAGCTGTTTGTTGGTACATTAGATTTTTTTGTGAGCATTCCATAAGGTAGCCGTAACTCAGTGCTGGAAAATGAGCTAAGGGTCTTGGATTGCTCACTCCGTTATGCACGAGAAAAAACTGTGATTTATTTTTGTTCGTGTGTTTCTCAGAGCCAAATTACCGATGGACGCCCCTGTTGTTTAATGCCATACAAGCCAGAGTTAAGAAGAGGTCACATTGTTTGAGCCACCCGATACCATGTAGACTAGAGCAAAACACTTAATATCATGAACAATGTGCATTATACCAATTTTATTATTTATGTATTATTTATTTATTGTTGGTTTGTTTGTTTCAGTTCTGGATGATGATTGGTCACATTTACAATCATGCTAAAATGCATTGTATTGTCCTACTATTATTTTATTTTCCAGTCATGGATTGATGTGATTGTCACATTTTATAAAGATTAAAATGTAAACTAATTAAAAAAAAATATTTATGTATTTATTTATTTTGGTCTCTAAGAATATTATTTATTTGTTTATTTAAACAAAATTGTATTTAACAAGTTGGTATTTAGTTTAGTTTAGTTTTGGTTTCAGTCCTGGATGATGATTGGTCACATTTCCAGAAACTCTAAAATACACTGTATTATTGTAATATTTATAGCTGCTTTATACTTTATAATCCCACTATTATCCATTTAACATGGGAATTGTAATGCAGACAACGTAAACATTGTGTCTGCATGGATACTTGTACGCTTTGAGCGGGATTACCTCACTGTCCCAAATGAGAGGAGCGTGCCTTTGTTGAAAATATTGCATTTCCTTAATAATATAATGCATGCATAAACCTACTACTTTGATTATTTGTGCTACTATTTTGATCCCGTCGCTAATATCTAACAGCCATTGTTTTGATTGAGGAACAGCGGCCGGTAAAATACACACCCGAGCGTGTGTTTAGACAGTCGGTTGCACCGCAGTAAACGCGTAGACTTTGCGAATTAAACACCTTGGCAGAATGTTCTAACAGTCTGGCAGTGTTTCATTAGGGATGTTTATAAGCTGTTTGGGGAAGAGAATTACACTTGGGTATCAGTTGATTATCTTTGCCGCCATAAGTGACAGCGAGAAGGATGTCCAATTTTTCCTCGGAGCATGATGTAAAACTGTTGGAAAGCATGCCGCTGGCTTACGGCGCTTGATGGATGAGACCACCTGTGACCCGCTTTCATTAGTTTTACCAGCTCCCCTTTCACTAATGCTCACTTCAGGCTGGTTATGAAGCTAAGCTGTACATGCAATGTTTTTGACTAGTTAGTGGTGTCTGACAAATCCTAGACATTCAGTTGAACCCTATAAAGCCTGCTGTATCATTTGATATGCAAATTTCTAATGCTTCTAAATGATAAACATGATCAAAATTTTGCAGAAAATCCTGTTTTTCACAATCTATTACATGCCTTCTGTCATCTGATTGATAGTTTATGCATTTTAGCAAGTGAAAGGCCTTTTAGTATAATTATACAAACCCCCACCTTGAGCTTGTGCTTCATGTGTATTTTTACTGTGAAATCTTTACTGATTTTATAAAGTAGATAAACATAAGAATAGCTTTGATATAGTTAGTAATATTTGGCGCAGATATATTTTTGTGCTTACTGGACTGAAGCAACTTAGGTTTTCAACTTAGGTTTATGTTTAGAAACTAAAGAGCTTTGATCATAAACTATGCATTTAAATATCATCTTACTAAGACACATTATTGGGAGATATGGAGTGAAAACTGATATTTCAATGCATTTGATAAAAGTAGTCTGCTATACTGTTAAAGATTTCATTTATTTACATTACAAGAATTACATTACAATTATTTTTTTCCCATATTATCAGCATTTGCACCAAAATACAGTTTTGCTCATATTCCATGCAATGCAATTCAATACAGAGATTATTGAGAGATGAACAAATAAACGTCCCTCAAAAGCCTGAGGGATTCTTTTTTATACTCACATTTTAACATGATTTATTTAAAAATGACCAAATGATACTACCTTTTTTAGATGTTATTTTATATTTTATTTTATTTACATTTTTTTCCTTTTATTTTTTTCTTTCAAACCTGAGGTGCGTTTCTCAAAAGCATCGTTAGCCAACTATGGTTGCAAGTTCCGTTGTTACCAACATAGTTCAACGATTCTGTGTTTCCGAAACAAACGTTTAGTTGGTTCAAATGAAAAAATTAGTTCAAACAAAACATTCGCAAACAGCATCGCAAACTTACATGGTTGGAACTACAGCTCTCGACCTGTGGTTAGATGCATAGTTTCTTGTTAGTAAGACATATTGGCTTAAATAACTTATGCTCTTGGGCACAATACGCAATCTACCATGCAATAAAGTCTATATCTTCCATTCTAAAATATAATGTGTTTTTGTGCATGTGTTCAGTAAGTGCCGTTTTTGAAGAGTGCGCATGTGCACAAATGCCGAAGAGAACCCCAGAGTATGATCCACGAAGAATCAAACATCAAATAAAGCAAAATGACAGGAAACAAAAAATAGTAAATTAGTCATCAGGTGCCATGTTCAATACAGCAGCATCTTAGAGATCTCAAGTCATTACTCCACCGAATGCCTGTGATTTCATTAACAACGGCCCTATATTGTTGAACTAACGGAGATGCGACCGTGTTCGGGAAGCAGTCGTGACTAGCTAGTTGTATGGGAAATGCACCCCTGGATGATGATTGGTCACATTTCCAGGCACACTAAAGTGCACTCTATTGTCATACTATTTCTTTGAATCGTGTGTTCTCCATTTTAACATTTAATAATTGTAATGCAGACCCTGTAAACATTTTGTGTGCATGGACACATGCATGCTTTGAACAGGATTACCTCATCAGAAAACACATGCAAACTTTCTTTTGTACTACTGTTTGATATGTCAGGCTTTACATGGTTAAATTATTGCTGTATTGCATAAATACAGCGCTGCTCTAAATGCTGAGGGAACACACAGGATGACGTGATACATGAGAAGAACTCGCACATGTGAAGCCGATCACCCTGACCGTGCATGTTTAGCACATCCTGTTACACACTCAAACATTTACGTTAACACAAATAAACGCAAGACCTTCGTTTCGGTCTGTAAAGTTTCAGACGGAAACAAGTCTGAGGTTTTGTCCTCATCCACAAAAACACGTGCAATCTGAGACCAGGTCTGTGTGAGATTTAGGTATTAACAAATTGTGCAAGTTCTGACGGCTGTTCATCACGCTTTTTTTTGGAACGAGCCTTTAAGATGCTGTAATGTCTGCTTCTCTGTTTGTGTTTGTACTCACATTTTGAGACGTTCAGTCTTTTTGGGTGTTTGAAAGTGTGCAAGAGAAATGTCTTTCCTTACGGCATCGTACAGGCAAAATGTGACATTTGCATGTGTATATATGCGTCGAATATACAGTATAATTGATTGGGGTGAGCTATAGTTGTGTGGATTTGACTGGACGTGTTTGCAGAGGTCAATCAGCTACATCTGGAGTCCAAACTAAAGAATTGAGGCTGATTACCTCAGCGCTGTGTTTATAGCTAAACATAAACGCGCTTCGTCATTTCTCTTTTGAATAGCGGAGAATTATGATGCCTAACAGAGAATTTGTAAACCGACTCGCTCCAGCTTTCATCTGCCTGTCAGCGGGCCACAGATTCAAGCTTTCATTAGTTTAGTTCAGCGTCTGTGTGTTTAATGCATTCAGGCTTTAAAGTGAATAGAATGTTCCGGATTATGATGTGTAACTCAGTTTATAAAATCAATAAAATGTGTTGACAAATGAAAGTCTATGGGGGAATCATTTGCCCAACAGTGATTTATTTTTAGCTCATAATGCCCAGTCTTAAAAAAGCCTTAGACTGTTTGCTGGTTTTTAGCTGGTCTGTTGACTGGTTTTAAAGCTATCTTGGGCACTTTTCAACTCATGAGGCCAGTTTATAATATATATAATATATTAGAATTAAAAAAAAAAGGAAAGTTAAATGTTGCCTTGGAACTAACTAAAAAATGGTAGGGTAGGGTTGTTTAGATTACTAAAATCTGAAATGGGAAATACTAAATAAATAAATAAATTGACAAAAATCACCTAAATTACTAGACCAAAGTAAAAATATTTCCATAAATTGGTTGTAGGTGTGTGTGTATTTCTATTATCTATATATATATACATATAATACAGTGGGTACGGAAAGGAGTCAGAACCCCCCTTAAATTTTTCACTCTTTGTTATTGCAGCCATTTTCTAAAATCATTTAAGTTTTTTTTTTTTCCTTATTAATGTACACACATCACCCCATATTGCCAGAAAAACACAGACTTGTTGACATTTTTGCAGATTTATTAAAAAAGACATGGTCTTTATCACATGGTCCTAAGTATTTAGACCCTTTGCTGTGACGCTCATATATTTAACTCGGGTGCTGTCCGTTTCTTCTGATCATCTTTGAGATGGTTCTACACTTTCATTTGAGTCCATCTGTGTTTGATTATACTTATTGGACTTGATTAGGAAAGCCACACACTGTCTATATAAGACCTTACAGCTCAAAGTGCATGTCAGAGCAAATGAGAATCAAGGTCAAGGAACTGCCTGAAGAGCTCAGAGACAGAAATGTGGCAAGGCACAGATCTGGCCAAGGTTACAAAAATTCTGCTGCACTTAAGGTTCCCAAGAGCACAGTGGCCTCCATTCCTTAAATGGAAGACGTTTGGGACGACCAGAACCCTTCCTATAGCTGGCCGTCCGGCACACGAGCTATCGGGGGAGAAGAGCCTTGGTGAGAAGGTAAAGAAGAACCCAAAGATCACTTTGGCTGAGCTCCAGAGATGCAGTCGGGTGATGGGAGAAAGTTGTAGAAAGTCAAACATCACTGCAGCCCTCCACCATTCGGGGCTTTATGGCAGAGTGGCCCGACGGGAGCCTCTCCTTAGTGCAAGACACATGAAAAACACCTGAAGGACTCCAAGATGTTGAGAAATAAGATTCTCTGGTCGGATGATGCCAAGATAGAACTTTTTGGCCTTAATTCTAAGTGGTATGTGTGGAGAAAACCATGCACTGCTCATCACCTGTCCAATACAACAGTGAAGCATGGTGGTGACAGCATCATGCTGTGGGAGTTTTTTTCAGCTGCAGGGACAGGACGACTGGTTTGGCAAATCGAGGGAAAGAGTAATGCGGCCCAAGTAACAAGGATATCCTGGACGAAACCTTCTCCAGAGTGCTCAGGACCTCAGCCGGGGCCGAAGGTTTACCTTCCAACACGACAATGACCCTAAGCACACAGCCAAAATAACAAAGGAGTGGCTTCACAACAACTCTGTGACTGGTCTTGAATGGCCCAGCCAATCCCTGACTTAAACCCCATTGAGCATCTCTGGAGAGACCTAAAAAAATGGCTGTCCACCAACGTTTACAATCCAACCTGACAGAACTGGAGAGGATCTGCACGGAGGAATGGCAGAGGATCCCCAAATCCATGTGTGAAAAATTGTTGCATCTTTCCCAAAAAGACTAATGGCTGTATTAGATCAAAGGGTGCTTCTACTAAATACTGAGCAAAGGGTCCTGAATACTTAGGACCATCTGAATTTCAGTTTTTCTTTTTAATAAATCTGCAAAATGTCAACAATTCTTGTGTTTTTTCCTGTCATATTGGGTTCTGTTGGTGTACCTTGGAAAAAAATTACTGATGATTTTAAGCCACTGGCTGCAATATAACAAAGAAGTGAAAAATTTAGGGGGCTGAATTCTTTCCGGACCCACTGTATATATACAAATTAGAAAAAATCTAATTTAGACATGTGTATATATATCTCTATATATATATGTCTCTATATTATATATATATATAAATCTATATAATATCTTACACACACATGGTGTGAAAAAGTGTTGGCCCCTTCCTGATTTCTTTATTTTTTTGCATGTTTGTCACACTTTTATGTTTCAGATCATCAAACAAATTTACATATTAGTCAAAGATAACACAAGTAAAAACAACATGCAGTTTTTAAATGAAGGTTTTTATTATTAAGGGAAACAAAATCCAAAACTGCATGGCCCTGTGTGAAGTGTTTGCCCCCCTGTTAAAACGGTGGTTTATCACACCTGAGTTCAATTTCTCTAGCCACACCCAGGCCTGATTACTGCCACACCTGTTCGCAATCAAGAAATCTCTTAAATAGTACCTGCCTGACAAAGTGAAGTAGACCAGAAGATCCTCAAAAGCTAGATATCATGCCGAGATCCAAAGAAATTCAGAAACAAATTAGAAAGAGTAATTGAGATCTATCAGTCTGGAAAAGGTTGTAAAGTCATTTCTAAAGCTTTGGGACTCCAGCTAACCACAGTGAGAGCCATTATTCACAAATGGCAAAACATGGAACAGTGGAGAACCTTCCCAGGAGTGCCTGGCCGACCAAAATTACCCCAAGAGAAAAGCGACGACTCATCCAAGAGGTCACAAAAAAACCCACAACAACATCCAAAGAACTGCAAGCCTCACTTGCCTCAATTAAGGTCAGTGTTCATGACTCCACCAAAAGAAAGAGACTGGGCAAAAATGGTCTGCATTGCAGAGTTCCAAGACGAAAACCGCTGATGAGCAAAAAGAACATAAAGGCTCATTTCAGTTTTGCTAGAAAACATCTTGATGATCCCCAAGAATTTTGGGAAAATACCCTGTGGACTGACGAGACAAAAGTTGAACTTTTGGAAGGTGTGTGTCCTGTTACATCTGGCTTAAAACCAACACAGCATTTCATAAAAATAACATCATACCAACAGTCAAACATGGAGGTGGTAGTGTGATGGTCTGGGGCTGTTTTGCTGCTTCAGGACCTGGAAGACTTGCTGTGATAAAAGGAACCATGAATTCTGCTGAAAATCCTGAAGGAGAATGTCCGGCCATCTGTTCGGGACCTCAAGCTGAAGCGAACTTGGGTTTTGCAGCAGGACAATGATCCAAAACACACCAGCGAGTCCACCTCTGAATGGCTGAAGAAAGACAAAATGAAGACTTTGGAGTGGCCTCGTATAAGTCCTGACCTGAATCCTATTGAGATGCTGTGCATGACCTTAAAAAGGCAGTTCATGATCGAAAACCCTCCAATGTGGCTGAATAAAAAAAAATTCTGCAAAGAAGAGTGGGCCAAAATTCCTCCACAAACTCTGTAACGCTCATTGCAAGTTATCGCAAACGCTTGATTTCAGTTGTTGCTGCTAAGGGTGGCCCAAACAGTTTTTAGGTTTAGGGGGCAAACACTTTTTTTCACACAGGGCCATGTAGTTTTTGATTTTGTTTTCCCTTAATAATAAAACCTTCATTTAAAAACTGCATGTTGTGTTCACTTGTGTTATCTTTTACTAATATTAAATTTGTTTGATGATCTGAAACATTAAAGTGTGACAACATGCAAAAAAATAAGAAATCAGGAAGGGGGCCAAAACTTTTTCACACCACTGTATATAGTGTATATATAGTGTATGTTTGTGTGTGTGTGTATATATATATTATATATATATTTAATTATGATTCCATTCTACATTAGAACATTTGTAAACTGTCCGTATCATTCGATTCTATGTGGCTTTTTAAAATATTTTTAATTTTCCATTTACTTTTACTTTCCAATATTAATCTTGCAATCTTTAATAAAAATATATTTCAATCTTTCTTTTAAAAACGTCCAAGTTAAACTAAATGAAACTAAGAAATGTTGCTTTGGCAACTAGCTATATATTAAATAATTTATTTCAGTTCACTTTCTTTTATTTATTTCAAGTAACGGAAATGTTTTTATGGTTTTAGTTCACTTTAATAACCAGAACCTATTTAACTAACTATTTTACTATAAAAGTGTGAACACATAAATGTGAAAACTCTTTATCCAAAAAAAAAAAAAGCACTAGATTGTCCTTTTTTCCATTCTTAATTCTACGAGAACCCCTCTTGATTACTGTATTTTTGTGGGCTGTTAGCTGTAATTAGAGTTCATTAATCTGTTTAATGGAACTAGATTAAAAAAGCACTGGAAAAACACCCGAGCAGCAGTTTTGGCAGGCAGAAGGAGTTACGTAAAACGAAGGAACTTTCTGTCATGTCTGAAACCACTGGATGCATGTTATCCACCGTCGCTGTGAATCATAGCCGCTTTTCCATGTTTTTCTAGAGTCTGCTGTGGTGGGTTAGTTAGTATCGCATTATTCATTTTCGTTATGTTACTCAATGTTATCATGATAGTTTTGACGATTGTCCTGAATTCAGATGTAAAAGCCGCCGGGTTCGCCGCTTGAAATGGCCCATAATTCCTTTCCTGACACTTTTACGCCGTCCCTCGGAGCAGTGTGACCTCTGGCCCTCCCGAAAGCAGACTTCCCGCTGATGCAAAGGAAAAGAGGTAGCCACCTCCAGCTGGGTCTGCTTTTGCCATCTTTGCCTCCTCGTTTACTCGTGTAAATTCTTGGCTGAAGTGCGTAATCTGTAGGTGTTCGTGGCCTGACTCTAAATGAACTTTCTCAGATAATTCTCCTGCTGTAAAGGAAGTTGACGTAAGGTCTGACTGTCTCGCAACCTCGTGACTGCCCGTCACTTTCCATACGAGATAATGAATTTGCCTCAGTAAATTAGCCATTAGTGATATGTTCTGCAGAAAATCATGACCTGCCAGTATAGTGATGGCAACAGCCTTAAACAAAAATATTTTTTTTATTTGACTTCTGAACTATTATCAGTTGTGATACCCCATCTTTACCTCACATGCAAATTTAAGCTTTTATTATAAAATGTGATGAGAGGGATTAGCATTTTATTACATTTTGTAATAATGAAATAACACGTTCTCCTAAAAGTAAATAAAACTCTATATTTCCAAAAAGAAGAACATTTTACAAACTTTGGGTGGTGTGATAAATTTTTTTAATATATATATGTAATATATATATAATAGATATAATAATAAAATAGAATTTTTTTTTTGCATTGTCATTTTTTTTTTGACCAGATTGTATTTGTTGTACTGAATAAAGTTTTGCTATTAATTATTATTCTGATTGATTGCTTTTTCTAGACAGAATGATTGTCATTATTACCGCAATGAGAACAAAATGTAATTAAATATTAAAAATATCATAACAGGCGATGAACATTTAGTAATTATAATTTTATTGATGCAAATAATATTTTTTGAATGGATCATGAAAATGGGTGTATTACATGTTCTATAATGTAAATCAATTATATCATTTTCATAACTACTTAAAAATTATATCTTATATTTTTTTTCCTTTTAAATAATATGCATGTTTGATTAATGAATAATTTTTATTTTATTAGATTTATAGCAAATGATCTAATTATTATATAAATAAATACATTTGTATCTTTTTTTAATTTGATATCTTGAATTTTGTTTGATAAATCTGATTAAGTAAATAAACTATGTAGGTCTGGTTATTAGCAGTGTTTGACTTTGTTTGATCGATCACAAAAATTATTTCATTGTAGAACTGGATTATGCCTCGTCTTGTGAGCCATAAATGCCACTGAAATGTTAAAAAACCACAGGTCCTCGACCGCAGAGATGTTGGGACAGGAGAGACTGTATTGTGGCCTTTCAGAATACCCACAGTGCCGTGCGTCCACTTTAGTGCCAGGCATTCTGGGAATGAAAGTTAAAACCACGACCTTTGACCTCTCACATGTTTTCTTTTGAAGTGGTTGGGTGTTTTTCAAGTGTTCACTGTGAGCTCTTATGACCACCTGCAGAGCCCAGGGCTCCTTCACTTCATCAGACCCTTTTGTGTTTGCTTTTTTTCTCTTCATCATAGATTTAAACATCTTTTCTCTGGCCAAACCCCCCAAGCAGTTATGAAAAGTTTTATTGGGAGTTTTAGGAAATTGCATGAAGATTTTATTAATGTAACATTTTCAACAAAACCTCAGTATGAGAGGTTCTGGTTTAGTTGTGTATATTTTATATTATGCATGTGTCTCTCGTTAGACAGCTTATGTTCGGCTCCAAATGTTTATTTCTTTCATTCAGCACAGACTAAAGTCTTTTTATCACATCTTGTGTGGAGCATCTTTTGTTTGTACTGAAATATAAAATCTGATTGGATGAGCCATGCTCAAAGTCACTAGAAAACAGCCATGAAAAGCAGACCTGTGACTCCACATGATTTTAAATTATTAATCCAAATCTACACTTTATCTTATTAACTATACTGTCTTACTTGAAGAATTGCTTATTGTCATTGAAATGATTAATGTGATGATGATAATAATAAGAACAAAAATGACATGTTAAATTATGTTGTGTGTGGGTGACTGGGTATATAATTTTTCCTATTTTCCAATTTTAACTTATTTGGTTTTATTTCCTTTTATTTTTTTTTTCTTAATTGGTTGATTTATTTTCTTATTTACTTATTTACTTTTAAAAATTTAACTTATTTTCTTATCTTTTTAAATGTATTTACTTAATTCATGTTCTTATTTTTGAATTTATTTCCTTCATTTCTTTATTTACTTATTTTCTTATTAACTTATTTCTTCAATATTTGTTTGTTTGTCTGTTCATTCATTTTCTTGTCAGGGAACACACTACATTAAATTTTAGGGCTGTGAGGGATGGAAGTACAGTTTGCTTAACAAGTATTGTTGCGTACTTAATGTCGAATGAAAATATTACTTCTTCCCAATAAATGCAATTTCTTTAAATGGACTCACAAAAATAAGGCACGATTGTCATGAGTTTCGACCCTGACTAAAGACTATAGGACCTGTGAGAGACATCTGGAAAACGGCAGATGATCGTTCTCTGTCTAATTGTCTTTTTTGCAGTGTCAGTAATCATTTGTGACAGTGTATAAATAGAGGATAATTGCGAACACATTAGTTTAGCTGAACTAACGGGAAAGCTGCAAATGAAGTAAACTCAAACTTCACTTGGGGGGATTGAGTGTTGAAAAAATAATCCAGACAATCTGCATAATTATAGATTGACTGAGGAAACTCGAGATCTTACACGAAGCTGGAAGAACATGAAATCATCACTTAAACATGGTTGGGTTACACTTGGTTTAAATAACGGGGCTCCACAGTGAGATAATTCTGCTTCCACTCAAAGGCCTGCTGTCAGTCAAAGGCACTGTATGCTAGAGCTTCTTATTGCCAACAGTCATTAAAAAATAACCAGGAGGTTTAAAAACTTCAAATCTTAACAGTGGGATTAAGTCTAAATTGACTGTATTTGCTGTCTTAATTGTGATTGTTTGTATCTGTTGTGTTGTAGGAGCTTGCTAGCTGTGGCTGGAGCAAAAAGGAGAAACACATTTTGGCTCCTAATGTTGTTGCCTTCACACGGAGGTTTAACCAGGTAAGGTGAAATCAATTAAATCAGCTTGTAATCGTGACCCAGTATCAGACTGAAGCAGATAATTTAATAAACACTGATCTTGACTGATACTGATATGATGGAGGTATTGTCCGTCCCTAGTTGTCATCTCAGTGAAGTGCCGCACTTATTCATTTATATATTCATTTAGTTTTCCAGATGTGAAGTGGATATAAAGTGTTTTTGGCTGGGATGTAGCTGATATAGTGCCAGCAGACTGCGAACTGTGCCACAAAACCATTATCAACCTGATGACCCACAGCTTTAGGACTTAATAGGTGCTGGAAATACTGTTAACAGCTCTCAAGCGGGCAGATGTCCAGCCTGGTGCTCCTTTCCTCCTCAAGATTGAACTTTTCCACCTCTTTCTCCTGTTTAAGGAAAATTAGGGGTGCGTGGTTGGCCAAGCGTTGCTGTGCTGTTACATTTAGACAACATTCATCTTGTCGTCTCATATGTTGTTGACGTAAGGCACATACAGTTTTTACACATTTTCGCTCTAACAAATCATTCACCACCCCGAACCACTCGCATGCATTTGCGCTTAAAGGAATAGTTCACCCAAAATGAAAATTTGTTTAAAATGTACTTACCCTCAGGCCATCCGAGATGTAGATGAGTTTGTTTCTTCATCAGATTTGGAGAAATGTAGCATTGCATCACTTGCTCGCCAATGGATGCTCTGCAGTGAATGGGTGCCGTCAGAATGAGAGTCCAAACAGCTGATAAAAACATCACAATAATCCACTCCAGTCCAGTCCATCAGTTAATGGCTTGTGAAGCCAAAAGATGCATGACGTTTTTAACTTCAAACCTACTTTCCACACTCCAACATACAGTCCATAATCCTCAGAATGCTTCACCATGAAAAGTCCATCTCCTGTTGTCTCTCACATCAAAATCCACCCACATATTTGTTTTAGAGATGTTTTGGCTTGTAAACGGTGCTTGATCTGTGCGGATTTCTCTCCTGATTCAGACCAGATGACTTTTGCACTGGAGAAAGCAATATTATGGATAGAGGACTCCTATTTTAGCTGGAAGCAATGATTTAAAGTTAAAAACATATTAATGGTGATTTGTTTCTCACAAGCATTCAACTTTTCACTACACATGATGTTAATTGATGGACTGGAGTCGTGTCGATTACTTATGGATTATGGTGATGTTTTATCAGCTGTTTGGACTCTCGTTCTGACGGCACCCAGTCACTGCAGAGGATCCATTGCTGAGCAACTGATGCAATGCTACATTCTCCAAATCTGACGAAGAAATAGAATCATCTACATCTTGAATGGACTGAGGATAAGTTTTCAACAAATTTTCATTTTTTGGTGAACTATTCCTATAGTTGTTTTAATTAATTGTTTTGAAATGTATCATGTAAATGAACGCACTATGATATATAGTTTTTCCATGTAGCATGAGGCGACAAATCAACTTCACCCCTGTTTTGTTACGTAATTTCTGCAATGACTCGGGGGTGTGTGTTGTGTGTGTGTGTGTGTGTGTGGTGTGTGGGTGTGTGTGTGTGTGTGTGTGTGTGTGTTAGGTGTAGCCTGTATTGGAACTGTTTTTTTATGTTTTGTTCTCCAAAATATATATAGCTCCAGTAAAACTCAACTCTCACGCCTCATAGGAAAGATTTGTGAATCCGTTTTGTTCTTGGAATTAATTTTGACATTTAAAATGTTGTTTCTTATTCAAACTTGGTGATGCTGTTGGATTAGAACACTTAAGAGGCCATTAATTATAAAACCAAAAGGAAGTTTGGTTTTCAAGATAATTTAGAAGCATTTGGCCATAAATTAATCTTAACTAAATTTGCGGTTTCAACGTACTGCTTCCAGTTCTGCTTATTTATGAAGTTTCAGCCTGGAATGACTTTGATTTTAAATCTGTCCCTTTAAATCCAAAGCCTTATTAGATTAACTGGTGTGTCCCAATTTTTCATATTCACGATTTTATGAAAGTGCTGTAAAAGTGCAAAGAAGACAGTAGATGACCCACTTTTACATTTATGGCACATGTTTAATGAGACGATTCTTTCAGGTTTTTTAGCCAGGAGTGTGTGGAAATTACATAAAAGCATCAAGTTCCCCGCTGCACATTTTCCGTTTGAAACGGTCTTAGCGTGTGCATCTCACCTCAGTCAGTCTCACAGAATTCCTTCTATTGGCTGTCGACGGCGTTGGTTTTATGACATCATTAAGCCGAACACAATGAGCTGGCTTCCAGACCTTCGGAAAGATGGAGCGGCTTTGAGACCCATTTCTTGGCTACCCAAGAGTGCGTCTCGCTTTAAACAATGCCTGTCATTTGATGTACTGTAACTATCAACCCCAAGCCCCATAGTTCTTGTAAAGACTAGAGAGTGTGCAGTTTTAGTGATAAATCCAGTATCACCATTACTGTTGCAAATCCACAAACAAATCCCTAACTCTAATGTTACACATTGGCTTGTGACTAATCTGCATCATTAGTGCCATCAGGGTGATGAGTTTTTGCGTGCTGAAGCAAGGCTGCACAATTAATAGAAATAAATTTGGGTCGCAAACAAACACAGCAAACCTGGATTATTATTTTTTTTTTCAAATCATTATTATATTGTATTGGATTGTATTATATTTCTTTAATATTACATTTTTTTATTTTACAGTAAATATTACAATAGTAATTTATTTTTGAGTTTTTTTGTAATTCTTATTTTTATTTTGTATAAATAATAATAATATGATTGTTGTTGTTATTATATTATTATTATTGTTGTTGGTGTTGTTGTTGTGTCCATAACTGATGTAATAATCCCAACAGTTTGGGGCAAATTTGCTGCTTCTTTTTTATTATTTTTTTGAATGGCATTTTAAATCACCTCTCATTTTATGTTAGTAATGTACAAATGTTAATCCAAATTAATTATATTATAGAATATTTTTTTTTTTTTTTTTTTTTTTATAATAATAATAATAACAATAACAACAACAACAACAACTATTATTATTATTATTGTTGTTGTTGTTGTTGTTTATTGATTATTATTATTATTATTATATAAAAGATTATATATTATATTTAATTTTGGCCAATGTCCAGCCCGGCAAACTGATTTTTTTTTTAAAGTCAGCTTTTAAATTGCAGTCACATTTTTTTTCAGAAAAGTCCTGCACCCCTACTCGAGATAAATATCTAATCAAGTTTGTCCATGTAATAAATCAGCTCTATATTTTTAGTGAAATCAGGTGAGCAGAAACTGTACATGGAAACATTGTGCTCCATCGTCACGGCAACTGAGCAGAAACTTCGGCCTTCAAAACATTGTAGCGCTCTTTGCCAGTTCATCATTTATGGAGCAGGAACAGAAGCTTTTAGAGCCATTTTGAAGGCATTATGGGTAGGAATGAGCCAGATGAGATCACCCGGCTCTTTCATGAAGGGGGTCGCAGCTCTACGCTTTGGTAAAACCCACTTTACAGCCACTTTGGAAAAGACCCGTCATCTCTGAGCCAAGAAATGTAAGTGCTGGGCCCCGTTTCTCCACAGGTTTCTATACCAACCAGAGCTCTTATAATGTGTAAATGATTTGATAATGAGCTATAGGCTATGACATCATTGCACATGGTCTAGCTAGCGAAGCGGTTTTCATATATTTTAAGCTAACACAGCTGCCGTGCTATTATATGCCTGTCCTGTTCCCTGGAAAACTTGAATTTTTGGCCTACATTTTTTAAGCTCATTTTCTTTAGATCATAACTCAGTGACTATGACTCGAGCGTTGCGTGTTTATCTTAATAAAGATGACACTGAAGTGTCTGTTAACATAGATAAAACGAAGGAGGAGTAGTTTGGAAATTACGTCAGGATTTGCACAATGTTTTCTCAGGATAACCAGTGCGATTTATTCTTTTTAAAATGATGACATGAGGGGGATGACATTAAATAAGCCAATGAACGCATTTTTCTGGCTCACACGGTCTTTTTTTTTTTTTTTTTTGTACATTTTACTCATGGAGCCACGTTGAGATCCCCATATCTCTGGAACTGAACCATGTATGGTCTTAAAAAATTGAAGAAAAGTTTGTTAAGGACCAATTCCAAAAGATATTAAGATACATTTAAAGGCATGCCAACTTTGGGGGGGGGATGGTACTTTTTTCCATTTTTGAACTGTCACCAGTGGCGTATAATGTAGCAAGGATTGCTAAAGTCAACAGATTTTACTAATAGACCTGCCAATATCTGTGTCAAAATATCAGTGATGCTGCCATATTCTAATTTGGCTCCAGATTGCAGGTTAATTGTCCTTGACCCCCCCCCCCCCCCTCTACAAATAGCGATTACTCTTAAATATTCATATAGTTTTGGCCCTTGTCACTATTTATGTTTGTCTGTCTTCAGAAGTTTTGTAAATTTGGTTGATTCGACACAGAATGACCCTATATAGTAGTAGTATATAGTAATTGAAACCCGTCTTTAATGAATTTCTTTCCATTGTCAAACAGCATGGGCTCCACGCACATTTCTGCTTTTAAAGGTCCCATATTGTCAAAACTGAAATTTCCTGGCGTTTTTCACGATAACTGAGGTCTAGGGGCTATTTAACTACCATATAAGTTTCAAAACAGTCAGTCCACAGTAAAATGCACACAGCCTGCATAAAGTAGCTGTGACTTTTCACAGCCGTTGTGACTTCCGTAAAAAGTTGACGTCAGAACTACACAGTCACCGCCTTTAATCACCACCCCCCGAGCACTGCCCACAGTTCCACTCTCCTTTTGCCAAACTCCCAGACAACATCACGTCCATGCCATTGCTGAGCAACAACAACACAGAAACATGTCGAAAAGGTTAACTTTAACCACGAAACCAGATCGGCCGACCTGTAACGTTACTCTCACTCAAAGGATGGACGATCTGACAGGATTGTTACTATGAGGTGGATCACATCTAACATGTATAGTAAAGACAAACTCACCGTGTCAATCTAGTCATGATGAAGATGTATATACATTTCAATTTCAACTATTTTTACAGCTACATTATTGTTCCAGCCACAATCAATCACAACAATGTATATACAATTACAGATGATTATATATAAATCGTCAGTTTGTTGTTTTATACACATGCACACAGACATTATTTCATACACGACATAGTCGTGAGATGCAAGAACCATAGACATATGGCAAGAAATCTGTAGACGCACCCATAACAACAAAAGACAATACTTTATTGAACCTTTTCTGATAAGAAGTGTGCGCTGCAAACACGAGCATTTTTGACGATCGTTTCTGTCCCGTCTGCTCGTTTTATCGCGTTTAACCACAGTTGTCGTTGTTTTTTTTGTCTGGCAGTGGCAGCAGATATGCGATCAAATTTCTCATTTGAGACTGTATTACGTCGATTCTGGCACCCAACATCACAACTAGATGATATTTTATGATATTTGTTGCTGCTCAGCTAGCGCTGGGAACGTCGGCTGACCCTAGTTACCTGTGGTTGGCCTGGCCGGGCGTCACTCAGAAAACAACAGTCCAATCGAAGAGAGGCTCATGGATGTAATTAGACGGCCAATCGACCTGTTCTCCAGCAGAGCTCCTGAGAGAGGACTGTAAAAATTATATTGAGATGTTGTTGGGGGGGGGGGGGGGGTACTTATAATACCGCAAATATATACATTCTTAAGGACATCAAAACCTAAAATAAAACTCCAGAAAGGTGTAAAATATGTGACCTTTAATAAATAAAGATGTCTAGTGAAGTCTTGATTCACGGCCCCTCATACAAGTGTCTTTCTGTGCACATACAGTAATGTGTGGAGATCTATTTGTTTGCATGCAAATTTCCCATGTAGAGCACTTTAAATCAATCACTCGGGTTAGGATGCTCATGCTGTGTATGTAGGCAGTAGACAAGGCAGCTCACTAGGATTTAAAACTTGTGCTTGTGTATTCTTAGTCTAAACCTTGGTGTACTCGCTTGCTTTAATGTGTTCTTTGAAGGATGAAAGTCAGGGGCCAAATTTACGGTTTAACTATGTGCCCTTTTTCCTCCATCATGTTGTGGAAGCTTTGACTTCCTGAGGGTCGATGGAAAAGACATCATTTGCTTGGACGGTTCAGTCCATATATTCTTTTTGTACAGATATATTTACTGTTCCTCAGCGAGTTCTGCACCCGTTTGCTGGTTGTGAACTGGTTTTAGCTTATATTTTTTCCTCTGATAAAGCAGCAAAAGACCAGAGATCTTGACTTCAAAGACTTGAAAGTGGGCATTTTAGACTTAATCTTAGATGTCTCTGCAGTTTTTATTTATTTTTATTTTTTAATTGTGTCTAAGAAGATAAGGCTGCACGTAAAACCTTTAGTGCTTTTCTATATTATTAAGCCTCAAATGTCAAATATACATGCGATTGGTTTCTTCTTTAAATTATAAAAAAAATTCAAATATGAATGGTATTATAATGTTATACTAAAACTAAAACAATGGAAAAACCCTTAAGATAACATGTAGAAAGAAAAAAACATATCTTAAGCATGTAGAATAACATAAGTGGACTTTGAACGATTACGTAATTGTGGCATCCATAATTGTAATTGCGATTAGAAATTCGATGAATTGTGCAGCCCTATAAGGAGATTCCAATCCTGTTGCAGTCAGTACACATTTTAGTGTAGGATTTACAAAAAACATGTTTCTCTCACAAATAGTTACAAAGAAATGGCAAGTAACGCATTAAATTAAACGAGAAAATTTGAAGTTGAAAGACTCGTAGTATTTTCTTGTAAAACGTTTTCCGATAATCTTTTTCATTTACAACTTGCAATATTTTTATAGTGTACCTGCAATGACTCGTGTTCAGTGCCAATTTCTTTCAAATGATTTGTCAGACATTAAATAGTTTCTCGAGTTTGATTCCCCTTGCGTGAAATATAATCGAGGCTGCTTTTGAGGAAATTGTTGAGGTTTGTTACCTGACTCCCGTTATGTTGCATTAGTTCCCTGAGGCTGAAATCTTAAACTATTTACTACGGTCCGAATCACTCAGGCTTCATCTGCTTTCTAATTTTATATTTTTTTTGTATTTGGCATCCGCTTGCGTTGGAGTCTCTGCCAAGTGAAGTCTGTGCACTCTGCGTTCCGTGTTTGCCGTACAATTATAATCGGAGCGGAGTGTCTCATTTTTCAGTCATTACATAACAACACTTTTCCTCCATCTCATTTCCAGCATTTTTGTTTTTGTCTATCAGAAATGGTTTTTCCACAAGATATGGTTTGACTCCAGTTGAGTTTCCCTTTAGTGAAAAAAGTAATGAGTTTAAACCGCAGATGAAAACTCGACTTATTGCTGTCCTGTGACGTGACCTCAGCTGACCTGTGCTTTTCTCTTTCATTCTTTTTGAGTCTGCTTCTTATGTTATGGTTTTGATCATTAATTTATTTATAAATCAAAATATATATATATATATTTATTATAATATTTCTCAAAATATAAACATTAAATATTTATTATTTCCCTCAAATGATTTATTTATTTACTTTAAATTTCTATTTATTTATTTGCCATGCGAAGATTATCTTTCCATCATAACATGCATATGCTAAGTCCAGCATTTTAATGCGCGTTGGCATCATAGTGGTAACTTCTGTGCAATCCAGCACCACAAGCATTTTATCATATGACATGCTCATTATTTTCAGCTGTTTATTCAAGTATTTATGAGTCGTCTTTTGCACAAGTTTTGAAACTTTTCTCATCTCTTCAGGTGAGCTTCTGGTTGGTACGGGAAATCCTGACCGCTCAAACCCTGAAGATCCGTGCCGAGATCCTGAGCCACTTCATCAAGATTGCAAAGGTACATTAATAAACAGCTGTTTACACAATCATAATCTTATTGCATGGATAAGAAACATAAAAGATTGCTAATCCACTAAAGTCTGTTGCAAGTGCATCATTCTGTATATACAGTATGGTGGTCATAATAAACACCACAATGTCAGTGATGCCAGAAGAATATTCTTTGAAACTCTTCGGTCATTTGTGCAGCAACTACATTTCCCATCATGCAGTGCGACCTTAGAATTTGTCCATAACTAGGTGTCTTTGAAGACCGCATTTCTGAAACTCTGTTCTGTTGATGATGCCTTAAAATGCTGTCTATGTAGGCAGATCACCGTGATTTGGAACAGATCTGAAGAGCAATCAAAGCTTTTACAGTGAATCTGGTTTAGATGTTACACTAATGATGTTGAATCGCTCCAGCTGTATCGTGCTAGAATAAAGCTGGATGTGTGTTAGTCTCTCCAACTTTGACGGTTCACCTCATTAGTGTGCACTAGAGAGGGATCTCATCTTTGAAATTAGGTCACTTGGCACACTAAATGATTAACAAAGCATTATTTAGTTTTATTATACAGTATAAGCATGCATCGGTTTTCCATCAAATTTCCATTACTTTACATGAAGAGCTTAATGAAGTCAAGCCAGAGCTGAATTTTACAATATATAGAATGTTTATAATAAACACATTTTTTGACATTTTTTATCACATCTACAGTATATGGTTTGGAAACCTTTAGTCATGTTATAGAAACGCTACATCAGGGCTAATGAACGAGCAACAGTCACTTTTATACGCCTCTCTGGCTGATTTAGATCCTAGTACTTTCTGTGCAATACAATATTCATACCTTTTCTGGAAAATAGTTCCTCAGACATTACTTGCAGCTATTTAGGTGCACTTTGAAATGCTCTTTCTCATTTTCCTGATTTGTAAACTAAAACCGTTGCACTAAATGTTAGTATATAATCATATTAAAGATGATGTTTGCAATTTTCACTAGTTCAAATTTCAAATTTCATTAGTTCACCCAAAAATGAAAATGTGCTGAATTTACTCAACCTCAGGCCATCCAAGATTGTGATGACTGTGTTTCTTCATGGGAACAGATTTGGAGAAATGTAGCATTGCATCACTTTCTCAGCAATGGATCCTCTGCAGTGAATGGGTGCCGTCAGAATGAGAGCCCAAACAGCTAATAAAAACATCACAATAATCCACACAACTCCAGTCCATCAGTTAACATCTTGAGAAGCCAAAACCTGTGTGTTTGTAAGAAACAAATCCATCATTATGACCTTGTTAACATCAAAACGTTGCTTGCAGTTAAAATACGAGTCCTCTATATGTAATACTGCTTTCTTCAGTGAAAAAGTCATCTGGTCTGAATCAGGAGAGAAATCTGCACAGATCAAGCACAATTTACAAGCCAAAACAACTCTAAACAAACATAAGTGATCAAAAATGAAGAAAAAACTGTTTTCAACTGTCATTTCTGGGTGAACTATTTCTTCAAAGGTGACGTGCAATTTTCTCAAAGTAATTTATTTTTATCACAGTTTAATATGCAGATACTAAAACATTGTTATTATTTTTGGAAACATGCAAGTGGCACAGAAATTGCACGCTTCACTTTTAATGCAGTTGAACACACAGTGTGAAGAGTTTGGTTTCGTTTTTCATCTTAAACTTGATAATTACTCTGACAAATGTTTGCCCACCCTTCATTTGGATGAAGACAGCAGTTGAAGAGCCCTATGCCGTACTGTCTTCATCTCAGTAAACTCATCAAAACAAGCCACGTCAGTGAAGCGGCTGGAATATCATCCTTCAGAAATCTCAGAGGAACACTTGCTGACAGAACAAAAGCTGGGAAAAAAACTCAGATTGTAGTCATCATGTGTCATGGAGTTGATCTGGGCGTGCCAAATATGCTGAAGCGAGCTCAAAGCAGTTTTCCATCATTCTAGAGTTTGTTGGGTCTTCATTGTAGGAGTAATGATGAAAGCAGGTCTGTATCTTAATGAAGGTCGCTGTCTTTTAGTGGACGACGTCCAATCGGAGAGCAGTAAAGGGAGTTTTGAGTGTGGGCGGTAGCAGTGACGTCATCTAACCTAACAAACAGTACATGTCTGCTTTGCTAAAAATCTTCCCCAAAAATTTGTTTTATCATTTGTGTACTTTGGGATTTTGGGTTTGGGTTTTTATTTCCCCACCTTGTTACAGTTGTGGTGTTTCTAGTCAAAAAATGATCAGCCTACGAAAATGCTTTTAAAATTCTTGTTATGCTATATTATCATCAAATATTGGATTCAATCTTTTTTTGTCAACTTGTTTTCTTTAAATTAGCACAGGTTTTGTATTTGTTTCATTTTTTACTGATTGATCGTAGGCCTCATTGATCTAAACTCATGCACCTCAGTTTTTGCCAAAATTATGCACAAATAATGCTTTTTCTCTCAAGAACTAGTTGACAAAATATTAACAGATTTGGTGATCTAGTGTAATGAGAGGTTTACAAGCAATTCTTATCATTTTTAAACCAGGATCACTAAATTAGGTAAAGGATTTTCAGCACAGCACAAGGGTTAAGTACTTTTACTTCTCAAGTAAATGGTTTTTTAAGTGATTTATGATGATTTAGGAATGTTTAAATATTTGTTCTGGAAAACCAAATGAAATACTTTTTTTGCAGTGTTGACTCTTTCCTGTGCTTTAAACACCCTTTTTTGTGGTTTGTGCATTGAGTTTTCTGAACTGTATATCAATTCATCATTGCTTTCTATGTCTGCAGAAACTTCTAGAGCTGAATAACCTTCATTCTATGGTGTCGGTGGTGTCGACATTGCAAAGCGCTCCCATCTTTAGACTGAGCAAGACCTGGGCGGTAAGAAACAACCTCAACATTTACTGTACACACATTGCCAAGCTGTCTGAATGACAAAATCCAAACCTGCACCCTAAGGGACACTGTTTTCTTATTTACTTTATTTAATGAATCAGACTGTCCTTAAGAAACAGTTCACGGTTCACTTTCGGCTCACTTCTGGGAATGGTTTTCTCCCCACAGTATAGCTAAATAAAGCCAGACTCATCTCAGACCTCAAACCTTTGGCTGTTTAATCATAATGTCTGAATGATACAAATGTGTTGCTCATACATCACGATAATTACGTTTTCCACACTTTGCCCACTTAGTCCTGTAATTATTTTTCCCTGCTCACTTTGAAACTGATGGTTTTTAACACAAGCGTCTGTCGTTTAAAATGGAAAGTTGCTCTTTAAAATCTAACTTTGTGGAAAGAAACGTGGAATCCAAACATAACACTTTTCTCATCCTACTGTATACTGTATGGCTTTCAATAAGTGTAGATTGCAGAAAACATTAGTCATAACTAGTGAGGATCCCAAATGAAAGTTATGTAGAAACTGGGATGAAAACCGAAAGCAAAAAATGGTCCTTTCAAGGTAGCCACTGTTTGAAATGCACCATACTTCAAAAGTTTGGGGTTGGTTTTTGAAAGTCTCTTATTCTCACCAAGGCTGCATTTGTTTGGTCAAATAAAAATACAGTAAAATCAGTAATATTGTGAAATATTATTACAGTTAAAAATAACTACTTTCTACTTTAATATATTCAAACATGTAATTTATTCCTGTGACCAAAGCTGGATTTTCAGCATTATTACTCCAGTCTTCAGTGTCACATGATCCTTCAAAAGAAATATTTATGATAAACAGAGTTTAAAACAGTTGTGCTGCTTCATGTTTTGTTGAAGCAGTTTTTAAAAAAAAGCATTTATTTGAAATTGAAAATTTTTGCGACATTTTTTACTGTCACTTTTGATCAGTTTAATGCATCCTTGCTGAATAAAAGTAATAATTTTTAAAAATTACTGTTGGCTACTTTTGAACAATAGTGTAAACTACATCAGTTTGGTACAAAAGCTCAGTAACGTATCACACAAAAGAAGGATGGACTGAGACAATTTCACTGTATTTTGCAAAATTTCCTTAAATGTGTTTTTGTTTTGCAAGACCATTTGTATTTCTTGGATTTTTATCCACTTGCATCAGATTAAAACATAACCAAGATTGTCAGACAGTCGTTCTTGCACAGTATTGCGTAAATCATGTTGGGTCAAAGTCGAGACGTCCCATTCAAATAAAATTGTATACACATAGAAAGCACATTAAATGCAAATAATGTGTCTACTTTAATATTTAAAATAATCAAAATAAAATGTCAAAATATTTGTGAATTAATGTTCATCTTCATTCACCGTCAGAGATAGATTTATGTAAAAATGAAACGACATATTTATTATGACCTGTACTTATTAAAATGTATAAAAGAAAAGTGGTCATATTAAATGTAATTATATTTTAAATGATCAAGAACTTATTTTAAAGATAGTGGCAAAGATTGGTAAAGGTTTAAAATGACAGTAAATTAGTTTTGGGGGCTTTTGATCCATGTTTTGAATATAAAGTCATGCATTATGTTGCAGTTTCCAAAAAGTCGGGCCAGCTGTTCAATAAAAGCTTGCCAAAACCAGTTTATTTCTCACATTTTGTGCTTAGTGAGTCTCCGTTTTGGAAATTTGGCCACTTGATAATGACCAGTTTAGTGATGGATGTGTGATCTTTCTGCCACTATCGATCAGGATGATCATGACAACAGAAGGGCTTCACCATTTTACTCCAGCATAGAACTGGAAAACATTGAAAATTATTTTTAGTTTTTTGTTTTTGCCACTGCTTCTCGTAGAAGTCAAGAAATGACTGTTTAAAGCCAGATTGCTGGGTCACGCCAGCGACATCCAGTGCTTTTGTTTGAGTCCGGAAGCATACAGGAGCTTGTGAGGTTGAGGACTGAAGGTCTGGGTGCTGTTTTTTGGCGTTTGCCGTTGGATCCTCTTACACTTCGTGTCTGAGGCCAGATGACCACTTCCCATAACATTTACCAGATGTTTGAAATATGGAAAGAAATTATGCTCTTAGGATGTGTTCATCATTAAAACAGCAGATGAATAATTTCCTGCACTTTCATTCAATGAACAGTATGACCTTTGAAGGACTAGAAATGTATTTTCCACATGATTTTGGTCACCGCTCAATGGCTGTTTCAAAACCTGTTGATTGACCTCGCTGACTACTGCCTATACTGCCTTGAAAAGCAGCGTCCCAAATGAACTGAAATTAAAACCTTTTTAAGTGTCCGACAGGTTTGTGTGCCATTCAGAACTGAATCTAGAATGCATTTTAAATTACAGTTCTGTTTCTGATTTTGAATTTGAGCTAACAAACAGGAAGCAGACTTCAAAATTTGCATTTGAATTTAAGGAAGTGCAGTTAAAATCAATTTAAATTCAAATCAAATCAAATAAAAAACTATACTATACTATACTCCAATTTGGATCCATTGGTCTGATCAATAAGGCGTCTTAAACTCAGTGACTCTTCAAAATGCAGTGTTTTTGCTGTTCCGTTAGCTGCAGGTTTAGTTCAGTGATACTTACCTCTGTGTTGGCTGTGGATGATGCCAAGATCAACTCTGCAGGCAGGTTCATGGCCCTGTCCATCCACCCTTAGAGGAGCACCAGGGACACGTTGTCCTTTAAAAGCCGTTCCACGGGTGTCGAAAAGGTCCGTGGCGCCGGAGGTTTGGCGTTGGTCGGGGTGACGTGGATGGGAGGGATTCGTTTATGTACGGCTTAAGAAATGTGAACATATCTGTTATAATGTGAAGCCCAGATTTATATATAATATGCAAGGGATTGCACATAAAATATGATGTCAAGGGAACAACAACAGAAAATGACTTCATGATTAATTGTTAAGCTCAAGGCTATGATGACCATATACAGTAGATAATAAAGTCATGCAGCAAATTCTTTTTGTTATCAGTATGTGCAAAGGCTAGCTTCACATGCTTGCACTATGATCTCACTATAGGTGTGATGCAACATGTTTCCAAGGAAAAGTAATTAATCTGTCCACATTTGCAGGGAAATTCCACCTAAAAATGAAAATGATTATTTACTCACCCTCATTCCTCAGTTTGATTAATACCTCATGTATAGTGGCCCTAAAGTAAATCAGAAGACTGTAGAACAAACAACCAGCATGTATGTTTCAGCAATTTAGGACAGAATTTGACTTTACATCAGGATTGCAATTAATTAAGTGCACTACTGTTCAAAAGTTTGGGATAAAAAAAAAATTTCTCGAAAGAAATTAATACTTTTATTCAGCAAGGATGCATTAATTTGTTCAAAAGTGACAGTAAAGATGTTTATAATGTTACAAATAGTTTCTATTTCAAATAAATGCTGTTCGTTTGAACTTTATATTCATCAAAGAATCTGGAAAATAAAATGTCGCAGTTTCCACAAAAAATATGACGGAAGTAGTTTTTTTTTTGCCACCGCATCAGCATATTAGAATGATTTCTGAAGGATCATGTGACACTAAAGACTGGAGTAATGATGCTGAAAATTCAGCTTTGCATCACAGGAATAAATTACCTTTTAAAATATATAAAAATATAAAACTTTTATTTTGAATCATAATATTTCACAACATTACTGGTTTTACTGTATTTTTGATCAAATAAATGCAGCTTTGGGTGAGACTTTTAAAAAACATTTATACCAATCCCAAAAATGTTCAATGGCAGTGTATGGGTAACAGCTTTTTAATGTTCTATTTTTATACAAATATTTTTTATATATTTTTTCTCTCGTAATATCAGAGCATCCATTTATCAGTAAGTGACTCTACAGATTTATTTATACTTATTTATCCCAAATAACATTTATTTTAATATTGCCATTTGTGCAGTTAATAGCGATTACATTTTAATCAATTGACAGCAGTGTTATTTTAGTATTATGTGTGTGCTATTGTAGCTTTTATTTTATATATCACTTTGTAAAAACAACAAAAAAAAAAAATTTTTAGTCATTTTGTTATGTGCTTTTGTTATTTTTTTAAATGTAGTTTTAATAGATATTATACATGTTCATTAAATATTAGTATTTCGATTTAAATTATTATTTCAGTTTTAACTTATGATTTGGGTTTTATTTAATTTCAGTTTTATTTCAATGAACAAAAATATTTTTATAATCGTTTTAGTTATAGTAACCCTGACTGGCAGCCCTACTTTAGCTTTTTAGCTCAATATCGCGTCTGGTTTGGACTGTGTTATGTGTTATGATTAGTGATTTGAACACTAACGGCTCGTATTAAACTTGCTTGTAACTCGTCACACACCATGTGAGCTACATGAATGATACCTCAACCATCCACAATGGTGAATGGTGAATTTTGGCAAGCATTACTGAAGAAAACAGGAAAGTATTACATGGTTAGCTAACACACTTTACGGCCCATCTGCAGGTATGAGCTGGATGTGATTTGACTGTACTGTATTGAAAGCAGCCCATGTCTAATTAGTCTTGAGGGACCAGTAGCACTTGTTTTATCCCCTAGTTACCAGCAACCGATGCGTCTTTCCTTACACCTGCTCTCTCAGCCAGAGGCCTCCGGATGCTTTTGCCAGGTCCTGCACACATTTTCCTGCTCTGTCACTCCATTATTGTGCTTTATAGCACAGAACAGGAGCTGTTTTCAGCGGCTTTGTTGCAAAAGGGTCGTTTCAATTCCTACAGTTGTATAAAAAAGTAATGTCAAACACAGAAAAAGGATTATCCAGTGTTTTCCGGTCGGATTAGCCTGTCGTTCGAGAGCTTTTCAGCAACTGGCACTGAGAAAATTGATTTGAATCGCAGATTGAGCAAATACTGGCTGATATTCGATGTTAGGCATGCTGAAACCACCCGAAACATGGTATATATCCGCTTTCAACACCCTAAAGCCCAGAACTACCGCTAGCAAGACCGTTTTCCAAAACCGTGATTTCTATGAGCTCTGACTTTTACCAGAAGAAACTCTGTTAGCTGCATTACAAGCTTCATTGATGGGGAAGGTCAGAGTTCTGTGGACATTAGTTTTATTTATTTATTTTTGCATGCAAGAAAATCTCACTCGCAGATACAGATGGTCCCATGGTTGTAGTTGATTCGTTTTGGGTTTTGATCAATGTATGCTTCATCCCATAAGCTCCAGTGATTTCCTGGCAGACAGGTTAACGATCTGCAAAGTCGCTTTTGTTGGTAGAGCAACATGCAGTGCAATACTTGTGTGTAGTGTTGCATCAGAGACTTCAGAATGCCAAGACGGTGCACTCATATTACTATGAATGGGAGAAAGTGCAACATGCAATATGGCAGAATAAGTCTCGCTTTCTAAATTAATTGGCCACCGAGTGAACAGACTTTCCTCAAAAGGGACTTGGTTGCAACGAGAGATATGGTCATAGCGTTCCCCCGTATTTAGTGCTGCCATGTACTGCAGTGCAAGGAAACACCAAATTCTCTAAAAGTGTGACAAAACAGCCATGAAATTGTGCAGCGTGACAGCAGACCAGGACTTTTGACGTTTCTTTTCATTTGTCCAGTGATGAAATGTTTGTTTTTTTTTTCATTAAAAAGTTCGATTACTTTGGAAGTTTTCCTCTTATGGAAGCCTGTTTCTGATAGATAGATAGATAGATAGATAGATAGATAGATAGATCGACAGACGTCAGATAGATAGATAGATAGATTTGCCTTAATTCAGATTCAGGAACTGAACTGTAATTTTAAAAGCTTTCTCAATTCAGTTCTGAATGGAAACATATGCAAAGAGAAACAAACAGATGATTTAAGAGTAGTGTCATCGTGATGATGTCAGTTCTTCATTCTGCACTGCTCTCTCTCATCTGGACACATCTGTGAGAATGCGGTTTGTTTGTGGACAACGGCTCCGCATTCAGCTCCATAGTTTGGCACACAACTCCAGGCTGTTGTCCTGAACTGCTCCCTGAGCAGCTGGACTCTGGACTTCCTGTCAGGCAGACGTCAGGTGGTCAGACTTCTCCATACTGACCGTCCACTCGTACTCTTTCTACGACCACACAAAGGCCACGTAAACACTGCAGCCAAATCCGGATGTCAGTTCACCTTTTAGTGCTTAATCCTGTTCTGTACACACAGAGTTCAGTAATTTACGGGATTGACAGCCACATTCTACAACCGAATTGAGTGCCGAAAAATTCAGGTAGCGACAACTGCATTTACTGAAATTCTATGCAGTGTAGCCGGACTGGAGTCGAACTGAACATGTAGTTGCTAGTGACGTATTGGCCACATGGTACATTTGGACTCATTAGTGTTGCCAAATATTGTTAGAAAAAAACAACATATAAGAGCAAACCCATAATAAACTCCAAAATGTGTTATTTTGGAAACAAGCCGTGTTACCACAACCAGCCTACTTTATTAACTCCATAATTTGGTTTGCTTTAGGAGCCGAGCCCAAACAGCAAACCCAAAGACACTTAATAAGCGTCACTTATAGTAAGTGGACATGGCAACCCTTCAAGAGTGTACTCTGTGCAGTAGCCTTCCAAAGCATAAACAAAATACAATGGCTCTGTGGACGGTGGTTTAGTTAAAATCTCCAAACATAATGAGTCTTTGGTTGCTGTAATAATACATTGGTTAAGAGTCTGAATTTCTCGTCCGAAATTTTCGCATGTTAAAAAATAAATACGACCACACGTTGTCAACACACTTCCTCCGAAACTTTCGTCCGTCATAAAAAAAAATCGGATCAGGTTTGATTTTCTGCTTTTTCACATCCGTAGCAAGCATTTTGATAGGAAAGGATGACGAATATGAAAGAAAAAAACCCAGCATATTTCGGACTCAGTGTGCAAGGACCTTTAGACTCGAGAGTTAGTTCTGTTAAATTCACACTTGAAACGATAATAGAGAAGGGATTCACTACCGGCTTTAAATGCGGTTGGAACTTACAAGTGTGTACTATACATGGCCTTAGTCTCAACGTCATCATCAGATTTAAAAATTAAAATCCTTTAAATTCCACATCCCATCATTCTAATTTCAATTTCAAATCCAGTACTGCATGTTGTAACCAGATTAATTCAAATCCACACTGTACGGGAATTGTAGTGGAACTAATTCTTCAGCTTCAAGCCTGGTTTCCGAGCAGAAAGCTACTCTTGTATCTGATCTTATAATTGGAGCGATGTTTTCTTGGACCTGAAAGCACTTTGGTGACAGACTTTAACTGACAGACGATCAAAGCTTGATTTCAGATTTCAGAAGCCTGGTTTGTTGTATTTAGACGTTACACTGGCTGTTAATCCGTCTGACAGTGTTTCCATTGATCGCCTCGCTGGAATAAAGGCCTTTCTGCCAGGATTCCTCGTGTCAGTTCTTCCCTGCGTTAAACGTTAATGATTACGGTGGGAACAGGCATCTGTACGGCATGTAATGACATAAACCATTTGTTCTCGTCCGTTAAATAAAGACGCATGCAAATTTTTATAAGTCATTCTCAATTGCTTTTAATATCCTGATATTTGGACACTGTCAAAGAATGTGGCTAAATCTCACGAAGCCTGTCAAAAAATGTTCCAGTCACATTTCAGCCTGAAAACACATGAAAAAGAAAATTGCAGAAGAAAGATGAAGACATTTTTTAAGGTTTATCATGCAGAGATTAGATCATCTCTGAATGTGCTGTGAATTTAACACACATTTGGGAATGCTATATGCGCTACGTTTACTTTATTTACACATTCGTATGATTTCCAACATTTTTATGAACAGAAGTTTATAGTATTTCACCTATTCTGCCAAAATAAAATCCTGAAATGTAATTGTTAAAAGCTGGAGGGTTTGAACGCTTGAAGGTGAAGGAGACAAATTACTTTTATAACTTGTAAAATTTAAAAAAAAAATTATATTATCATCACGCATTAATTTTTTATTTTACAATATAATTGCAATTGTATTAACTATATATATATATACAGTACAGTACAGTCAAATCACTACCAGTCATATAGCCCAAATAGTGATATAATCTGGATATTAATTTGAGAGTGTTATATATATATATATATTATATATATTGTTTATGTATGAACTGTTGTGCTGTTGTAAACTGCATTCCCTAGTGAATCACACTATTCCAAATTAGAAATTAAATCATTTGTCATCGTTTCTGTTCTTTTCGTTTGGTTACATGTTGAAATCAATTGTCTCTTTTTCCAGTATGTTTGCAGTTCATGTAAGCATATCTGACGATTCCAAGCAGTGAGGCCTTGTGTGTGTGTGTGTGTGTGTGTGCGTGTGTACACACACTGTGTTTCCTATACCGTGCTTCCTCTTTCATTGCAATCCATCCGTATTCTCAGAGGAAATCATACGCCATCCCTTCCCCGCCTCACGCAGATTCATCCATCACATTTTCCATCTCTATCAAATCTGCTCACCACAAACGTGAAACATGACACAGTGTCTTCCGAAACTTCTTATCCCACTGCCAACTATAACACCAAGATGCTGACTATCCCAATTTCATATCCCATTCCATGTTCCACTTTATCGGCTCACTCTTAAGTTTCCATGCTGGGTGAGTTGAGTTACTGTATTTCTTTATAGCTTCGGTCCTCAGCTTTCTTTAGCTTTGCTATCTGACGTCCATCTAGCTTAGTCTGAAATCCCATCATAAAAATGTTCCTATGCAGCCACTAAAAGGATATTTGTCGGCTTGAATGTTGGGAAAGGGCCATGTCATTGTGGAGTGATATATTAGCAGGCTGTCTGCGCTGTCTGAACGTGAACTGAAGGAAATTTCCTCTTGTGCAGTAGTTTTTTCCACCAATCCCACTGTGCGCCTTTTACAGTATATCCATGAAATTGACATTTCCACCTACCAAGTGAAGACTTTATTTTGTATCACAGTACTTACACTTAGTGGCTATTAAGTGGCTTAGTTACTATTGCTCATACGAAAGGTTAGTAATTAGAACAAACCTATTAATGGTTTCTTCTGAAAAGGTTAAGGTGCGTTCCTGTAGCTAATCATAGCATTAGAAATGCCAAGGTCATGGGTTTGATTCATAGAGAATGCATGAACTGATAAAATGTAAACTTTGAATGCAGTTTAAGCCAATTTAGATAAAAGTATCTGCTAAATGCATAAGTCTTAAGTAATTGTCTAGTTGGATGTAAAATCTAAAATAATTGGGTTTCTTTGATCAGCCATAACCATTTAATCTGCATGTTATCAGTAAAATTAAATTAAAATAAAATTCAGTCACTTAAATGTATTATTTTTTTCCCAATCCTGGTCCTGGAGATCCCCCAACACTGCACGTTTTTGGTGTCTCTCCTATCTGACACTCACATTTGAGGTCTTGGAGTCTTCATTAATGAGCTGATGAGTTGAATCAGGTGTGATAGATGAAGGAGACATACAAAATGTGCAGTGTTGGGGGTTCTCCAGGACCAGGATTGGGAACCACTGTTTTAGAAGATACTTTGTGTACACTTTTTTTTCCATGAATGTAAACTAGCTAAATAAATAAATAAATAAAATAAGTAAATAAACAGCCCAACAGGATAGAATTATTTATTTATTCAAAGATTAATTTATACTTTTATTCAGCAAGGACAAATTAAATTGATCAAAAGTGACAGTATAGACATTTAAAAGATTTATATTTCAAATAAATGCTGTTCTTTTTATCTTGTGTTAAAGTGTTTTTCATCATTCTTTAAGTTCATCAAAGAATCCTGAAAAAGCATGAATCAGCGCAACTGTTTTCAACATTGATAATAATCAGAAATGTTTCTTGAGCAGCAAATCAGCATATTAGAATGATTCTGAAGATCATGTGACACTGAAGGACTGGAGTTAATGATGCTGAAATTCAGATTTGATCACAGCAATAAAATTACATTTTACAATATATTAAAATTGAAATTGACTGAGCATATGAGGACTCTTTCAAAAAACAAACTTTTGAACAGTATGTATACTTAAATGTATACTTTTGCCAATATATACATGCATGTTAGCTTTTTTTTTTTTTTCAAATCTATGATTTGTACAGTGTGATTTGATTGAGTGCTTGACTTGCGCATTGTGTTCCTTGCCAAGTCTTGAGCGCTTAAGTGCTCCAACTCGGTTTTTCCCGCAGGTTTCTGCAGTGGTCAGTGGCATTTCATGGTCTATTTCTTACCATCTGAGGTATTTACCACTGCAAATGTACCAGCCGTTGCATTGTCCCCCAGAGCCTCGTAACACAAATGAGATCGCGGCTTCCATGAGCTCATGGCGTGACCAGCCAGAGTATTTATTAATGAGGCACATGTATGGAGGCGCGAGTGTCTCTTGAGTTTTGCACATATGCCTGCTTTGGCTTGGAGGTGTTGGTTGTATTTTGAAACAAGTGGGTGGGCAAAAAGGCTTACCGTTATAAACATTAAACCTGTTGGGAAAAGCAAGCCCAAATGTTTAGATGTTTTGCAATACTTTTTCTTTTTTTTTTTGATATTGTAGCACTTTCACAGTGGAGAAATGTTTTAAATGTCATTATTTGTAAGCCCAAACAGTCTCCAAAAGAGACATGTTTGCGTTCACATGCTTGCATGGAGTTTAGTTCTGAACCAAGACGGTTACCAAATATTAGCTTTATCTTCAGGACAGTTTGACCCAGATTTACCGTACAAATGACTCTGTCAAAGAATGTGGACGTTTGTTTCTGAAGGGAATGCGGCCCCGATCTACATATATGCGTCTATGTTCGCGCGAATCATTCATTATCCAGCTTCATCCTCCAGAAACTATATGCATGTGTGTTTTCAGAGTGTGTAGTGCAGGTCAAACCCCGGGCATGACCGCTAACAGCTGTGAGGCCTAAAAGAAGCATCCGAAAACAATTGGTCTGATGGTTTCCCTGCGCAGGTTGTTCATTCACTCGGGACGGGCTGCTAGAAGCCGTTTGTTTGCATTTGCTCGGCGTGTTGAGAAGGTCCCTCTTTATGATCCACCAGCTGTGCATTGAAACGCTGTTTTAACCATTTATTTCTTCTTGAATTTTGTGACTTTCTCATTAAGGGTAATGAATGTGCATGCGGTGTTTCAACACAAATGTGTTTTGGAAAGGCTGTACGAATTTTGCTTACATCGATTGTGTTAGGGGTCAAATTGACCTCCATTTGTTTCCAAGCAATTTGCCAAAATCCAAGGCTTTGAAAAACAGCGACGAGTCTGGTAAAAATCAAAAAAACTTTTGTTGTAGCTTGCCAAACATAAAATATGAATTGCATGAGAGCTTATGAAACTTAAAACTCAAAGTTTACTTGAAACTAAAGACTTGTCTCCTGAATCATCCAAGGAGAATTGAATGCTTCTTCATCTGTTTGAGTTTCACTGTCAGAAAGAAATCTGTGAAAGGATGGTTTGTTGGATCTTAGTCACTTGTCTGTTGTAGCACTGAAAAGTGTGAGAAACCCATTTTACCCTCATAAGGGTTTGAGATCTAGACATAAGGCGGCAAGTACAAATAGCAATAAATGCACCTAAGTACAAATAATGTTAGATATTAATTATACTTAGTTGTGGTTATTTTTACTTCAGTGTGCAAAGTCACTAAAGACCAAAAAAACTTTTTTATTTTTTGTATTATTTTGTCTGTGCAGCTGATTTTTAACATAAAAATATATTTGCAAATAATTGCATATTTCATGTTGTTTTTAAGTCTCTGACAACCTGCAGTAGAGTTTTGTTGTTGTTTGTTTTACATGATTCTTTCATGTGTTTCGCTGTTGATTTCTGGTGAATTGCATGTAAACAATTTGGGGGTCAATTTGACCCACAACACAAGTTGAGTACCCAGATTTTTATCAGGAAAGGAGGGTTAAATCTTCTGTAACCTGCAGTCCTCAGCCACTCATTTCCATTTAATGAATGTAAATGGGCATCAAGCTCCAGAATACATGCTAAAAAATAAGTCCATACGAGACCTGTGTTGAGCCTTCAGATGTTCATATCTGACTGTTGATCTATGCTGGGAGGAAAAAAAAAAAGTGTCGAATTTACTTTGAAACTATTTTCACTCAGAAATTGCTATTAAATTGATACCGATAATTAAACCGAAATGGCAAGTAGCATTAAATTAAACATGGAAATTTCAAGTAAAACAGTCCAATTATTTTCGTTTCCAACTTACAAAAATGTACAAGTATAATTACTTCACATTACAGACTTCATTTTCTGCGCTGATTTCGCTGACATAATTGATGTAAACATGGTAAAATGTTTTAAATGGAGCGCAGTACTCTTATTTATAGCTGAGAACACTCATGTTAGTCAAATTATTTAAAGAAACATGGAAATGGTGAATGATTGGTGTTGAATTATTGTTTTATAGTAGCTTCTGATCAGTGCCGCAACTCTCCTGTTTTCCTTCAGCTGATCAGCCGGAAGGACAAGGCCACATTTGAGAAGCTGGACTATCTGACCTCCAAAGAGGAGAACTATGCCAGGATGAGAGAGTACATCCGCTCCCTCAAGATGGTGCCCTGCATGCCTTACCTGGGTGAGTCCTCATCTGTCTGCTCTCTCTCAGTCTCTCCAAACATGCTTTTCTTCACCTTCCAGTGGCGTAAATGAACCGGAAGAATGATCTCTTTAACATCTGACTGACCGAGGGATCAGGGTTTGTCTGGTTACTGCCGTCCTGTTTGCCTCTGTAAATACATCATATGCTTCTACAAGTATTTCTTGCTGAATACAAGTATTAATTTCTTTGGAAAAAAATACTCTCAAAAACTTTTGAACGGTAGTGTGTATATTGATAATATTTCATTGTATTATGGTACGTTTTATTAGTGCCTGATTCTTTTTTTTTAGAGATTCATAAAAGCTTGAAATTGACTTCTTATGTCTATATTTATACATGCAATGTATCTGGACATTTGAACATACTGAGATACTGAGTCATCGTTTCATAAACGCATTGAACTTCATTCATGAACAGATTTGTGTCTACCTAAATCATTCATGAAAACATTCTGATGCGAAATGTCACGTTCAATTCAATGCAGCAGTTTACGTAAGAATATAGAAATTTGTTCTGTTCATGTTTCTTGGGGCCAGATGTTTGTACGTAATTGTATTGTTTCATGAAATGTGTGGAAATCTACAAGCACTGTTTTCTCAGCCTTTAGATTTCTGAATTTGTCATTTGAATTCTTGTTTTAAAGAATATCATGGCGATTTTGGTCATTTTACGGAGTTTCTAAAACATAATGATTGCATGCATAATGCATGCTTTTTCAATATGATATCTTCCTTGGAACAAGTACTCTGTGTTTAAAAATGGAACATGCAATTCAGATTTGTTTTGTTTTTTTTATTATTATTTTAGGCATTTGTCAGCGTTTTCCCATGTTCTCTCACTCTAATGCACATTGAACCCCATTGTTTGTGCTCTGACCTCTATCAGAGAGATCACAGACATACGGTTCTCATTACCTCACAGATTCTCAGTTAGTCTGGAGACTCAACAATAAATTGATTCCAAACCCTCTGTGCAGTTACAGGGATATCAGTGATCAGGGAAAGCTATGGAAGCTATGTCTCATATTCCTCAGCACTTAGTCATTTACAGCTGCTGTTCTGATTTAACTCAAATTGGGTGAAGATGGAGGGATACGCATATATAAAAAGCTCATATCAGGTACTCAGGGTTTGATTTATAGGCATGTTACAGGTGCTGTTTCTTTAGGGTTGTCTAAGCATTTCTTGGAGAGAATGTACTCATGTTCTTGGACATGTAGTTGGTAGATTTGTGCACCAAAACCATTAACTAAACAAAGTATTATCCAGGGGCGGTTCTGCAATTTTCATTTTAGGGTGGCTACTAAAAGAATGCACCAGAAAACAAGGGACTTTTAGTATGAGAACTGACTGACCCTGCACAATGTTATGCTTTATACATAAACTTACTAATACCTTCATGTGTTGATGTGACCCAGAACATGGTATTCAGAGTATGTGCTTGTCCTAGTGCCCTTGAAATGCCCTGTGGTGATGAACAGTCAGCGTGTTGTTCTCTCTTTTATGTCCATTACTTGCAGTCATGGGCATCTACTTACAGTAAACATGGAGAGAATGCCACAGAAGCTCTCATTATCTGTTGCACACTTCTATACTATCTTAAAGGGGTCATAGGATGCTACAGGCACTTTTAAAAGTAGTTTGAACTGAAATGTGTGTTGGCAGGTTGTGTACACAACCACCCTATAATGATACAAATCCACCCAGTGTTTTTTTGTTAATCTACTAAAATATTTACCCCTTTCTCAAATCGAGCCGATCATAGATGCCTGTCTGTGTGACGTCAAACAGACAGGCCCCTCCCACGATAGTTTGATTGACAGTAGCGTTTCAGCACAGACTGGACTGGTGTCTTACCTTAGCTCCGCCCTGAGTGACTGTCATCAGTCCACCATTGTTTCACCGCCGGAGCAGATGTAGACAAGAATGACTCCTTAGCGATCGAGGTGTTCTGTTGTTGGATGTAATAATAATGAACAGCAGTCCTGATTTACTCCCGACATCTGAGCCGCTGAAGACGCAGTGGATAACATTTGTTTTTGAAGGGAATGCGCCCCCGATCTGCCTAAATGCATCTATGTTCCTGAGAATCATTCATTATCCAGCTTCATCTACAGAAGTGAGTATAATGTTTTGTAATGAATCTTTGCAAATCGCCTTTCCTAATAATGTGCTAATTAGCAAGTTTCTCGAAGAATGCGGCTGAAGTAAACAGTCTCTCTGAGAGCAGCTCGGAAGAGAGGGGCGGGGTCAGCAGAGCTCATTAACATTTAAAGGAAAATGCTACAAAAACGGCTTGATCTGAAAAGAGCTGTTTTTGACAGGGTAAAAAAAGTGTTTTTTACACTACCATTGAGAAATTTTAACAAAACTATGTTACAGACTTTTCATTAAGAACCTAAAGAATCATATCAACTTGTGGAAAATTGGCATCCTATGACCCCTTTAAAACATCTTTATTAGGTAATCCCAAAATGAAATGTTGCCGAAATTTGTAGGTGTACCTGCCGAAATTTGTACGTTGTAGGTGTAGATGGGTATGCATCTTCATTGGAACAAAGTTAGCATTCCAACACTTGCTCACCAATGGATCCTCTGCAGTGAATGGGTGCCGTCAGAATGAGAGTCTAAACAGTCTCAAATTTTTGTTTAGAACTGTTTGGTACTGTTCTCACATCTAAACGCTAATGTGCCTATTTATCTCCTGGTTGAGATGAGACAATGTTTTCATTGAAGAAAAATATAATTCTGACGGCACCCATTCACTGCAGAGGATCGTTGTAGTGAAAAACATGGTACTGTAATGGACACATTTCCCAAAATTGATGAAGAAACAAACTCATCTACATTCTGGAAGGCCTGAGGGTGAGTACATTTTCAGCAAATGTTCATTTTTGGGTGAACTACTCCTTTAAAATATGTTCCTGATCTTGATTCAACAATGCATGTTATTCTAAGGACTTTCCCCTCTGATCACCTGTACTTTTTACAATTCAGTTTATATCGAATTAATAAAATCAATTCCACCATTCTATTTTTCCTCAAAAATGTCCTGTTTCAATTGGAAATGCTTTACATTTCAGAAATAAAATGGCTTGCAAATGCCAATTTCATTTCATGCTTGACTTTAATGTATTTTCCAGTCATTTACAAGACTTTCCTCATTTGGAAACTAATGTTAATGACACCGTTTTCATTTATAATGGTTGATGTTTGAGCAGCAAAGGTTTGGGTCTGTTCTCTTGCGCCCGTAGAGCCCTTTAGAGCCTTGAGTTGCTTGTACAAGTGAAAACATTGAGGTTTGAGCTCAGTCTTTCTATCGGTCTTTTGTGTTTATAATGTATTGTAGTCTATAGGGCAAGACTTGTGTATGTTCTTTGCAGCTGAACACAAAAGAGCTTGTCTCTACTCCGTAGTAGCTGTACATAATTTATTGGAAAATTCTGTAAGTACACAACACAACCATACTTTGCATTACAAAAACACTCCCTCACAGTTTCTATATACAAATGGTTTCAAAACGGCACTCCGTCTAAAGGACCAGAGTGAAATCATTCATGGACATATGAGTGCAGAGCACAATGTTGCACTAAAACAATAATATACAAGACAGACATGCTTTGCATTTGTGGTTTTTGCAGAGGCTTTGCTTTTGTGGTTTAAATGTGTTCATTGAACCAAGTCATGCCTTTTCAATTACAAATGAGTGAGAAAATAGATGCATACACAATTACTAGGCTAGATTTACCTCTGAATGTCAACAGAAATGTTTTTTTTTTTGCATGAAAAATCCTATGTAGTCCACTTCAAAGCACAATTGCAATGTACTGTACCAATTCACGTCTCCTAAGCTACATTTATCTAGTAAATAGGTGCATAGACAATGACTAGGCTAGATTTACCTCTAAATTATGACTAATTATAATTTTTTTCATCAAAAATGCTGTTTTAGATGTCCATGGGCACAATTGTAGCATACCCTGGATTGGAAGTCAATGCTAGAAACAGGTCAAATGAGAATCTATATGTTCAAATGCCTCAATTATAACAGGTCATGTTTTATAGCACTAATGTAAACTTAAAATCAACTTCAAGGTTAGACTTTTCTACCGTGAGAATAAGGTCGCATAAACATACAGACCATTTTAAACACACTTGTAAGGATGCACACGATGCTGTTCAGCTTCCAAATCACGTGGAAGTCTGACTGAAGTTTTTCTAGTATTTTCACTTGGTTTTCAGTGTCCACAACGCCTGGACTCCATTGGAAAGATTCCCAAGAAGACGCGAGTTGTGTCTCCTTCATGAAGTCATTGCACTTTCTTATTTCTGGATTTGCATATGTATGACTGCATATTATGAATTCGTAACAAAGTAAACCATCAATAATTAACAAAAAAAAAAAAACGTAACATTGCACTTTTTACTGTGTTTTTTGAGTTATGACGCATTAGACTTGAGTTTTCCTTCACGTGACGTTTTAATGGAAAGTGTTGGGATTCGGTCGGATCATCATAGTGACCTTCTTCAAGGAATACGATCCTCCGCGGAACTCGGCCCAGTAAACTCCATCCTGGTAGCGGCTGCGGTAATGGCCACCGCGGTACCACACGCCGTTCAGGTTGGAGTGGGCGCAGGCGTTGTACCACCAGCCACCCTTCTGATAGTGGGCACAGTTTCCTGTATGATAGGAAATTAGGTTTTTGAGTAAGTGAACTCTAGTTGCGTTTCAAATGGCACACTATACACTATGTACTTACGCACTGTGTGCTCAACCGTGTAGTGTATTAATTTTATAAGGTTATTTTATCATCGGAGTCTGATAGCCCCGCTCCCTCCACTACGTAATTAAATTTGCGACTGTTGAGTGCATAAAGCATCCAACAGTCCACACTTAGTTTTTTCAGGTAATTAAGTGCATCGTCAGGGTATTTAAAGTGCACTTTTTCTTTTTAGAATTTTCAGTGTGAACACACTAATTTGCCAAATTTTCCCTTTCACCTCATTGGCTTTTGGAATAATGCAGAAAATAATCAATAACGGGTTTGATTCATGCGTGTTTTGCACAAGATAATCATTACAAATGAACACAACTTTTATGAATTTTGAAACCTAAATACAATTTAAAAGTAAAAGGCTAAATGTAGGCTATAAACAAACTACACCATGGTCACATGACTTCAGTGTCACCACCATTAAGCTTCCGACAAAACTTTCAACCTTTATTTAAAATTGTAAAGTTTGAGTTGCAAGAGTTTTCAAGAATGCGAAACACAGCAAGGCTTTGAAAATGATTAGTGAGTGACGTTTAATATCCCTGACAAACAACCACGTTTTCAAGACACAAAAAGCTTAAAAAAACACAAGGGGGTGTTACTGATAATCAGATGTTATTATAGTTTTTATAATATTCAGTTTTTTTTTTTTTTTTTTTTTTTTTTTTTTTTTTTTTGTGAAATTATCTTGCGGAGTTTCTAAACATAATATGAATGATAATGCGTGTGCTTTTTCAATATGATATCTTCCTAGGGAACAAGTACCCTCAGCGTTTAAAAGTTTGAAAGTGTTTTGTTCTGTTTTGTTATTTCAGTAGTTAGTGTTTTTTTTAGCATATATCTTAGTTTATTTTTTATTTCAGTTAACATTTATTTGATTTCAAGTAATGATTATTTTATGGTTTTAATTTTATTTCAACTTAATCGAACTACACGGTAAAAAAAGTGTTGCCTTCAAATTTTAAGTTTAGTCAACTTAAACGTTAAGTTGTACTAAGTGACAACTGGGATATTAAGTTGACTATACTTTCAATTTTAAAGCAGCACACACACTTTTTTTAAGAGGAAACCACTTTTTATTTATTTTAATACAGTGTATAATAACTCTGTATTGATGTATTTTATGTTGTAGAATAAAATGTGAAAATATCTTGAGATTGGTTAAACACAGACATTATTTAACCAAAACACAAATTTTGGGGTTGATTTTGGGACAATGGAACCGATAATGCAATAATAATGCAAGCTCAATAATGCAAGCTCATTTCCATTTCGGGTTTCAGGAAGCTGCACATTTTAAAGCCACTATTGGACAGTAAACCTGTGTAAAGCAATTGGTTGTGGTGCTCGATCAGTGCTGGTTTGATACCTGTGTACACGTCGTGATCTCTGTCCAGGGTCGTGAACTGTTTCCCGTTGTGCCAGGTGAGCGAATCCCCGGCGTTTCCATGGTAACGGCCCACCCGCAGCCTGTAGAAATCCGCCTCCGTCTCCAAACGGAAACTGGCGTATTCTGCAAACGTCTTCCTGCCTGACCAGTCCTCCAGCGTCACCAGCAGCTTATAGTTGCCCTGATTGGTCAGCCAGTAGATGTTCTCCAAACCAAGCCAGTATTCACCATCAATGTTCCCAAATCCTTGCTAAGAAAAGACAAAAAAAAGAGATTGTTAATCAAACCAGCTCCAAATAATAAAAAATATATATACGTATGTTAATATACGTTATACAATTATTTAACCCTCTGATGCATGATGTCCACTGCAGTGAATGGTTATCAAAAGCTTCAAGATTGCAGGATATAATGTTACCTCCTTAAACATAATTATATATCACTGTTGTCTTGTTTTTGTATATATTTATGACATATGAGATATATTTTTAGTGCTGTCAAACGATTAATTGCAATTAAAGTTTTTGTTTGCATGATATATGTGTGTGTTCTATGTATATTTATTATGTATATATAAATACACACACATACAGTATATATTTTGAAAATATTTGCATTTATTTACGTGTCTATTTATATATTTAATATATAAACAACATATTTTTCTTAAATGTATACATGCGTGTGTGTATACTTATATACATAAATGAACACAGTACAAATACATATATTATGTAAACAAAAACTTTTATTTTGGATGTGATTAATCGTTTGACAGCAATAATTCATTTACAACACAAAATATAGCTGGAGAAAGTGGTGATGCAGTAAGTACCAATGACATATTTATGCTATTTTCGGTTACAATACAGAGATGGGTACATTGTGTAGCTCTCTTAAAATACATATTTGGCGGGCAATGATGGGTGTGCTGTGTGTGTGTGTTTGTGTGTAAAATTGTTATGATTTTATAGTAATATTTTGAAAATATATATAAATACATATGTACATTTCTTTTATAAGATTACTGGTAAAATCAGTGAAATGTCAAGTCTTTTGTGGCGTTTAGTTTTTATTCATAAACGGTCATGCTCGTTCTTGTTTTATACACTCTTTGTCAGATCTTGAATCCTGCCAGACGATGAAATTTAAAAGAACTCCAGCGATATCACACACACGTTTTTGTATTTAGCCGTCTCAGCATTAGGAGTCATTATTCATTCAGAGGAAGCAGGTCTGACCGCAGTATCTAAAACACCTGAGAACATACTGCATGTAACTAGCTGATGGCGGACAGAAATGACACATTATGTCACAGACAAGCCAGCTGAACACCTAGTATAGCGTGAGGAGACAGGAACAGAACTTACTAATGCATGTGATAAATCACCAGCTAAGACTTTCACTCCAGATGGCTGTTGTGTTACTCATTGTTTAAAGAAATAGTTCAACCAGACAATACAATTCTGTCATTATTTCCTCACGCCCACAAGTCATTTCAAACCTAATGAGGTTAGTTTTTCCATGCAACACAATGAAGTAATTTTAAAGAATCTTTATGCAACATTCAATTTTGCATTCAAACTCAGGCATGTTGAGATCATTAATGTCAAAGGAATTTTATCCTTTTCACAGATGTTCATTATAACCTGTATAGAAATGATTCCTCAAAACTGAACCTTTCATGGTCCATGGAATAAAAAAAAGTTTCATGAATGCATCTTCACTCACTAGTAGTTTTAGAAACGTTTTGATCAGCAGTATTAGTAACACTTTAAGCTTTTATGTGTATAATGCATTATAAAATAAATGTATATAAAATATATAAATTATTTAATGGAATTTATATGTAATGCGTTTTAAAATTGTAATTTTAGTGCTTTTCCGAATTCAAAATGTCATTAGGACATTTCCCTTCACATTGGCTCTTCTGGTCCTGATTTCAGTTCTGGGCACTGATGACATCAACAGTGTTTCCGTCAGACAGTGTTTTTGTGGAAAAGCCCTGGCCCTTGTTTGAAAACCTTACCCATCTTGCATAACCAAATTCCTTTGGCTTTTGAAAGCGATGTTCTGGATGATTTCAGAAATCGCAAAAAGCCGCAGTTTGCTGTGAGACTGACTGGTTAAGACATTTTGTCATTGAAGTCTCTGAATGCACGCATGGCAGGGTTTCAGAACAATGTGTGTCTCGTTACTTTTAACTAACTGTGACTAAGAGAAGTTCTAGGGGAGTTCCTGCTATTATCCGATGATTGAGATCTGAAGCATTGCATACAGTTTTATCAGTGCTAAGTGATGACGTATTTTTGCATGACCTCAGTATGATAACATCATCTTCATTTGCATGATATAGACTTACACTAGCTCACGAGACAAGACTATACATAATATTGGGTTCACGAGAACAAGACGAGATGATATTTTACTCTATTTTTAAGAAATCACAAACTACAAAACAATGGAGGTGCATTTTGAAACGTGTCGACTAATCATCTTATAATGAATGTCACTTACAGTTCTTCGTTCAAATCTGCAGATTCATTCAGTAAAGTGAATTGCTCTGAGATGCGCAACAGTTCTGGTGGCTTTGTTTGGAGCTATTTCACAGTATAAAATCACAGTACATATTTTCAATATTCAAGAAATATCGTCACGTTTTAATATTGCGAGATCTTGTCGCACCCCTGTTTATTACACTGTAAAAAAAATTTTTTTAAGTTGTAAAAAAGATTATTACAGTATGTTTTACAAAAAAATACAATTTCAGGTTTTCAGCTTAAAAATTATTATTTCCATCGTGAAATTTACCATCAATTTCTGAGTGAAAATTGTTTTTATACCTTTTTTTTTTCGTTGTTTGGTTGTCGTTAATACTAAGGGATATTTTGACATTATTTTGTATGTTAGAGTTGAATCAACACTGAACTGAATTGAGAGGATCATGAAACTGTCATGTTCTGTAGAGCTTCTTTATAGTTGAACTACTGTAAATTTGCTTCATAAGAACTAAGTTAAGTTCACAAGAACTAAAGAAGTTATGCAAACTTTGCACTTAACTTAATTGAGTCAACATTGAACTATAAACTGAGCTGAATAAATGCACCTATTGTTTTTTGTGCTGCTTTACAGCTGAAGTTCGTTCATAATTGAAGAACTTTGCAACATTAACACTGTCATTTTCCAGTTTAATCATCTGAAACGGCTTTGAAACAATCTGTATCATATAAAGGATTATGTAAATAAATGTGACTTGGAGCTTAATTTTTACTGAACCCAGAATATTTGTTTAAAAACATGTTATGTAACTTTACACATTAAGGTTACACTGTATGTTATTTCACCCCAAAATCTGAAAATAAACATCTTTCTGACCTTATACGTCTCCCAGTTTCGGAAGAAGTTGACCGATCCGTCCATACGTCGCTGTATGACGGTCCAGCCGCCGGGGTCGTGTCTCTGGTCACACCAGGCCTGCATCAGTTTGTTGGTGTTTTCCGGCTTCACCAGATACATGCCGCTGTTGGCGTGGCCTTCCTCTAGAGCCTGTAAACAATCTTTGAACGGCCCTGTTTTGGAAAGCAAACACATGCAATATTTAAGTCATGGTTTTCTCTACAATGTAAAAAAAAAAAATATGTGACATTTACGGTAAAATACCGGCAACTGTGGTTGCCAGAACTTCACCGTTAAAAATATAGTAGCAACGTTTTAGGTTTTGCAGACTTAACTTAAATTCACAATAAAAAAACGTATTTCATGAACTGATGTAGCATTAATAAACCAGCATATTGAAGTACTAATATCTGTTTTGATCCATTGTAATGCACTGATAACCACCAAAAACATGAGAAAGTCACATGATGAATCAAAGATAATCACAAACAGCTCTTCCACAAACTGAGAAGGGAAATACCAATATATATATATATATATAATAAAGAAGGTGCAACCGAGTCATTCACGACAACACTACACCTCATGGTAACACACATACTACTGAAAAAATGCAGTAAACATTAATTTAACAACATTAGATGCAAGATAAACATAGTTATTTCAATGAAAAAACAAAATATGAAGTGTCATGCAGGGAATTCTGGGAGTGTCAATTTACGTTTTTTCACTGTATATTATACAATGACTTTTTTCTTTTCCTCACTTCCAAAACCGTAATTTTTTTTTTACAGTATTTTTACTGTAAAATTACATTAATTGTCCTTCAGTTCTTCACCGTAGTATATTATGGAAAGTTACTGATACCACTTACAGTCTTTTATTCATTCATTCTTTCAGTCTTTTACTGTTAAAATCACAATCATTTTTACAGTGTACAGCATCTCTGAATTTAATGTCAAAATCAAATCAGATGTGGGTTATAGCTGCTTTAGATTATATATGGCCATAACTAGCCATGGATCCAGCTGTTTTTGTGGACAGCTGATTAGGTTTGCTTTCTAAGAGAACGGAATTGCGAAAGAGAGTCAAAGCATGAGCAATGCCTGGCCAGGACCTCCAAGAGCTTGTTTTCTTTTGTCCGTTTCTGTCCGTTGAGTTTGAAGCGTCCCAACTGTGTTGTGACTATTGGATTGTAGTGTTACATAGGTGTAAAAATGTCAAATTTACTCAACATATAGAAGGCATGAGCCTGTAAAATAAGTTTGTCATGCAATTTTTGTCCTCACTGACCTCATACGGTTATGCCATGCACTTATGCAACCGTTGTAGCAGAGATGTTGTTTTCTCATCTGGACTCGGTAGTTTCCAGAAGCACATTTGAGGCAATGCTGTTTTCATTATGACTGCATGTTCTCCACACCTTTTTGGGCAACATACAAACTGCCCTAAGGAGATGGAAAATCATCTAGAAAATGAACACGCTGGCTCTGCTACTACCTGAACCCATCCTGCCTCCAGCGTCCCTGTAAAGGAGACTAATGAGTTTGCAAGCAAGCCAAATCACAAATCACACCTCTGTTCTCAGACAGGATCCTTCTGGTTTATTGTTTCCATATTGTCTGGCCTCTTTAGGGTCTTTCTGCCAAAGGTCGGAATGTTAAAGGCTGTTTTTTGTTTCCATTTGAAAGATAATGAATTTGGTGGAAGATGCTTGGAATAGGGCAGCTGTTGAAGTAAGATCGCAGCATTTGGTGCCTCTTAGAAACAGACACCGATTGCATTCAGATTTACACAAAGGAGGCTTGTTTTGTCTGCCATGGATACATTGCAGGACATCTGATAGAGAGTGAGCTGCATTGCCAAGATGATTTATACAAAAACAAGCAGCTGTGAGAAATGTACTGAACTGGATTAAAGGAATAGTTCATCCAAAAATGTGCTAAAAATGTGTTCACCCTCAGGCCATCCAAGATGTAGATGAGTTTGTTTCTTCATCACATTTGGAGAAATGTAGCATTACATCACTTGCTCGCCAGTGGATGCCCTGCAGTGAATGGGTGCCGTCAGAATAAGAGTCCAAACAGCTGATAAAAACATCACAATAATCCACAAGTAATGCACACCACTCCAGTCCATCAGTTAACATCTTGTGAAGTTTGTTAGTAAGAAACAAATCCATCATGACATTTTAACTTTAACCTGTCACTTCTGGAGTCCATAATCCATAATAATGCTTCCTCCGGTGAAAAAGTCCCTCCCCTGTTGTCTTTCACATCAAAATCCACCCAAATATTTGTTTTGGACTGTTTTGGCTTGTAAACAGTGCTTGATCTTGCAGATTTCTCCCCTGATTCAGACAAGTTTACTTTTTTCACTGTAGAAAGCCGTATTTTATGGATAGAGGACTCATATTTTAGCTGGAAGCAATGATTTAAAGTTATAACTGTCTTAATGATGGGTTTATTTCTCACTAACATGCAGCTTTTGGCTTCACAATACATTAACTGATGGACTATAATGGAGATTACCTGTGGATTATTGTAATATTTTTATCAGCTGTTTGGACTCTCATGCTGACGGCACCCATTCACTGCAGAGGATCCATTGGTGAGCAAGTGATGTAATACTAAATTTCTCCAAATCTGTTCCCATGAAGAAACATCACCATCTTGGATGGAATGAGGGTGGGTACATTTTCAGCAAATGTCCATTTTTGGGTGAACTTTTTCTTTAAGTGTCAGCATGCAAATTGTAGGCTATGTCGTCAGTAGAGAATCATCCAAATTGAAATCATACCAATTATGAACCGTATCTTACTCTATTAAAGTTACCGGATTATAGCGAGACGTTCATCCATAGGTCAGCCGCTTTCAGAGAACATCGATTGAAGTTCTGTCTCAAATTATCCTTCACCTTTTGTCACGCTTGTTGATTCTCCCTTAAAAGGTAGTAGAAAAATGCAATGGAATCTCTTCAGATGAATTTGATTCGTCACAGTTTTTGTTCTCATTAGTCTCAGACTTTTCTGTGACTGCTGTTTTTGACATTTCATTTCAGATTAGCAGTTTTCTTGCTGTCTGCTGCTGAATAATCAAGCATTAGGATCTTCAAAGGGTACAACTGGAATCAATCTGCTTGTGACCAGATCATTTTCCAGACTATTAATGAGCAAGAGCCTTCTCATCTCATGAGTAAGAGCTACTCGCAGTCTGCTCTGAAATCAGAATCTCGTTCTGAGAGCACCTTCTCTATTCTGTATACGTTTTTAGACGATTGTTCATCAGCCCTTTTCTGCTCAATTTTATGCATAAGAACATTTATTTAGAGCCTCATTTTCACTGGTGTTCACATGTTAAATGCATTGCATAAACAGGACATATAATCTCTCAGAATAGTTTCCCCCCAAAATATTGTAATAAAACAAGCTTTTAATGTATAATTTCTTTTTATATATATATATATATATATTATGCAGCACAGTTGAGCATCAGACCAGTTTTGATCCACCAAAATGATTTGCATTGGAAGTTTTTTTTATCCTCAAATATTTTCATATGCTGTATTGGATAAAAGCATCTGTTAAATGACAAAATGGTTTACATTTAGACATTTAGCGGATGCTTTTATCCAAAGCGACTTAAAAAATGGAACAAAGGTATTTTGTAATGTATAATGTGCGTATCATTATATGAAATTTATGTTTGCATGTGTAAATGGCATATAGACACTGCCAACTTATCTGTTGCATGTGGAAACGGAGACTAAATGTGCTGTGCATAAAATAAAGTAGCAAGTAGTAAGCTGTGTTACTGATGCAGTGTGGGATGTTTATTAGAACTGTGCCGTCAGCTGACGCATTACATTTGTTAAAACAAAGCATATTAGCAAGCTGCAAGTGTTTGTTGTGGGCAAAAATCTTGCTAATAACTTCCAGAGGCGTGATTTAATGGCATGTTATAAAGACAACAGGGCGACAAGATGGATTTACAGAGGACTGCAGTGGATATAGTATAGAAGCTTACTTCTGCCATGGGATAAAAATGTTAAAAAGATTTTTTTTTAAATTCTGACATTTTTTTCCTTTGAATTCTGCAGTTCGCATCTCACAATTGTTTTTGACTTTTTTCTTAGAATTGAGATAAAAAGTCACTATTACCTTTTTTACCCCATGTTTTAACTAGGGATGCACCGAAATGAAAATTCTTGGCCGAAGCTGAAACTGAACAAAATTAAACACTGGGCCGAATACCGAACACGGTTTTTCACATTCCCCCCCCCCCATGTAGGCCTATTTTGCCTTTTTTTTCACTATTGCATAAATTAAATAGCCAAAATGTGCTTTTTACTGTTTTGTCCTGCTTTTCAAATAAAACAACAATTTTAAAATATTTACTTAACACTGAACTTTTTTTTTACATTCTAGCAGACATTATACCAACAAAGCAAAATTTAACTTAAAATGAATAAGTTAGTAAAATAAAATTTTTTGCCCATTTTTGAGACTTGAATCAGGCATGTATTTTTTTACTGTACAAATAAAGGCAGCCTTGCTGATTCTTTTAAAACATTAGAATATATTACAGATCCCGATTTGAACACTGTGTGAATGTTATAATAAATTTATTAATAGAGCTGTTGTAAGGTAATTGTTATTATCATTATTATTTTCTTTTTTTATTTTATTTTACAGAACAACAGTAAAGTGACAATAATAACATTTATGAATGTTGATGGAGTTGTTGCTTTTTCTCAGCTTTTATTTTGGCAGAAACCCGCAGGAAGATCTCAGATTTCAGGAAAGTGTGAATTGGTACATAATCACAACCATGTACATTACGTTCCTACTGCATTTCATTTATACAGCCACATTTAAAGCAAACAATCCTCAGTTACCACAAAGAAATGGCAATGTAGCAGAATAGTAAACAACACTTAAACAGACCCCTTCCGTCAAACCACAGATTTCTCTGCTGAATGGTGTCTGGAATCCCCCATTTAAGGACTTTAAAGTGCTTCATGTCTTTGAACTAAGAGTGCACATTAATCTTGGGAGGAAAACCCTCAGAGGATGTGTTGCCAAATTATTGTGTTGTAATGGGACGGAGGCCAAGCTCCGAGTGATCAGCGGCAGGGAAATCCACGTGTTGCTTGTGTGGCTGAACTTTTAGGCTGTTTTCTTTGGAAAACTGGCTGCGTAATGTTTAGATGTTTCTCATTACTCACCCTGATCCTGTTGCGTATACATAATGCTTCGCAGAAGCGTGTGTTGTGGAGACTTGCGTCATGAATTAACATTTTCTATAATTTAGGCAGTGCTTAATGTTTCTTTGAGTACTTAACTATATGCTTAACATACAGTATCTTTTCAATGTTTGGAAATGGACCAGGAGGAGTTTTGGACAGTATGAGCATAAATCCTTATTATTTCTTGCAATAATGGATTAAAGTCACTTTACTGTCAACACAATGCTGTCTTTTTGTTTATGTCACAAATTGTGCATGACAGTCCGATTATTAATTGATTGGCAATTAAATCTAGTACACAAAAAACGAATAAAAACACTGTTTCAGTATTCAGTCTCTGTTGAAAATAACCAGCTTAAACTAGCACTTAGGTGGTTTTTGGTCTGGTTTAAGATGGTCTTAGCTGGTTTAGCTTCTCAGACACCTTCTAGGGGACCAGTTAAGACCAGCAAACCAGCTTAGACTGGTTTAAGATTAATTATTTATTTAAGATTAATTTCAGAAGGGTTTAAGATGTTTTCTGGATTCATTTTTTTAAATGTTTGTTTTTGTGCTGTAAATTAATGCAAAGTCATCACAAAATTGAGGATTTATGCTAATATTGTTAATAATTCCACTTTTTCTAAATTTTTGGAGGGCGCTGTATATACATTATCAAACAATACCACTTTTTGGACATTACAATTGATGCAACTCAGTGTGTATCTTCATGTCTTTATATAAACCAGTCAGTGATTACGCTGATTTAGAGGGATGGTTCATCCAAAGATTAATATCATATCATTTATGTGACCATGTCATTTCAGAAGATATTTAAATAAAAATAAATTTTTATCTCTGATGTTTCGAAGACTATCCAAAGTCGTATGGGTTTGGAACAACATGAGGGTGAGTATATACGGTGACAGTAGTGGCGTTGAAGAGACTCACCTGAGGGTATATCTGTTGAGGAGCTGTGTGTTTCAGGGGGCACTGTCGGTAAAGTCGGTGGCATTGCTTTGATGTTTTGGTCGCTCTGGATTTCATTGGTGATCTGGTTGTTCTGGCGGGTGTAGGTCGGCGGGTGGAAAGGCCTTGCGGGGGAATGGTGGACCGGAGGCGGAGGTGGTTGGCGATGTTGTGGAGGCTGCGGGAGGATTGCAGGCGGCTGGTGAGGTCGTGTTTGTCGTACAACACCACCTCCTCCACCAGCACCGCCAACACCAGCACCACCTCCACCAATACCAACAAAGCCTCCTCTCCTGCATTGCTCTTCTAGCTGCACTATAAGCGCGCTTTGATTGCTGGCAAGCGATGCAAGGTGCTGATATTTGTGCTCCAGATCCCGATAGCGTGTGGTTAGCTGCTGCATCTCTGACGTGTGGTTCAGCACGCGGTTCTCCAGCTGAGAAACCTCGAGCGCATTGTCTCTCTTGCGGATGATCTCGTGCAGCAGCTGCATGTAGAGCTGCGTGACCCGGGAGTTCATGTTGCGCGACTCCTTGCGAAGCAGCTTGACCTCGTTGACCACGCCGCCGTCCACCTCCACCAGCTGCTGCAGCGTCTCGATCTGCCGCCGCTGCTTGTGCAGCTCTCCGTTCAGCAGGTCCAGCTCCTGCTTGCTCACGCGGTTCTCCAGCAGGGCTTCCGGCTCTTTAGAGTTCACGCAGATGGCGCCCGTGGTCTTGCGCTGAGGCACGATGAAGGTGTAGGAGCATTTGTCAGGGTCCGAGGTGCTGGGAGGGTCGGCGGAGCGCTTGGGACGACTGGCGTACATGAACTCGCTTTCGAGAACGTCGTCTCGGCTTTCGAACTCCTCGGCGAACCCAAGCGAAGCGGAGTCGGGTCTGGACAGGGTGATGGTCAGCAGGGCCAGAAGAAAGCGCTTCAGAATGAGGACGGTCATGGCTCTCTGAGATGTGTCTTTGTGCTGGAACATGAACAGATAAGAGGTTTTGTACTCAGTAGGAATATTTATATAGGGAAAAATTTATCAGTTTCCACCAAAAATATGAAGCAGCACAACTACTTCGAACATTTATATTAAGAAATGTTTCTGGAGCTGCAAATCAGCAAATTAGAATGATTTTTTGGAGAATTATGTAACACTGAAGACTGGAGTAATGATGCTGAAAATTCAGCTTTGCATCACAGGAATAAATTACATTTTAAAATTTATTCAAATAAAAAGTGGTTATTTTAAATCATAATAATATTTCACTTTTTTTACTGTATTTTAGATCAGATAAATGCATTTTTGGGGAGCATAAATAAAATGTTATAAAAAATATTATAAATTGATATGACTTTTAACGGGGATACAAATTATTAAATTAAATACAAAAGACCAGTATTTATTGGAAATATAAATGTTTTGCAACATTTTAAATGCCTTAGTTGCCATTTTTGATCATTTGAATGTATTTTTGCTTAATAAGAGCATTAAAAAAATCTTACTGGCCCCAAACTTTTGAACTGTAGTGTAAAAAATGACATTTTATTTTATGCATTTGATACAATTTTAGGGTCAACTGTGCTTCCCATGCAATCTTAAAGCAGTCACCTGATTCTGATGCATGTCTGACGCATGTGTTCATTTTGTAGAATGACTTAATTAAAAAGCAGCACTGATGGAATGCAAGTTTGCAACCTGTTTGAACGACTCTTAAGAGTTCCTCGTCATTTGCGTCCATTTGTTGAATTGAATGTAAGTTGATCTGAAAGCCATTAGCTAATGAAACCCGTATTAACGTGTTAAAAACCTTGGAAGGTCTTTAGTGATTTTCCAAAGAGCCGGTCTGTTTTGTCCTGATGAAGCATCTGTAAGAGGTGATTTAGCAGACGCTTTTATGCATTACCCTACACCATTAGAATTACCCAATTCTAATAGCTTTTGAACTGCCTTGCAGAATTTGATGCTAAATCCCTTCCAATACCTGTCTAGATCTTAAATCACTAGGCCCCACAGTGGTTTTGCTGTATATGCAAGTTTGGCCACACAAGTTTTGCTATATACATAAATGTTTTTGGATGTTTTTTTGTTTATGTCATCTTATTGTGTCGTTGATAAGCAGAGAGAAATACATATGGTGGATGATGTGGCCCTGTGTTTCCTGCACGGTTGTGAGCTACTGAATCTCCAGGACCACATCAAAACAACTCATATTTTAGTTGTGTTTGTATGCTCAGTATACTCTGATTCAGAGACAAATGACTCATATGAACCAGTTCTTTTAATGTATTGTTCAAAAAGCCCCAAAAGGCCAAGAGTTACTGGTTTAAGTGGGTTTGATGAAACTTTTGCTAAAAGAATCAGTGAATGCAGTGACCAAGTCTACTGTACATTTTACTAACTACTTCTTCTGTCATTTCTGAACTTTATCATTACTGTCAGTAATGTCACAAAATGAAAATGTAATGTACTTAAGATTCTTGAAACTTAAATCAGTGCAGTGCTGACAAGCTGTTCATATGAAAACTTGTATATAAGGATAATTATCTAATCTAATTAAATAATTTAACTATTTACATTTTATGATACAATTTTTTAATTTTTTAATAATAAAAACATAAAATATAATAGTTATATATTTTTATAAAATAAATATTTATACATTTTTACATGTACATTATTGTGCATATTAATATTGTGACCGGCATTACTGGCAGTAATGCTAAAGTTTATGTAAATTTGATTAATTTAGTAAATGATTCAAAACCAGTAACTTGTTAATATATGAATCTTTTTATTTGATTCATTAAAAGAATCTTTTAACAAGAGTCATTTGTGTGTGAATAAGATTACACTGGCTGTGGACACTTTCATTTGTTGTAGAGCTAAATCTGACATAAACATCCATACCCATGCACTTATGCAGCACAATCTGTAAGCATGTGCGTGTATATATATATGCACGCACATGCTTACAGATTGTGCTGCATAAGTGCATGGGTATGGATGTTTATGTCAGATTTAGTTTTTCTAATCTCTCTAGTCATTGAATGACTGAGTCATAGATATACACAATTCACGGATGGGAAAATCGATCACACGCAGTGCCTGGTGTGGTGTGTTGTGTGTACAGACCATCTCCCATAGCAACAGACTCAGCGCTCCATGTTTCTCATTGTGTTCATTAGTAAGAAAGAGCTCCTTCCCACTCGTTTCAGGGATCGTTTTCGAAGTAAACCTTGGACAGAGAGCTCTAAAACAATAGTACTGTCACAGGGAGGTGATATAGTTGAGACGGTATAGTTTAACACTTTTTGCTACTTTATTTAATGCTAATTTTTTTTTATTAACTTATTTTTAATGTCTGAATCACGTGTCTTGTGGTTTGGACTGCATGCACAAACAAACATTCATAGCCTTGAGTCATCAAAGGAAAATTTATTCCAATCAAGCAGAACATAAACACGATTGCACAAGACCCTCAGCAAGGATCCGTAACCTCATGCATGATGAATCATATATTCTTTAAAAATTACATAACCGTGTTAAACTTTAATTAGAGAGGTTTTTGTTGTGCGTTTGTCTTGGCATTGGTTTAGGAAACCTGTTCACTGTCTGTTGGGTATTAGGATTTTTCCAACACTGTATTGCAGTTCTGCATTGTTGTATAAACCTTTAACACATTAAAGTTTAAAACTCTCTATTTGTGCATTATGTTTAACCCTTTGCGTCATGTAAAAATGACCATATTTATGATTCCAACTAGGAAAGAAACATTGCGTCAAAGTGACAAAAACGGCAACTTACAGTACTAATGCACATTTTACACCTTGCACTTTTTTGATCTCTTTTTTCTTCAGTTTTGTGATATAGACTCAGTGTTTTGGTGTCATCACCAATAAAGCAGCACATGGGTCTGTTTTGCTGTATTGAGCGCTGCCAGAATCACTTCCATAGTGTCATGCATGAAAATGCATTCAAAATCTGACTTCGATTTCACGGATTTAAAATCCGATTAGAATTTGAACCGGGCTGTGATGATGTCATAGTGGCCTGCCTGCTTGAGCCGCTGATGTCATCAGGGTCTCCGCTTCTCTCCGGCTCTGATTTCTCTGGCTTTCTTGGATCGTTTTCAGTATTCGTTAACTGTACCTTTCTTTTTCTGTACTGTGAGAGCTGGTAGTTGCTTAGGAAATGCAAATATAGTCTTTACTTTCAGACCGAAAGTGTGTCTTTTGGGCACAAATCCAGCTCACTGTGATGATGTGGGATGAATTGGTTAGGAATTACTCCTGTTTTCATTTCAGTTTGATGTTCTACAACGCTATAAAGATTTCAAAAGGGGGGTTTTGCAGTGATGCCACAGAACCTTTTTCCACTATGAAGAACCTTTTATGGAATGGACATGTTCTATGGAGATGAAAGGTTCTTCATGGGACTGTCATTGCCAATAAAGAACCTTTGATTTTAAGAGTGAATGACAAACAAGTACCAAAGACAATAGATTTTTGAAGAACTTTTTTATGGGTGATTAACATGTAAGTGAATGTCATAAGCTCTTGTTGAAAATAAGTGTACCGTCCTGACCTCAAGTTCAGGCAGTCATTGTTTCTGTGGAAAGTGTGATTGCATCTGCATGCTAGAGGATCATTACTACCATTACAACATCAGCATGCTGAACATTTCTCACTTACACTTTTATTTGAACCAGGTGCAACAGGTTTTGATGAGAGTTTTGTGCGTCTTTCTGCATTTATTTACAATTATGCATTTGGCAAATGCTTTTATTCAAAGCAACTTAAACTGCATTCAATGTATACATTTCATCACTTCATGCATTCCCTGGTGTGCAGTGTTCAGTTTTTCTAAAACCCTAAAAAGTCTATCTGGTGATTCTAATTTTGTTGTAGTTAGGTCTAAAAGGTTTAATCAAAATGTAAAAATTAAATTGTTTGCAATTTTGAGCGTCTGCTAAGTGAATAAATGTAATTGCTCTTTAAATTAACCTGGAATCAGGCTTTTTTTTTATTTTTTTTTTTTTATTCCAGGTCTGGCAAAGAAATGGAAATTAATAAAATATCATGCAAAGTCATGCATGTTTCTATAAAGCTATTCTGCAAATCCTGGAAATATAGAATCTGTGTTTTGAAATCTTTTCATTGCATGATTTGTCTGCCAGTCTATTAATTTGTAGAGTGTTTTTGTAAGTTGAATGACAATATAAAGGTGAAAGCCAGAGAACATGATTAATTTGACTTCATCTCGTTTCTAATCAAACAAACAGCTCCTACCAGGATAGTGTGCTGATGTTCCCGGCTCCTTCTCTCTTTCTCTTTGCTTTATCCTTTTAATCTCTCTCCAGGCAGATTGGATGTTGTCGTCCCTGAAGTGAAAGTCATCACAGATCCACCACTGTCCTTTCTGTCCTTATTCTGTCCCTCTTTCTTGTTGTCCGTCCCCCGGCGTGTCTCCTGTCATAGGATGATGGTTGACAGTCTCATTTTGTGTTCTGGTGTAAATTGTTCTTTAAGTGTGCTTTAAGTCACTCGGTGTGTCCCAGCATGTGTCTGCATGTCCTGCTGGAGTCTCTGTCCAAATGATCCTGCAGCTGCTTGCTGTTAAATGTTCACTTTGAGTGACACATTGATTTAGAGAGAGACGTCCTTAACTTCCACTCATCACCACTGAACACCGGGAACACTCTGCTGTGTCTCTCTCTCTCTCTCTCTCTCTCCTCTCTCTCTAGTTTGTGGTAATGGTGTTGTTCTTGTTTGGGCCCTCCCCTTTCCCCTCCCTCTTGTACACAAATAATGGTCATCACTATTGATACACTCTTAAAAATCAGTTGATTGGCGTTGAGGTTCCATAAAGGACCTTTAACATCCATGGAACTTTTCCAGTGGACAAAAGGTTCTTTACAGTGGAAAAAGATTCTTTAGATTGTGAAAATGTTCTTACACTTGGTAAAAATGGTTATTTTAAAAACTGTTCACTGATAGGTTCTTTGGGAAACCAAAAATTGCTCTTCTGTGGCTTTGATGGGGGGGGGGGAACCTTTTGGAACCTTTATTTTTGGTTTTCGTCTATTCAAACGTGATCCCACCCTCTTGAGTCTGTAAAGAGGCACCTTCAAAACATAAATCATATTTTTAATGGTGTCTGTTAAAGCATATCGTTCGTACTTGCTCATACTTAAAAAATAAAACAAAGCAAATATTATGAAATGTGTATAAAGTGCAGATATTTCTGAAGTGACAGCTGTGGATAATGTTTTGGCTCTTTTGAGCTCATTGTGTTCTCACCGAACTCATGTTGTGAAAAGTCACATGAGAGAGATGCAGTGCCTCCATGTCACAGTGAATGGCTGATTACGTTTTTAATGTAATGAGAACCTCCTGTTTTTTGCTTGAATGGGTCAAACTGATGGAAATGATAAATTACAAACTGATTAATTACAACTCAACCACTTAAATTTCGTTACTTTCTGGCACATATAAAACTGAATGAATTTGAAATGACTTTAAACATGAAATAATTCCGCTTTTAGTGTTTTTAGCAATTAAATTAAAGTCACCGCTGTGGCCTTGACCATCATGTCTGAAAAGCCTGAAAAAGTGACTATTCATTTTTCTTGTAACAATAATAAATACATTATGTATTTTCATGCTTATGTAACATGTTTTATTGTTTATTGTTTTTATTAGTTGAAGTAATGTAAAAATGTTTAAAATTCCATGAACTATGAATTTGTGAATCGTTTTTATATAGAACTGATGAATAGAATTGTTTTGATAAACTGGCCGTGATTGGGAGCAGACATCACTTGTCTTTGGAAACTTGTGAAATTGCACCTGGTTAGTACCATATCTGCAAATTTGTCACCTTTTATACACTTAAATATGCGGTTCTTACATCGTTGTTTGTGCAAACCCAAGGAGTTTTTATTTGGTTATATAAATTAATAACCTGAAGCGAACTGACTTGAGAAAAATTTCAATGGCATTTTTTTTCATCTTATATCCATGTGATACATAATATAGCAGTGTTTAAGCACAGCACTGCTTTGCTGCATTTCTGCTTTTCCATAAGCGCCACCTGCTGTCAGAGAGTGAATTAGCATTTTTAGCCTGTTTGCGGTTTTTTTTTCAGACAAATTATTTGTATATAGCAAATAATCACTTTTTAGGCTGAAATATGATGTTTGCCACTTTATAAAACTTTGTTTTTGTCAAACGTATTATTTGAAATGTAAAGTTGTTTAAATAATTGCTTTTATGGTCATTTAAAATGAAGTACAGAGAGTAATACGTCATCACTGCAGCTGACTAAAGGTCTTTGTTGGATTTTTATTTGGTGCATGTGGTTGTAAATTGTCTTATTATTAGTTGCTGATCCCCATTAGATGTTTTTGTTCATGAATACAAGATGTTTAACTTCTCGTCACTTTTTGGCGTATGCTTGTAGACTCCAGTATGTACAACTTGTAAAACAACCTGTGAAGGTCTATGGTTGTGATCGAGCACCTGTCTAAAGTTTTTTTGGATGTTCGCATATGACCCTTTCAAGGTTTATGGTTCAGACATGATCTCACCCCCTCCTGTCTGACAGATAGCCTGATTGATGGGACACACAGGTGAGCCAAATAAAAGAGGAGGATGTAGAGAGGGGATGTACTCTACTGAACTTGAAAAGCTCTTCCAGGAGGAGCGTGTTGATTTGTCTCAAAGTGATGTCTGTGGCGGCTTGCGATGCGGTTTTTATTATGTCCATCTTAATGCCAAATCTTGTGACCGGCTGCGCCTGCATCAGCACATTGTTCCTCGCTGCTTGGGATTCCTGGGAAGTGATCAGCAGGAATGCCCGCTTTGCTCAAATGTTCATGTGGCTGCAGTCGCATTGCAACTGTACAAAAGAGCATCTGCTGTCATCATTTCTTCATGTGAAGCTTGTAGGTATTAAGGTATTCATGCTTTTTTTTTTTTTGCTTTGATTTGATTTAAAGAGTATGATGCATTGTAATAGATTATTTAACAAATAATTTCTGATGTTGATCATGTTTCTAATGCATTATACTATATCCAAAGATAGGCGAGTGATTATTTTAATTATTAAATATAATGTGTTGTAACTCTGGTTACAGTTCACAATAAAACCTACCATTTTTAAGTTGTATTATAAGTTATAAGTTGTATTGAACAACTAAATATATTGATAATTAAAATATCAATAATTATTATTATTTCTAATATAACTTTATCATAGGCAGTTAATTCATTAAGAACGCTCCTTTTTATTGGTAAAATCACATGAATATATGCTTTAATATATACAGGCTTCATAGAGAGTATTACTGAAAACTCTTTGGAAGTGCTGTATAAATGGCATGTTTACAGTGTTTGCAATGAGTTTATGAGCTGATTTGAATAGGAAGACCTGGGATTTGAATTCAGATGGTTTGTGCTGACGGTCTGAATTTTGGGGTGAAGTGTGTCCAACTGTTTCAACGACCCCTGCGGACAAAAAAAAGAGACAGCCAATACAGACACATGCCCACACACATTCACACGCTCTTTCTGCTCACCTGTCAGAACAAAGAGCTCGCTCTGTAACAAAGAGGCCCTTCAGCTAAGTATCTGAACGCTTGTGTTTACCATCTCTTCATTATATTTTATTACTGTTTCTCATAAATAAAGACTTGGACCAGCAAGAACCTACATAGAAAACAACCTAGAAACTTCATAGAAACTCCCTGGCTGATTTTGCAGGGGACACATTTTGTTCAGAGTTTTGTTTTACAGGAATTGGTCGTCATTCTGATTCTCATTCTGGCTCTATTCATGACAAGATTACTGAAGGAAAGGCTGATGGGTGTTTCTGTTCCTGCTGACTCACTCGTTTGTCCTGCTGTGTGGTCTCACACACTCTCATGTGTCAGTCACTCTAACAATAGCATTTTAAGCCTCAAAAAGGGAGAACACTTTGCAGCATGTCCTCACTTTGTTCGGTGTAAATCTGTTGGTGAAAACAGCAGCGCACTGCATGTCTACAGTAAATCTGTCCCACGCTGTTTTGGGCCACACAAAAGCAGAGTGACTATTAAAGAATTAATTCACCTAAACATTTGAATTTGCTGAAAATGTGCTCACCCTCAGGCCATCCGAGATGTAGATGAGTTTGTTTCTTCATCAGATTTGGAGAAATTTTGCTCAGCAATGAATGCTCTGCAGTGAATGGGTGCCGTCAGAATGAGAGTCCAAACAGCTGATAAAAACATCACAAGTAATCCACACCACTCCAGTCCATCAGTTAACATCTTGAGAAGCCAAAGGCTGCAACTTTGTAAGAAACTAATCCATCGAGACGTTTTTAACATCAAACCCTTGCTTCTGGCTAAATTTTGAGTTCATAATCAATAATAACACTTCCTCCAGTGAAAAAGTCCACCTCCTGTTGTCTCTCACATCAAAATCCACCAAAAAAAATTGTTTTAAACTATTTTGGCTTGTAAATGGTGCTTGATCTGTGCAGATTTATCTCCTTATTCTGACCAGATTTTTACTGGAGAAAGCACTGTGGATAGAGCACTCATATTTTAGCCAGAAGCAACAGTTATAATGTCTTGATGGATTTGTCGCTTACAAACACGCAGCTTTTGGCTTCACAAGACATTAACTGATGGACTGGAGTGGTGTGGATTATTGTGATGTTTTTATCAGCTGTTTAGACTCTCATTCTGACGGCACCCATTCACTGCAGAGCATCCATTGCTGAGCAAGTGATGCAATGCTACATTTCTCCAAATCTGATGAAGAAACAATGTCAGCTATATCTTGGATAGACAGAAAGTACATTTTCAGCAAATATTTCTTTTTGGGTGACCTTTAACTTCAATTTCTGTAAAAGTCTATTAGACAAAACCAATGGGAACGATTCTGCACGTCAGCAAAGTGTTTTAGATGTCTAGTGTAGAGAGTTGATGTATTGAATTTGTGAAGTTTGGAGTTCTTTGCTTACTGTAAATAGTTAAATTGAACAAAATATTGACAGTTCTCAAGCTTCTTGAAGTGATGTGGTGTGTAGTGTACTGGAACTCGAACCCACGACCTTCTCGGTACAAGTCAGACTCTCTAACCATTAGGCCACAACTGGGATGTTTAAAACGGTATGTAAAATGAATGAAATAAACAGGAGTTAATTTGATCCGTCTTGGATTGCTAAAAAGCAAAGTTGTTTCAGAGGCAGAGCGAGTTAGAGGCCTTTGTTGAATGACTATGAAGACATTTTTTTGCACTGATGAGTCGTTCGGAGTAAGACCAGAAACATGTATTATATATTTGATTTTGCATGCAAAGGAACAAGCAGTGTTGTCTTTGCCAAAGCACTGCATTTGTCCATATGTTTTCCTGTTTTCTGTTCCTGTCATTAATAAATAAGGTTGAACTCAAAGGCAGAAGCTCAGGACGTGCTTGTAGCGCAGGCGGTTATGTGAAGCTTTAAGTGTTGGATTGCGCAGCTTTTCCTTCGATGTTCTGTGGATGGGATCATAATTTGGCAGCACATGCTGTTTTTAGCCTCAGCCGTAAAACAGGATGAGGTAAGAGCTCAGACTTACATTAAATCGAAAAACATTTAGAAAATCACACCGAGAAACAGACATTGTCATAAAGCAGCATTAATTTCTTTTTCCTTTTAATGTTGTGGGCCAGTTTTTTGGGGGTCTGTTTCAGAGAAGTGTCGTTTAGCCCCTCACCTAACGGGACGTGGCTAATGTTGGTGGTCCACCCGGGACCACAGGGGTAAAAGGAGAGCTGGTTAATGTCCTCTTGAAAAGACTCACCTCATCCCATCATTATTGTAAATTATTTGTAAAGTATCCACATGTTGCGTTATTATCTGGTGAATTTAGTATCATTTATATTGTGATTTTTTTTTTTTTTTTTTTTTTAGTATTTTAATTTAGCTTTTATTTTTATGTTTTCAGTTTTAATTTTAAGTGTTTGCATTTTACTGAACCGCAATTTTTAATTTGCATTTTATTATTATGCGCTTTGATGTAATGTATATAAATAAATTTAAGTTCTCATTTAGTATTATTCTTACAATTTATTATTAGTTTCATTAAGTTTGTTATATTTTACTTTAGTAGGCCTACTTCAGAATTTTAAAAATTCGACTTAATTTCAAACTTCAACAGTTATTTGCCAAAGCAACATTTTGTTCCTAATTTTTGTTTAGTTGAAGTTTTTTTAATATTTCTATTTTTAATTGTATTTTGTTTCAGGATTATTAAATGCTTTTAGTTAAATTACCAAATAATAAAATGGACTAAATAAGATTAAAACAAATACTTTTATTCATCAAGGATGCATAAAATTGATCAAAAATGACCGTAAAGACATTTATAATGTTACAAAAAGAGTTCATTTCAAAAACATGCGTTTTTATTTTCTATTCATCAAAAGTCCTGAAAAAAAAAAAAAGTGTCACCGTTTCCACAAAAATAAAAAAGCAGCACAACTATTTTCAACATTGATAATAATCCAGACATGTTTTACTTGAGCAGCAAACCAGCATATTAGAATGATTTCTGAAGGATCATGTGACAATGAAAACTGAAGTAAAAACAATTCCTGATCTCAGGAAAAAAATACATTTTAAAATATATTCACATACAAAACAGTTCTTTAGAATTTTTATAATATTTCACAATATTACTGTTTTTACTGTATTTTTGATCAAATGCATTTAAATGCAGCCTTAGTAAGCAGAAGAGACTTCCTTCAACAACATCTTACCGACCCCAAACACTTTTAGTAATTCTACAAGTTTATAGTTTGTGACCCCATAAGCCATTATTTGTGACGCCCTCCTTCTTTATAAACTGAAGCACAGAAAAGGGAAGCCGTCTGTCATCAGGACACTCTAGGGGAATGTTAGACCTGAAAGGAAACTCGCCAGGACCTTTATGCTGACAGGGCGACCTTTTCCCCGTGACCTCTGATCAAAGACGCTTGTAAAACAGCAGTGTGTACACACATCCTAATGAGCTGCTTTCCGTGTCCTCCTTCTCTTTCTCGCGCTCTTTTCATGTTGAAGTTCAGTCTCAAAACACTCAGGCCAGCTAGTTGTGGTCTTCAACTGCTTATTTCATACAGAAACTCTAAATTAGCACAGTTCGGCTTTGTACGGATGAAGTGGTTGACCGAAATTTACCAGTAATTTCAGTTTGGTCCTTTTTGTTCATTTATTCCTGCATTTTCCACCAAATTGTGGACTTACAATGAAAGTTTTTTATATATATACCAGTCAAGAGTGAGATCTTGAGAGGTCAGTCTTAAATTACAGTTTCTCTGCTTGCAAACATCCAAGAAAATCAGAAAAGATCATGCGTGTCCAGTGGAACATTGTAATTAAATAAAAAAATGTTGACTTTGCAATTATCCCATTGAGGACATACGCAAACATGCTGTGTTCATTTATCTTTTCCCAAGTCAGTCTTATTTTAACATCACAATTGTTGTTGATATTTTAAATTTCATTTTATTTTAGATTTCTATTTAAATTTAGCTTTGTGTGTATGTTTTTAAAAAAAAACATGTCTTTGTAAATTTGGTGTTTAGTTTTGGTTATTTTAGTACTTTAAGAAAGTAAACAAATGAGAAATGTTGCCTTGGCAACTAGATGATATCAAATAAATTTTTTCCAAGTAATGCAAATGTTTTAGGGTATTTCATGGTTTCATGGAATCATTTCATGTGACATGCAACTGAACGGGCTACATATTTAATCTTGAATTATTTATTTATCTGTTCTGTTCAGAGAACCATGAAATGCAAATGTATCATTCAGTTATTGAAATATTAGGCAAGCGATTGTCTTGACTAAACATTTCTAATGATTACCATACAATAAGTTTCCAGCAGCGTGATCCAAGAACATAAAGCAACGTGCATAAACACACTGTCTGCACATTAGACACGGCATATATATTCTTCCTCAGCAATTAAACGCCCAGTGCTGTGTTTATGTTTTGACTGTGAGCTTGGCTACTCTTTTACCCAAATATATGTATTTTTTTTATAGTGAACACTCAAGCGTGTTGGGGATTGTTTTATGAGTAGGGTCTCCTCTGGTTTCTGAGGACCGTCCTCCCTAAAATCCCCTCCATGTGCTGAGACCATCATACTCGCTTTATTTTTATTGCCCCTCAACCGGAGTCCCAGTCGTCTAATGGTGCTCGTGGTGCAAAAAGCGCAGTAAAACCCTTACCATGTAGCCTTAGAGACTGGCTGGTTGTTTCACACCAACAAACAGAACTCCGTCTGCTATCCAGTGTGAAAATCAAAGTTTAACCACCTGAAATTACCTTTGGCTCTTTATTTAGGGAGCGCTACTGTGCATGCTTGTTTTTTAATGGCGAGAAAACCATCCAAGCATGATGTCAGCTCATTAGCCGAGCATGAGCCCAAACAAACCTGTTATTATTATATCCATCTTCATCGAACACCGCTGTCCTTCATGCTGAAAACACTCGAGAGCTCAAACCGTGTCCATTACGCCTTCAAATGGGAATAAAATTGCCCCCTCGGCTCATTTGGCTCCACATGCCAGGCTAATTCGTTGCATGTGGGTTTTCTAGGTTAATTTGTTTTCGTATTTTGTGCAACGGGCGGAAAACCTGCGACTTATCACAAGCGCTTGGGCACAAATGGTTGAGCAGAGTCAACATTTGTACCGTTGACAGAGCAGTTTTGCACCCTTGACCCTCCTAACACACACTCAAACAATCACTTGACAGCTCAGACTTATTACCTCAAACATCTCACACCTCTGTAGAGTCGTAACACTCAGTCAGTGTGCTGTAACTTGTCATCATGCTAATCGACACAGTTAGACTGCTACGCTCAAATGCACACACCTGTACCGATAGATGCGCTGACAAAAGGGACTTTGTTTTGTTGTGGAATAAAGCTTTGATTAGACTACACACAGTGCCAGATTGAATGTGAAATCTTTATGACTGACTGCTATTGTGCAAGTGATGAAATCGTGACATCACGCCTGGATGGTTTTTGCACCATTAACAAACAAGCAGGCACAGTAGCGCTCGCTAAATAAAGAGCCAAAGGTAATTTCAGGTTGTTAACTTTTGATTTTCACATTGGATAAAAGACATGGATCGCATTGTTGGTTTTTAAAGACCTTTAAAGTGTCTAAGAGGAATGAATTTCAGTAAAGACATTGCAAAATGTTAAAAGTTGTTTTCCGTGTGGAAAGAACTTTGCTCGTCTGTTGTTGTCATTTCTAATCTAAGGCATACGAGACAACACCAGCGTCACTCATTCATGTGCATTTGAAATCACTCAAACTTTCCCTATTGTTTTATAGCAAATGATATGCACAATTTAGAGAAAAATTGAGTGAAGATTAATGAATTTTGTTGTGTCTTTGAAGTCAAATTTTAAACAGAACAGATTTCTATGCCATAGAAACAGGCATTGTGATTTTTAATCATGGCAATTCACGCTTTTTCGCAACTATTGAGTTTAGGGGTCACATTTATTTCTTTTTTTCTTAAAGGTTGACATATCATGAAAATCTGACTTTTCCAGGTTTTAAGTGCTATAATCAGGTCCCTGGTGCATCTACCAACCAAGGAAAGGTGAAAAAGATTAACCCAGTAACTTTGTTTTGTTAAGCCTTTTTCTGCAAGCGTCTGAGGAAACGAGCGCGTCTGATTTCACTCCCTAGGTGTCGTTGCAAAGGGATCTCATTATAATAGTACCGCCCCTTAATTTGTAAACTTCCACTCAAGGCACCGTCGTTTTGATTTTGCAAGCGACAACGGTATACCAGCTCTAATGCCATGGTGAAAGTTTGAGCAAAGCATGCTAACTTTTCTGTCTTTGGCTGCACTGACGAGCTCAGAACACTGTTTAGAGTCTCAGCCTCAGAGGAGACAAGAGAGCAGTGGATTTATTGATTTATTTACTGTATATTGCTGCTGCCACACAGATCTAAAATAAACATGCGATTTATTTCCCAGCTGTTTACCTTCACAGACATAACCAGCAGTTTTTGTAACTCGTGTGTTTTTAACGTAAACTTGTGTGTGAATGAGAATTTAGTTTAGAACTCACATGCTGGGACAGCCGCTTTCTGTCCGTGTGCACATTCAGAAAACCTTATATCAGAAGTTTAAACTCATATGGTATAAAACGCATGATTTCAGTGCGACAAACATGATAATCAGAACCAAAACAGCTGTTTTTAGCAGGTACGAGCTGTAAAGGCACAGCTCTATTCTAGAAAAAGGGGCGGGGGGTAGCAGCTCATTTGCATTTAAAGAGACAGGCCCGAAAAACAGCGTGTTTCTGCTTCCACAAATAGGCATTTTCAAAATTATATAAAAAATGATATAATGAAATCATTTGATTCAAAATTAAACTGCACAAGACACATTCGGGGACACCCGAGACTTATATTAAATTGTAAAAAGTGGCAATTCGATGTCACCTTGAACTTGGCAATTGTGTGGAGAAAAAGGCAGGCGTGTTCACATTAGAATAAAAATAATATATAATGCTATTTTTTAAGCAGTGTTTTATCACAGATCTATGTAAGATTTGCTCCGAAAAAAAAAATAATCAGAATTGCAAGGAAAAAGTCAGAATTCCGAAATATAAACTTGGTATCAGAGCCGATCCTCCCTATACGCAAAATACGAAAACTGCGTAGGGCCCCCGAAACACCAGAGGGCCCCCTTGCTCTCAAAGATGATTAAATTTTAGTTTCGTTTTTGAATTTGGCCAGCGGTTATGAAAACATGAATGATAATTTCTTTTAATGCGGTGCGCTGTCGCCCTTTTACGTAAAAATCAGTTAAATCATGTAATGTGAATGTCGTACAGTCTTGCTCGAGACTAAAAAAAACGAGTTGAAAGCACTTTCCAGCAGCGCGATTCGAGACGGAGTGAAACAATGACAAATGAGTTTCATTCATTCGTTCATAACCACTAACCCCCCCACCAACAACACAGTTTTGCGTAGGGCCCCCAGAAGTCTAGGATCGGCACTGCTTAGAATTGCAAGAAAAAGTTAAAATTGCAATGAAAAAAAACTGGGAATTGCAAGATATAAACTCAAAATTAAGAAAGAATTGCTAGTATATTTTACTTAATTTAAAAATATCTTTACTCTGAAATGCAATTTAGGTCTCACAAATTGCTCAGAATTGTGAGAAGTCTGAATTATGAAAAAAGTCACTATTACCTTTTTTTAAGCTTAGATTTCAAGCTACATACAAACGTTGAGTTTGAAAAGATTTTAGACTGTTTTTTCCCTGCTAAGTTGTTCTACCAAAAAACTAAGTTGAATCCTCTTGTTGTCTGCCAGCATCTTGCGGTACACCGGCTAATCGATAGTATAAATGCATTGCATGCGAGTAGTTTAGCTTTTGCTCTGGGTGAATCTTTTAGTTTTTCTGATCGTCATGATGAATTAAGTGTGATGTGCTGCATTCTTACAGGCCCAAAGCTGCCGGCCACAAATCCCAACAGCTGTCAGCTGATCTTACGCAATTCCCACCACAGTCCCGCGAGTCCTGCACCCCTCCAGACTAACCGCTATAAAGTCACATCTACCTTATCTGCGTGTGGGACGTCCAGCTGGAAGCACTGAGCGCTGATCTGTGTATGGTTATAAAAATCAAGCACAAATGTTCAACAATTAGAAGCCGATCTTTTGGAACGGCCTGCAGAGCCGAGTTTACGTGGCCTGTCATTAACACGCTTTTTCCCAGTGGAGGAATGACTGCATGCAACCTTATACGGATTAGCGTTAATGAAATTTGTATGTTGTGAACATGATGATGTTTCGTTGCGGTGTAGCGGTTGTATTTAGACTAAATAGTTTTGGGATGATAGCGCACACAGCTGCGTGGCTAAACTGTAAAATTACTGAGAATTATGCCAGCTTTTGAGATGCATAAAGTAGTTGTTGTGGTGTTTTTAGTTTTTTATTGCAAGTTCTTTTGTTACGGTATTAATAATGACAGTTTTATAATCTGCCTCCTTTTACTGTCCCAGTAATTCATTTTTAAAAGCAGTTACAGTACTGATGAAGGGTTTTTTTAAGGGTCTTTCTCGAGAGTTTGACTTCCTTTAGTTTCTTCAGAGGATTCAAATTTTGTTTGGTGATTGACAGATGCTTCTGGTGACCTCTATGACCCTCACGATGTTTCAGCGAGTGAGTGAATACAGATTTCATTTTTGCTTTTTCCTCTTTTTGCCTTTGTGTCTAAATTAGTCAGCGTGAACATTTAAATGAGCAGAGACATTAAGCAATTAACCCTGAAAATCCTTCACCTAGTTTGGTGCTCCTAGTCAAAGATGGCCAGCTTTTTAAAAAATTGCTTGTAAATGTCTCATTATGCTATATTATCACCAAATACTGGATTCAATGTTGCACCTCAGTTTGTGACGTGAAAAAGCATAATTTTGTGATAATTTTGGCAATATTCACTCAAATGCAATAGCTCAGATCAGTGAGTTCCAAAAAGGAATACAAAACCTGTGTTAACTGAAAGAAAACAAGTAAAAAAAAAAAAAAAAAGTTAAAATCCAATATTTGGGGATAATATAGCATAACACGAAATTTATGAGACATTTTTGGAGGCCTGCCATTTTTGACCAGGAACACCACAAGTGTAACAAAAATTTTCTTTAAAGGGGTCATATGACGCTGCTAAAAAGAACATTATTTTGTGTATTTGGTGTAATGAAATGTGTTTATCCGGTTTAAGGTGCAAAAAACACATTATTTTCCACATACTGCACATTATTGTTTCTCCTCTATGCCCCGCCTTTCTGAATCGCGTTGATTTTTTACAAAGCTCATCGTTCTGAAAAAGCGAGGTGTGCTCTGATTGGCCAGCTATCCAGTGCGTTGTGATTGGCCGAATTCCTCAAGCATGTGATGGAAATGTTACGTCCCTTACCATACTGTGATGCCTGCGGCAACCACATGTGACGACCCCGGACTGGACTCCGCTTCGTCCACGGTGAAAGCCGATCCGGCGATCGACAGCGCGAGGTTGTAGTATTTTCTCAGCGATCAGCACGGACCAGCTCCAGGCATGACGAAGCGATATCGTCCTCTTTTGGAAGACCAAACAAAGTAGTTTCGCTTTCACAATGAATTTCGCGCCAACAATACTACAGCGAGAATAAAAGTTACGCCTTCTTTCTTTGCGTGAACATTTGGGTGGTGTCATGCAAATCTTCCCACATAATAATGTAGGTATATGTAGATAATGTGACTTTATTTTATTCATCATGGTTCAATTAGATTTTTAATAAAAAGCATGCAATAAAGGCCATGGATGTGGGTAAAAATAATATGAATGTACAGTAACAAAAAATAAATAAAAACAACAGAAAATACTAAAAATAATATGAATGATTTTCCACGACATTATTTATTCATTCATTTATTTATTATCAATTTACTGGAGCAGCACTGAATAAGACTTGTTTTTAATGTATCTTTAATAAGAATGTAATTTGTCTTTCTGCACTGGCAAATTTGTTTTTCACTTGTTTTACATATTCATATTAAAAATAAGTTTTAAAAAAATCTAAATACACTTACTTTCTGCAGATGTAAGATATAATCTTATTTTAAGGATTTTTAAATATTCTAACTGAAAAAGAAAAGGAAACTCATTAAAAATGTTTTTTCAGTGTGCAGCATAAATACAAAATCCTGTCATGAAACTCTAGGTAGCGCAGGTTGAAAGGTTCTAACTCAATCTTATATAATCACATCATTATCCGCATGGCGCAGCTGATTGGTTTCTTTTTGCATCAGCAGCCAATGAGCTCGCTGCGCACTATTCAAATACTCGGCTAGTTATTTCTACATGCTCACAGCAGCATGTCTGTGGATGTATTGGCAGAAGCAAGTAGCAAGTTGCTCTTGACTGCAGATCTTCCTCTGTGTGGCTGCTCTCAGATTTCATTCTCTATTCTGCGTATTAATGTTCAGTAGGACACATGCAAGATAAAATTGTTTATTTTTTATTTGGATCCCCATTAGCTTCCACAAAGTGGTTGCTAGTCTTCCTGGGGTCCACGAATCAATCCAAGACAAACAGTCTTACAAATAAATAAAAAAAGAACAAAAATACAATTATCACATCACAAAACTATACATCTCAGCAGTAGCAGCACTTAAAATATACATCTACATATTTATTAGCAAATCTTCACATTTTATTTGAAATACATATGTACAGTTACTCTTTCGTATATTTATGGGTACCATATTCAAAGCAACAGAGCCTCGATAAAGTACAGTGTTTGTGGACACAGTAAAAAAAAAAGTTTAGCCTTACTCACTTGACGTGTTTTATAATCATGTCAAGTAATGAAATAATCATCAAGTCCAGACAATAGACAGATAAATAATGTCAGAATGTTCATATTTGGCTGAATATCCCTTTAAAGATGTGAAATGGACCGTGTTTTGGACCGCATGCACACGTGACTCTGTCCATTGTCTGTTTTACTCATCACCTTCTGTTCTCTCTCGCTTTTTTTCACTTTATCGTCAATCAGTTTTCCTCTGACTGCTGCCCATTGTGTCAGGTAAATGTTGTGGTCTGGAATGGACGTTTGGCAGAGTTCAGTCCTCTTGGATCAGAGCTTGTGTCCATTTATTTGCAGCAGGGGAGCTGTGTCCAGTTCTGGGCCGGCACCTTTATTGGATTGATTTATGATTATAGCCACGCTGCCCCTGCTTGGAAAGTTTGTTTATTTATTATGTTTTAGTGGTGATGTGAAAACCAGCGGCAGCGTAATGAGCTACTTCAGAGGTCACTCAGATGCTTTAGTGAGAAAGCACCTCGTAGTTTTGATCTGGTGTGGTTTTGAGTGATGGTTTCTAGATGTAGCCACATGAGAAGATCATTATCTGTGGGTAGACCATTGGTGGTGTCATGTATCTTAAAGTAACTGATGTCAAAGTGAAGAAATCCAGTTAATCTTAGGATAATTGATCAAAACTTGATCGTCTGGATTAGTGACTTCTGACAAAACTCTGGCATTGCAGTTAAAGCAGTTCTAAAAAATTAAATGCTTTTAATGTATTGAATGCCTTTTGTTGTTAAATGTTTTAAAGGACAGTTTACATGATACTTTACTTGCAATTTTGCCACCATAAAAGGACAAAAAAAAAACAGTAATTGGTGGCTGCATATTTTAACATTCAAAAGTTTTGGATCTGTGATGATGTTTTGCTCGCCATGGCTTCATTTATTTGAGTAATATTGTGAAATATTATTACATTTTAAATAAGTGTTTCTAGGAATCTGTTGTAGAATGAAAATTTATCCTTTGATCAAAATGAATTTTCAGATGATTTCTCCAGGTCTGCGGGACATGATCGTCAGAAACAGTATAATATGATGATTGCTGCTCAAGAAAACATTCTGATTTAGCAGGGTGAAAACCCCAATGTTTTTGCTTAGTATTTTGTGATTACATTACTTTCAGGATCCTTTGAATGAATAGAAAGTTCAAAAGAATGCATGTTATTTGACAATAGAAATCTTTTCAAACATTCTAAATATCTTGCTGTCACTTTTGCCAATTTTTTGATCCTTGCTGAATAAAGGATCATTTCTAACTAAAATGTTTTGATGTAGTGGTTCTCTTATTGAAAACTTCTCCTAGCCACGATCCAACATTGTTACCTTTCACACCAAGGGTTTAATGCAATCTTTCTCTCTTCACTTTCTGAGAAACTTAGTGAAAACACTCTGACCTGCTAGCAACCCATAGCACCTTCTAAGACACACTCTGAACAAGTTAGCAATAGTCCATATCCACAATCCAAAAGATGGGTTATGGATGCTTGAGTCATAAATAAATACACGTTATGTCATTGTATAGACTGTTGAGAACCTCTACAATGTTTATTTGTCAAGTTCATAGTGAAAAATAACTTTAACAAGAACAAAATGCTTCCTCTCGATCCATTTGGTCCTAGAAATGTGTTTTGTGACTCATCTGATAAGATTTTGAGTGTTTACATGGAATGTACAGCCTCAAAACAATCCACTACATCATATCCTCTGCAGTCCAAACATGTCTCCTTATCGCTCTCTCTCTGTCCTCATCGTGATGTTCGCAGGGACTCTGTCTTGGCATGTGATGTGAGATGAGCTGATAATTACACATGAAGATAATGCATTCTGAAAGGAGCTCATGCTTTAAAATCATCCATGAAATTGTCTCACTTAAGATAATTGGCCGGAGAATAACATGACATCCCTTCTGTCCGCTTTTGCTTAGATTGCAGTGGAGCGTTTGTCTGATTCACTGCAGGGCCTTCCCAAAATCCGCCGGCACAGTAGGTGTTTATGTGCATTTCTGAAGCGATTGAATGCAGGACTTCTTCATATGTGCTGTAGTCTCCTCTAAAGCTTTGTCTGTGTTTCATTGTTTTACTGTCCCTTCCAAAACAGGGTTCAAAATTAACAAATTGTTCCTTTTTTGTGGGAGTGCCCTCAATAGAAAAACTTTGTATGTTATTTATCCCTAAAAGCCTTACTGTAATATGTGCCCTTGATTGGTAGATGAGGTACAAAGGTATACACTACGACATTTGGATTTATTTTCAAACAATATTCACTCCGAAATTGCTAGTAGATTTCACTAATAATTACAAAGAAACATGTTGAATTAAACATGACATTTTGACAGAAGGCCTGAAATAGTGTTTTCTTGTAAGACCTACTTCAGTCATTTTTGTTTTATTTACAACTTCACAAGCTTTTTTTGTCAGCTGAACTTCTTTGACAACTTTTTTTTAGTAAATTTAAACTTTTAGTAAATTTTTATTATTTTAATTTGACATTTTATATAATTCATTAATGAATTATTAGCATTAGTTTGGAATACCTGCACTAAATGTATATATTTCAAATTTTTATAATCAGAGCAGTATTTATTTGACGCAGTACAATGTGGATTATTATATTAAAATATTTTTTACATTTTAAAACATTAAATGAAAAAAATTGTTAGAACAAATGTGCAAAAGCAGGTATTCCCAATTCCCATTTTTGTCAGCTGAACCTCTTTTACATACATTTTTTTTTATTTAAAGTCCCCCTTAAATGTTAAGTTTTCATTTCAGTAAAGTAATAGATTAGTATTTTAACGACACATTAGCGGAATTTTTTTTGCAGTGTAGTGTTACTATGTTTAGTTAGTGACACTGGTTAGTGTGTATGAGCTCACTGCCTGGAAGCAGTTTTGTCCAACTCTTCCACACTACATTTCCTGGGCTAATGTTCATGTTTTAAGATGCTTCAGTGCTTTTGAATTATCAAAACTGCCTTTTCTATCAGTGTTCTATGTATTTCAGTGTTAGATTGCTTCGTGCATGTGGCTAGGACTGCCAGTTTTTACTGATGATTAATTTTTATACGAATAATTGCGATTAACAATTTGAGCATTTCATTAGTTTGTCACATGCATGCATGAATAAGCATAAGAAATTGTCCCAAGTATTTTAAGAGGCTTAGAGTAAAGATGAACAATCCAGAGAAAGCCCGCATTGCAAGCCAGACTTGAAGTACATAATTTTTCAAAGATAGTAACTTGTGCAGACATGTAGCTATAAAACACTTCAGACAAAAGGCTGTTTCTCACAGCTGAGGAACAGCACTGGATGAGCAAAGCCAGAGCTCGTCGCATGTGCAAAGACCTGGTTTGTGTTGGACGATCAGCCTTGGAAGCAAATCACAACTTTGTGAACATTGCTTCAGCACGTTTTCACAGTCTCTTTGGGCACACGTCTCCGATTGTGTAATAAGAACATCACATGATACAGAGCTGTGCTGTCCAAGGTGAATGTTGCAATAGAAGGAAGGAATGATGATGTACTCTTCGATTCGTCAGGTTTTCACCATGTGCTTTGAGACTCTGTTATGTAAGATGCCACACTGCTGCCTTTTAAGGGCACCAGAGAGCTTCACCCTGATCCTGTTTAGTCTGAACATCTCATCAGTGAGTCCTTCATCAGGTTTTTCCTGGAAAAACAACTAAACTAAACTAAGCACACACCCCATGAAGAAGACAAGCAGTTAACTTCAGTTCGATGTTTGTAGTTGCTTGTGCAACATGTCTGTACCTTCCCACAACCTTCATCCGATGCTGTCAAGCTGAGTTTCCATCTTTATATTTAGCGAAGCAGATGTTACAGTTAGGTCCATATATATTTGGATACAGGCACTATTTTTATTATTTTAGCTGCTGACCAAAACATATTCAGGTTACAGTTATGTAATGAATATGGGCTTATAGTGCACACTCTGAGCGTTAATTTGAGTGTATTCTCATCAAAATTAGAGGAAAGGTTGAGGAATTACAGCTCTTTAATATGTACCACCCACCCCCCACTTTCAAGGGACCATAAGTAATTGGACAGTTGACTCAAAAGCTGTTTCATGGACAGATGTGGGCTATTCTTTCGTTAATTCTATGTCAATTAAGCAGGTTAAAGGTCTGGAGTTGATTCTAAGTGTGCCATTTGCATTTGGAAGCTGTTGTTGTGAACTCACTTCATGCGTTCAAAGGAGCTCTCCATACAAGTGAAACAGACTATTGTTAGGCTTCAGAAACAAAGCTAATCCATCAGAGAGATAGCAGGAACATTAGGAGCGGCCAGATTAACAGTTTGGTACATTCTGAGAAAAAAGAACGCACTGGTGAGCTCAGCAACATAAAAAGACCTGGAATTCCACGGAGGACAACAGTGTGGATAACCGGAGGATCCTCTCCATGGTAAATAAAAACAATTTCACAACATCTAGCCAAGAGAAGAACACCCTCCAGGAGGCAGACATGTCTCTGTCAAAGTCTACAATCAAGAGAAGACATCACAAGAGCAAATACAGAGGCTTCACCCCAAGGTGCAAACAAGGCCAGATTAGACTCTGTCAAAAAACATCTAAAACAGCCAGAGCACTTCTGGAAAAGCAATCTTAAGACGGCTGAAATTAAGATCAAGCTGTACCAGAATGACAGGAAGAAAAAAGTATGGAGAAGGCTTGGAACAGCTCATGATCCAAAGCGCACAACATCATCTGTGAAACAAGGTGGAGCAGTGTGATGCATGAGCGTGCATGGCTTCCAGTGGCACTGGGTTACTGGTGTTTAGTGATGATGAGACAGAAGACAGAAGCAGCCGGATGAATTCTGAAGTTTGTTGAGATATACTCTCTGCCCAGATTCAGCCAAAGGCAGCAAAGTTGATTGGGCGGCGCTTCATAGTACAAATGGACGATGACCTAAAACATACTGCAAAAGCAACCCAGGAGTTTTTGAAGGTAAAAAAGTGGAATATTCTGCAATGGCCTAGTCAGTCTCCTGATCTCAACCCGATTGAGCATGCATTTCACTCGCTGAAGACAAAACTAAAGGCAGAAAGACCCACAAACAAATACACAACAACTGAAGTCAGCTGCAGTAAAGGCCTGGCAAAGCATCACAAAAGAGGAAACCAGTCTCTGCTGATGTCCCACTTAAGATATGAATTCTTACCAAATATTAAAAGAACATTTAATTTATGATTATATTTTATTTTGTCCATACATTGAGTAAAAAATGAAAATGGGGGGACTGTGTATAAAATGGTTGTAATTCCTAAGCATTTTATGTTATATTTTTGTTCAACCCCTTGAATGAAAGCTTAAAGTCTGCACTTCAATTTCATCTTGATTGTTTCATTTTAATTCTATTCTGGTGTCATACAGAGCCAAAATTATGAAAATTGTGTCAGTGGCCAAATATATATGGACCTAACAGTATATATAACAATTTGGCTCGTTCTAAAATCTCTTTGTTCTATCTATCTACTATCTACTTCTATCTATCCAGACTATCCTCTATCGATCTATCTATCTCTCCCCTCTCTCAACCCAATGCTTTCCGGTCACCTTTCTACTGTCCTATCACATTTAAAAAAGCATTAAAACGCCCATAAATATATAAAAAAAAGTATGTCTTTACTCTGGCTAATGTGACTGTTGCTTAAGTCTGTGATTATCATTTTATTCATGGTAACACATCACCTCTCGTGGTCTCTGGCTCAAATGAACCCAGGGTTTAATAGAATCTGTCATGCTGTGCCACTGCTATGGGTCATTTATTTAAATATGTGTTTTGTTTACAGCACAGAAACACGATTCTTTAGATGAACACCTCCATCTGTTTCGCTGAGGACAAGCAGCCTGCAGCAGTTTATCCAGAGCACTATAAATAAGCTGACATATTAAACTAACCCTCCAGGTCATTTGCTCAAATAATGCTCTTCTGATCACTAGCAGTGCACCACCATTTGACTGCACAGTTACGAGCAGGATTTTTGCCTTGTTTTATATATTAGTCTGATTTATGCTTTTATTAGATTGTGAGGACTTCCTTTCTCAGTTTAAATCCAGCCATGTGGTTTTCATTAAAACATTTCTTTGCTAGAGTACCAGCCACTTTTCCCCTTTGCATGAATCAGTAGAGAAGATAAACTTTCCTTGTGTTTAATCTCATCTAAGAATGTCCAAAGAAAACTGCTTTACTGTTCCTAGACATTATATTTACACAAAAGGTATTTACAAATGCAGGTCCAAAATTAAGCTCGCAACACTTGATAGCTGAGAAAATTAGTCCTCTTAAATATATATAATTAGATATATTGATGTATAATTAGATGGGTAGGTAGGTAGGTAGGTCGATTGGTTGCTTGGTTGGTTGGTTCATTTGTTGATTTATTAGTTGGTTGGTTGTTCTTTGGTTGTGTTGGAACTTGGTTCTTTTGGTTGGTTTGTTTGTTGTTCAATGATTGTTTGTTGGGTTTTTCTGATTGGGATGCTCGGTTGGTTGGTTTTGGTTAGTTTGTTTTGTTGGGGGTCCGTTGGTTGGAATCGTTTCATTGATTGGTTCATGTGGTGTGTTGGTTAGTGTCCTCGGGGGTTCCCAGTTCGTCATTTGTGGTTGCATTCGTTGGGGTTGGGTGGGTTCATAGTCGTTGTGCGTTGAGGTTGGGTGTCTTGACGGGGGCGGCGGGGGAGGGGGGGTGGTGACTGGGGGGGCAGGGTGTGTTTGTTAGTTGGTTCGTTAGTTTGTTCATTGTTTGTTTCATTCATTGATTGGTTGATTGGTTCACTCGTTGATTAGTTCGTTGGTTGATTTATTTGTTGGTTGGTTGGTTCCAAGCAACTTGCTGGAGCCAACCAATGCTGTGTACAATGCCATAAGGGACACCACTGTGGCACAAATGTATTATCAATTAATTTATTATTTTTATTTATTTGCTTGTTTGTCTATTTATTTTTGTTGTATTTATTTTTAGTCATTTGTTTATTTTATAGAACCAAGCAACTTTTTATCTGAACAATGCTGTGTACGCTGGCATACTGTAAGAAACACCACTGCGGCGCGGGAGTCCCAGCCTTGTGCGTGTGTGCATTACTGAAACCCATCTGATAGTTTGCAGGAGGCCATGCCATCTCCTCCACAGCGATGCCACATGCTTTATGTTGCCTCATACATCTGCTCTCACTCTCCAGAGACCTCAGCTGTTCGGCTGGAAACCATTTTTTCATTCTTTCCACAGCTGAACTGCTGCAGTCACTCCAGTGGTTCTCAATGAGGATCACTGAATATGTCTGAAGGCCTGAATTAGTCTCTAATTTGTCTCAGCTTGTCTCTTGAGTTTAATTCAGATTATGGATTGTATTTGGCTGCATGTGTTTTAGTTCATAATAGAAGTTAAACTAGTTAAAGTTTTATTAGAGTTATTTACTCCAAAAATGTATAATTTTTCATAATATGCTCACCTGCATGTTATTACGGTCCTGTGTTATTTTTCTTCCTCTATGAAATGCAAAATTAGATGTAAGAATGTCCCATTTACACCACATAAAAACATGTTTTTGTAAATCATATTATGGCAAATTTATGCGGAAAAAGTCTTATGAGATTTTTTGTTTTTTAAAAGTCCAAATTCTGTGATGCACGTTAAGTCAAATTGTAGTTAACATCAATTGAAATAGATAATTCAAAATTACGAGATTTTGCATGACATGTTAAACAATTATGAGCTAAAAAGATAATTATGAGATATGAGAGTCATAGTTACCAGAAATAACATGGAAATTAAAGATAAAAAGTCATAAATATGAGATTTTAAAAAATGGTTAGATACGTAGTCCTAATTATGCAATATTATTGGAATTAAGAGATTAAAAAGTCATAATTGTGACAAAATATGAAATTATGAGATTAAAAGTCATAACTATGAGTTGAACAGTCAAAATTATAAAGTAATAAAACAAAAGTGGATTTTCATATTTAATTTTACGTTATGACGTATAAATTTTATCTCCATGCAAATAGATGGTGGATGATTCATACTGTCAGACTCCTTTTACTGTACTTTTTTGGAGCTTGGCAATCCAGCTCAGGCTTTGTCTAACTTCCCATTTTGTGTTCCACACAAGAAAGAAAGTCAAATACAGATTTGGAGCAACATGAAGGGTCTGTAGACTTTTTTGGTTTGGATTGTTTCATGAAGAGATCAATGTTCAGTGCGTACTGAAGTGTGTAAGTAGAGTACTGCAGTGTACTTTAGTAGTATGCCATCATCACAAACACACCCTGATGTTAAAGATGCACGTGGGAAATGTTAATTACCCAAGCATGTCTGCCTCAGACCTTTACATCAGCGCTTCTTGTCTCATCAGATGCTTATGCTCTTTGATCAACTTGCAGAAATCAAATAGAAGATTAGAAAATATTTAATTGTGAATGTCATGCAGATGTGTAATTTCTGCCTCGCCTCTAAATCAAGATGCATTCTGGGTTAAATTAAGGCCAATTGTGTCCACTTGTTCCTGCAGTACATGCCTGGTTCTTGTTAGTCAGTACGTATAATGTGTATCACCGGCTTTACTGAGGTCTACTGTACCTTTGGCATGGAGGTGCTTTATCTCTTTATTAGACTTACAATAATTTATCAAGTTAACAGTTTTTTTGCTGTATTATCAGATGTCTTTACAGATATCATACGTCGTAGTGCTGTACTGACATACAGTGTTGTGTTTCTGTTCTATTTTTGTGTCTCCTGTATCGCTTTCTGCACATAAAATAAAATAATTTCACCTTATTAATTTTTTCAAAAATGATTTAAATGAATGTATTCATTCATTTAAATTAGATATTTTTTCAAAACATCACACGCATTGACAACATTACATTTTATTCTTGTTTGTTTTTATTCATTATATTATATGATTAAAATAATATAAATCATGTAAATAATTTCAAACAAACTATTTATTTTTTAATTATTTAAAAAAAACAGTTAGTTAGTTAATGTCCATTAAATAAGCTAGACAATGTACAGTCAGTTGGTCAGTATGACAAATGATGATACTTCATCCTGGGTCATTATATTATTACAATCATATCAGCCTAAATGTCCATATCAGTTAATCCATAAATAACATGAATACTTATAGTCCATCTCGCTTCCATTTCTCACACACAGGGATCTACCTGCTGGACATGATTTACATCGACTCGGCCTATCCTGCATCTGACAGCATCATTGAGACTGAGCAGAGAACCAATCAGATGAACAACATCCTGCGGGTGATCTCTGACCTCCAGATGTCCTGCACATACGGTCAGTTCATTAGCTCTCAGTCAGTTCGAAGGATATTTAGTCGTGAAATCTGTAGGGAGATTTCAGATCCACGTGTATATATACATGCACACGTCTGACCCTCGACATCCTCCTCACAGATCACCTCGTGACCCTCTCGCATGTGCAGAAGTACTTGATGTCTGTTCGCTACATCGAGGAGCTTCAGAAGTTCGTGGAAGATGACAATTTCAAGTAAGTAGGTCTCAATGGTAAAATGCAAAGGGACTGTATTTACAGCAGAGCTCCTGCTTCAAGCGGCATGATGACTTTAGCAGGACGCGTGGCACCGGCAGCGGCCCAAAGCGAGGGCGACCCATTGGCTGGATGATTTAAGATTTGGCGAACAGGAAATGGCAGATGATTGCATTTGTGTTTTTCTGGTTACGACATGACAGCCGATATCCCTAGGCATTTGACACTGGGAATTCACGGGTCGCTGCTTTTATAGGCAAACAACAGCGTGATTAGATTTTTTGGGTGGTCGGCACAGTGAGCAGCAAAGTCATCACATAAATGTGGTGAAACTGTAACCACCTTTAGACATTTTGATTGTGCCGTTAAATAGTGTTTTACACAAATGTAATGTGCTTTTATTAAAATCACTGGGTGTTCTGTGAGTTTGAGCAACATTGCTTAAGCTCAGCAGGGTTTAGGCCGACTGAGTCCAAACACATGGTGGAACCAACAGTGAGATGAGAAATAAATCCTTATACGCAGTTGTTCCAAACCATGTAATTTGCTCCTTTAGTGGTGAAACGTAAAACGGGTATTATTTGCACAACAGCGTCCAGCAAATCTGTGCCAGTACTGTTGTTTCAATTTGTACTAAACGTCATGTTTGTGTATCATTATACCTCTAATATTTATTTACTTACTTACTTACTTAAATGTAAAACAGCATCCAGCAGTTCTTTGCCAGTATTGTTGTTTAAATTGCAGTAATTGCAATATTTTTTAGCAAAATGTTATTTTGTTTTTAATTCTGCAATTAGTTATCAAATATTGGGCAGAACCTTGCAGTCTGAGTCAGAATAACCATAATGCTCCGGTTTAAAGTTAGTTGCAATTTTTTCACAATTCATACTTTTTTCCTCACATTCTGAATTTATATCTCACCATTTGGACTTTTTTCACAATTATAAGATATAAATTCGCAATTCTGAGAAAAAGTCTGAATTGAGAAGAAAAGAAAACTTTGCGATATAAACTTGCGTTTGCAAGGAATAATGTCAGAATTGTGAGATAAAAAATACCTTTTTTATTTTTTATTCCATGACAAAAAAAGTAGATGTAAACTTAGAATTCTGAGACAAAAAAAATCTGAATCCCGAGATGTAAACTTAAAATTCTGAGACAAATAATTAGAATTATGAGATGTACTCTTAGAATTAGGAGAAAAAAAGTCAGAATTACGTGATGTAAACTTAGAATTTCTGAAGCAAATAATTAGAATTTCGAGATGTAAACTTAGAATTCTGAGAAAATACCTTAGAAAATTAACGAGATAGTAACACTTATAAATTATGAGAAAAACCACCAATCTCAAATACGTGAGTACCTTAGAATTTCTAGACACAAAAAGTCAAAGTATTACGTGATGGAAACTTAGAATTTCTGAGACAAACAATTAGAATTATGAGATTTAAACTTAGAATTCTGAGTAAAAAAAGTCAGAATTCCGAGATGTTAACTTAAAATTCTAAGACAAATAATTAGAATTATGAGATGTAAACTTAGAATTCTGAGAAAAAAAAGTCAGTATTACGTGATGTAAACTTAGAATTTTGAGAAAGAAAGTCTGAATTGTGAGATTTAAAATTCTGAGGGGAAAAAGTCTGAATTCCAAGATGCAAACTTAGAAATCTGAGAGAAAAAGTCATAATTCCGAGATGCAAACTTAGAATTCTGAGAAAAAAAAGTTTCTGTAATTCCGAAATCGCAAACTTAGAGTTCTAAGACGAAAGTGAGAATACAGATGTAAATTTAGAATTCTGGAAAATTCTGAATTGTAACATTTAAACTCAGAATTCAGATAAAACCAGAATTCTGAGATGTAAACTCAGAATTGCAAGGCAAAAGTATGAATTCTGAGTTTATATCTTGCAATTCAATTTTTTTTTCTGTGCAAAAAGTCACAATTACCTTTTATATTCCTTTTTTTCCTCTTTTGTATCCATGTTGGCAAACAGCCATAGATACTCAGGGTCGAGGAATATTTCCAAACAAAAATGGCTTTTATTTGGCTCTTCTTACCACCAAAAAAAAATCATTTGAAAAATACAAGTGCTTGTTTCTGGCCATTCAAGGATATTTCAATCTTTTTGCTGTGCAATGAAAGTCAATGCAGTCTGAAACAACGAGAAAAAAAACAACTGAAACATTCTTCAAAATATCTTCTTTTGTGTTCTACAGAAGAAATTAAGTCAAACAGGTTTGGAACGACATGAGGTTGAGTTAATGATGACTGAATTTTCATGTTGAACTGTCTCTTCAAGTAGAAGGGCTGACCAGCATTCTTAGCAGTATGTAATAAGCAGTGACCCATACTAGATCTTCAACCAGAAGCTGTAAGGAATGCAGCAGATCTCTTTTTGCTTTAATGTGAACCCCTAAAGTTCTCTTCTCCACCTCATACCATCATGAACAGCTGTGAAGTGAATTTGTGAATTAGCAATTCATCAAAGCGAGTTAAAAGAGCCTGTGATTATGCTGGATTTAAATGTTTATTCCGCCGGATGAGTGAATATCTGTGGGACTCTCGTCTCAATGCTGTGAAGAGCCTGTTATTACTGGCACACACTGTATCAGAAGTACATTAGCCATATTGATGTCTCAACATGGGAGAGTAAACGTGATAACGAGTCCAGTATCCTGATATCACCCCTGCTGAAAAGCGTTCGTCTGTTGAAGCAATCATATTAGCACAAAATTATGAAATACTATCTTGTGTTGTGTTTATAAAATGTAAATATCCTTCATCGACTGGTTAGAAGTCAACTTTAACAGAGATTTGAAACAATAACATCATGTTTCACGGCTCTTTTCGTACCTGTCTAAGAAGCCAGACTTTTTGCTCTGTTTCCTATGACTGTTCATCCGTGACGAGCATCAGTCTTTCATTCAGCTCATCTGAGATGATTGTTTTCTTGGCTTCACTCACTTCACTGATGTTGGAGCGAATCCTGTGCTAATGACGGACGATCAGTAAATGTCTTTTTAATCAGAGTCCTTCAGTCTCAAGTATGCAGTCCCAGGGAATACATCCTTTGCACATCACATGTCTTATACACAGGTTTGGAGAAACACAGATTTAAAAATAAAAAAAGGAAGGGGGGAGCAAGGAAGAAGAAAAGAAAAGAAACAGTAAGGATTTTTTTTCTGATGACCTGGTCATTTTTACTTGCCTTACTAACATTTTATATAAATTAAGATTTTTCATTTAGTGATATTTTACAGAGCTTGTAGAAAAAAAACCGATTTTATTTTTTATCAAATTTTATATTTGTTATTTTAAAAGTAATGCGTTATTTTTTTGGATTTGTTGCATAGGCTTGTTTTGACAAAACTACACTGTACTACTCTTGCCTATATATAATAAATATTGTTAGAATATTTATCAAGCTTTATATTTTTTAAGTACTGTTTTACAATTTTAAAACTAGATTTTAAATAAGTTACATTGTTCATTTAAATTTAGTTTTACCATAGTTTTTCATAAATATCAAAATTTTATCTTTTGATAAAAATAAAAATATATGTATAATATTTTTGTCATTTAAAATGAAGATATTTTGTGTATTTTTTGAAAAAGTTTATATTTCCTAATTTACAAATATGGATATTTTTGCATATTTAAAAAAATATGCATTTTTATATTATGCATGTTTACATTTTTCATTTAAAGTTAGGTGTTTTATATTTGTGAAAATATATCACTTGTTTTTATACATATTTTTAATTTATAGTTACATTATATATTTATGTTTAATTACGTTACCTTTAGGACTTACCTTTAATACGAACAACTGACCACAACAATGTTACATTACAATACATTGCAGAAATCCAAATATTTTGTCTAATTGTGTGCTGTTGATTGTTTAGGCATAAAACAACATGTACACTACACATTCTGTTCAAGTCATTAAAAAGCCTACAATAACCAGATTGCAGTTACATTTGGTAAAAATCACAGAGCTTTTGTTGTGGGCCGAGTTCAGTCAGGAGTTCATTGTGTCATTTGTCATTTTGTAGATGAATACATTTAAAAGTAGCTCTTCCATCTTTGTTTTTACAACAGAGGGACTCTGAGCATCTGTCATGGTGTTATTTGGGGTTTGCCATTTCTCAAATCTCCAAGGTGTTTTTTTGCACAGCTCAGCTCTGTTTTATAGCGAGTGAGATGGGCTCAGCTCTAAATCTTGATGATCGGCGGCGGCTCTCATGTGGTGACGTTTCGTCTGTGACCCCCGTCACGACCTCGCATGGCCCCAAACGCACTGAAACCGTAGGGTGTGCTATTGAAGTTCATCCAGGACTGACATCATGCTGCTGGCTGTATCCGGCCTCCCTCATCAGTGGTGGCCGTCTCACATTCTGCTCCGCGGCCAGCATTCTGGATGGGTTGCGAACATGAAAGACGTGGGCGGCTCGAGGACTTTTGCATTGCAGGTCCACAGGTCTGGAAACACTACACATGCACCAGAGTGGAAGATTAACTTCACCCACCAGACACAGAGACTGCTGAAGGAGCCGTTCCGAATGATTTATAAATGTACATACATATAAAAGTTTTCCAAGCTTGTTTCCACCATGGAATAAATATAAAAAAGAGCATTGCAACTTTTTTTATCGCATAATTCTTGCGCGCCATTGCAAGTTTATATACATTCAAATCTTTTTCTCTGCATTCCAAATTTACATTTTGCAATTTTGACTTTCCTCGGAATTCCGAGTTTACGTCTCACTATTTTGACTTTTTTTTCTCCGAATTTTAAGTTTAAATCTTGCCATTTTGACTTTTTTCTCTGAATTCTGAGATTATATCTCGCTGTGTTTATTTATTTATTTTTTTGTGGAATTCTCACTTTACATCTCTCAATTTTGACTTTTTCCTTAGAATTCGTTTCATTTCATAATTTTTTCTTTGTCCTCTGGAGTTTTGAGATTACATCTCGCAGTTTTTTACTTTTTCCTCAGAATTACTTAGAAAAAAAGTCACAATTGCGAGAAACAAACTCAAATCAAAGTTTACATCTCGTATTTTAACTTTTTTCTTGGAATTGTGAGTTTACATCTCGCAATTCAGACTTTTTTCCCTCAGAATTCTGAGTTTAAATCTTACAATTTTTTTGTTTACTTTTTCCTCGGATTCTGATTTAAATCTCATATTTTTACTTTTGTCCTCTGAATTATGAGCTTGCCTCTCGCAGTTTTTGACTTTTTTCCCTCTGAATTCGGAGTTGCAATCTTCATATTTTTTTATACTTTTTTCCTCTGAATTCTGAGTTTACATGTCGCAGAAGCAGGGTTGGCGCCTACTATTTGAGGTCTGATTCAATATCCATAGACTACATATACAATAGGCTCATATGTACTGTATGCACGAGAAATCATTAAAAGATCGTGATCTCAATTCAAACACATGCAATCTTCCTAAATGACGATTCGGCTATGTCTCTTAAACCTTTGAAATCACATCGGAATATTTGACCCTGCTTTCACACGACGCCTAGCGCAGAGACATCAGCAAGCATCATGAATCTTTATGTTTTGAAACTGCTTCACAAACAGTCTCCCGTTGGCGACTGTCTGAGTTTCGCAAGCATGAAATATATGAAAGTTATTGGATAATGTTTATAGTCGGATATTGACTCTGATGTTCGGCAGCACGCGATCACAATGAGTCATTGAGCGTTGGAACTAATGTTACACTTCAAATATTATTATTTGGTTGCGACCAGTGACTGTTCAAATGTATTTGATGTCCGAATCATTCATTCAAGAGGTTCGTTCAAAAACATTGGACGAAACAAGTCTTCGTTTATTTCAAATGTTTTTTTACATAATGATTTTATTTAAATTAATATTTTTAGATATACTCTTTATAACATTTTAGACATTTATAAATATACTCATTTATAACATTAAATAAAACTCAAGTGAATTAGCCTACGTATTATTTTGTTTGGTTGTCTAATGTTTTGTTTTCAGAATCGAAGCCACCCCCAATTCTTTGAGTTCGTTCCCGCAATTTTGACTTTATTTTCGCCCTCAGAGTTCTGAGTTTACATTATAGTTTTTGGCTTTTTCCTCTGAATTCTTGAGTTTACGTCTTGCAATTTGACATCTAGTAATTTTGACTTCTTTTTAGAATTCTAAGTTTACGTCTCGCATTTTATTTTTATTTTTTTCGGAATTGTAAGCTTATATCTCACAATTCTGGTGTTTTCCTCCATATTGCAAGAAAAAAGTCTGAATAATGAGATATAAACTCAGAATAGGAAAAAATTCAGAGTTGTGAGATAAAAAGTCGCCTTTTAAAAAAAGTTAATTTTTTTATTCTGTGACAGAAATTGGTGGAAATAATCCCTTTTTTTAAACTAGATGTGCGGTTAGTTTGTTGTAGTGCAACTCTGTAGTGCTCACAGAAATGTACACCAAGCTTGTCGCAGTGCATTCTGGGATTGGTTTATCTGTGGATGCATGTGGTGCTTCTGCTTTATAATTTGTCTAGGCCATGTCATTTTGCTGCCTACCATTTGGAAACAGCCGTTGCATCTGGAGCTTGTCTTTGAGACCTTAAAATGTAGTCTTGTTATGGTTTGGAATAGTTTGACATTGTCTGGGGTTTCTGACTCTCCAACCCCCCCCCCCCAAACACCCCCCCACCCCCCCCCCCACCCACCCCCCCCAAAAGAGACCCCCCCCCAAACCTCTGGTAAGTCACTCCAATCTCATCTGTGAAAATTGTTGTTTTCGTGACTGAGAAATGCTGTTATGTGCAAATTAGCAGTGAATGATTGATTGCTGTGATTACGCTTCTCCAGGGATTTCTCCACACCCCCACCGGTTATCTGACTCCAAGTATTTCGCCTTCCTTAAAAACAGTGTGATGTCCTGAGATCTATCTGGTCTTTGCACAAATCCCTGAACGCTGGTTTAGGTTGTTGAGTTGCTGTTTTTGCGGTTTCTTTGTTCTTTGGCTATCAGTACATGCAAATCCGTCTTGTGTTTATTTAGTGATGACTTTTCTTCAGTGTGCCCATCTGTAAACATTCATTTTTCATGGAGGTTTTTCAGAGTCGTTCTGCAAATGTGTTCAAGATTTGATATTAACGAACACTGATTCATTGATCCTTTGTCGATCATAAAGGTCAAAAATGTCCCTACATAAAGGCATTTAATCACTTACTGTACCACATCTAATTTGTTTGTTAAGAAAAAGATAATGTGGAACATTAAATAAAGATGACTGTGTGTGAACAATCCCGGATGTGAGAGTTTTATATATATATATATTATTATTATATTATATATTATATCATTATATATATATATATATATATATATATATATAAATATAAACATAGCAGATCAGTACTGGTAACTGTAACAAAAATTGTAAGTAATATCTTGCACACCACACATCATTATTCGTAAGTATATTTTTACTTTGCATTTTTGTACATTTTGTTATTTTATTATTATTTATTGTTGTTATTGTAACTTTATTATACATGTTGGGTTGGGAAAGTTGTTTTTGTTTTCATTATATTTTATGATTTTTCATATTTCCGTTTAAGTTTTAGTCATTTTGTTGTGTTTTTGTCTTTAATAGTATTTTTATTTCCTATAGTTTTTATTCATTTTTATTTCAATTGCACAGGTGTAAACTAAATGAAGAAGAAGAATGTTGCTTTGGCAGCTAGCTGACATAAAATAAGATCAAGGTTTATTTTATTTCAATAAAAGTTTATTTTATCTAACTTTTATAAAAGTACATTTTTGTTAAAGTTAAAAAAATATTTTATGGTTTTAGCTTAATTTTAGTTAAATATAATAACACTGGTTTGCTCACAGCATCATGCAAAAATCAATGTTTAGTAAAAATTCAGCCCATAATGGTCCAAATGTTTGTTTGGTACTGACAAGTACTTGACAACGTATGTGTTTTTTATAGATGCATTTGGCTTTTAGCACTTTTATCCAAAGCAATTTTATTCAGACTTTTTTCTTTCTTTCTTTCTTTCTTTTCTTCCTTTTCTTTTTTTAATTAATTAATTCATTCCCTGGGAATCAAACCCATGACTTGGCTGCATGATGTGTTTATTTTGAGCGCTCCTTTCCCAAACTCACTGTACATTGTGCCAAAACACCATTAAAGGCTGTTCTGTGCATTCTGAATGTCAAATCATAGTTGATGATGTGGAAATAAGAGATTGCGGTTCAGTTTATTGGATTGCTAACAATCAGTCCCTTCTGGTCCCCTATAAAAATGTGAAATGTTATCGGCCCAACAGATCCCGTTTGGGTTTCTCAGTGTCTCCTCTAGGTCATGTACACGACTAGAAAAGCCCAATGCAAGCATGAACAGCATGAAGAGTGTTACATCACCTCTGAGGCCTGTAAGCGCTTTTATAGGAAAGTGTTTTTGAAAGGTGAAGTGGTTACAGTTTAGTGTTGCATGATCTTTCTAGTCTCTCTAGTCATTTTGCGAGTGATGAAATTGTACAAACACTGTCATTCATCAGGGCAGGTCAAGTCACTGAATGCTGACTAGGTGTTATTATGTAAATGTGGGAAGTCATATGTTAATGAGCTTGTGGTTTTGATGTCATAATCATGATTATTTCTTATCCCCTTTTGCGGTTTAGATGTAGATGAGTTTGTTTCTTCATGGGAACAGATTCAGAATTACGTGAGTATTACATGACATGCTCAGAAATGGATGCTCTGCAGTGAATGGGTGCCGTCAGAATGAGAGTCCTAACAGCTGATAAAAACACCACAATAACCCACACCACTCCAGTCCAGCAATTAATGCCTTGTGAAGCCAAAAACTGTTTGTAAGAAACCGATCCAGCATTAGTTTTTAACTTCGATCCTTTTTCACGAAATATATCCTCTAGCCATAAGGATTGCTTCCTCCAGTGAAAAAGTTATCTTGTCTGACTCAAGAGAGAAATCTGCACAGATCAAACAGTTCAGAACAGCTCTAAACAAATGTGTGGGTGGATTTTGATGTGAGAGGACAACAGGAGATGGACTTTTTCACTGGAGGAAGCGTTATTGTTGATTATGGTGTTTTGGCCAGAAGCAACGGTTTGAAGTTAAAAGCATTTCTTACAAACATGCAGCTTTTCACTTCCCAAGATGTTAACTGATGGACTGGAGTGGTGTGGATTATTGTGATGTTTTTATCAGCTGTTTGGACTCTCATTCTGACGGCACCCATTCACTGCAGAGCATCCATTGCTGAGCAAGTGATGTGAGGCTATTGAGTACATTTTCAGCCAATTTAAATTAAGCAAATTATACCTTACATAGAAAAGATCAAGAAAGAATCCTGTTTTCCATGATTTTATTGTATTTTTTTAATGAAAAGTGACGTCTCTTACAGTTAAATCAATTTCGAGTGTTTAAGGTGGCACTGTTGGTTGAGACTAAAATGATGTGATGATTTCACTAACATGTCTTATTTGGGGTTTATGGCAAATCCGATTCAACTAAATTCATCCTCAAAGCCTGTGCATTCAGGCTAACATTAGTTGGATTTGAAATATTAAGTGTCCCACCCTGAAGCTTCATGGAACTTATGGGGTGTTTTTGGTGAGACTTTTGCTTGTCTTTCCATTACAGACTGTCTCTGAAAATTGAACCAGGGAACAGCTCACCACGCATGGCCACATCCAAAGAAGATCTTGCAGGTAAAACAGCCTAAATGTCATTATTTCTACAGTTTACTTCTAATATAGATGCATGTAGTTGCCAAAAGTTTGTCATATATACATATATATAGATATTATATAAAATTTTTTTTCTTTTATTTTTTCTTTTTTTGCTATGAGGCCCATCTTGTGCTATTGTTCAAAAGCTTTTTAAATGTTTTAGAAAGAAATCTATTTTTTACATTTATTTGATCAAAATACAATAACGGTGAAATCATTCTAAGATGCTGATTTGCAGCTCAAAAACATTTATTGTTATCAATGTTGAAAACAAGTTGTGCTGCTTCATATTTTTGTGAAACCCATGCATTTATTATTTTCAAGATTCTTTGATGAATAGAAATCTCAAAAGAACAGCATTTATTTGAAATATTTTTCACATTATAAATGTACTCACTTTTGATCTATTTAATGCATCCTTGCTGAATAAAAGTATTAATTTCTTTAAAAAAAAAAAAATGTGGTCCTGTGTGGTGTCTTACTGACCCCAAACTTTTGAAAAGTAGTAACTTACAGAAGACATTGTAGTCATTTCCCCCCAGCATCCATTATGTTGTCCCGTCTGAATGAGGTCACTGACCCCTGGTGCTAGAGTTCTCAGTAGGCTCTGAGGGGCCCCGTCCTATTTGACTCATTGAAAGGGCAAAGGGAACTGAATGTGGACTGAGAAAACAAACAAAACATAAATGGCTCTCTATGGAGCCTTCATAATCTCAACATTGCACATCTACATCATACCACCACATGCAGGCATCGCTCATTGAGGCAAGGGAGTTTTAAAACTGGGCAATTTCTCAACTATTCAGTGTAATTTTAGAAAATTATTTTAGAAAATTAACCAGTGCTTTAATTTGTGACTATTTGTTTGGTCATCACATTTCCTACAAACCAATGCCAATAGCTGAGTTTTGTTCCAGCTCATGAATCACTATGTAGGTGCTGTTTCTTCTGCTCACCAAGGCTGAATTTATTTGATCAAAAATATGGTAAAAACAGTAACATTGTGAAATATTATTACCATTTGAAAAAAAACGTTTTCTATTTTAATAAATTGTAAAATGTAATTTATTCCTGTGATCAAAGCTGAATTTTCAGCATCATTACTCCAGTCTTCAGTGTCACATGATCCTCAGAAATCATTCTAATATGCTGAAAATAGTTTTTGTTGCTTATACTTTTATGGAAACTGTGATTTTTTCAGGATTCTTTGACGAATAGAAAGTTCAAAAGAACAGCATTTATTTGAAGTACAAACCTTTGTAACATTATAAATGCCTTTACTGTCACTTTTGATTAATTTAATGCATCCTTAAAAATAGAAAGTAAAAAAGAAACCCTACTGATTCAAACTTTTGAATGGTAGTGTATGAGAGCTCTGAGAAGGAGATGGTTTTATAGCATCTCTGATTTGAAATAATAAATTACTGACAGAGTTGGTCAGTTTGATTCATTTCCATGAATAAGTTCATTTCAGTTCATCTGTTTCAATGAGCTTTTTCAAAAACTGATTCAATCATATTTGTGAATCATGGAATTGGGTGTTTTGAATCTATTCACTCACAATTGTTAGTGGAAAAAAAAGAAAATAATAGTCTGTAAAGTACAGTATATTTAGTATGTTTACATATAAAATATATTTATTTACCTATATATGCTATTGTTATATTGGTGCATGCAAATTCAAGTGGTTAAATATTATTATTAAATATATTTGGCATCATCAAAAGGCCTAAAAATATTCAGGATTTCTCAGTGCTAAACTATATTCATTTCTTTTTATCAGTCATCTTTAGGGTTGAAATGCCTTCAATATATCCTGATGGGCATTGTAGGATGCATTTCATCAGAGATTGTATAATTACATATCATGTAATGTTATGTGTAGGGATTTAATTTACCATTAATTCATTATGATTAGTAATAATTATCTTATTAATAATTTTACGCCTAATGATTACTAGCCCAAATTGCCTTGTGTGTTTTGGCCCACAGCTCACATGAGCACGTTTGTGCTGAAATTGAGCAAACAGTAGTCGATTAGCTTAATGAACTAGTTCATCACATAATCATTAACTCCTCTAATTGAGGTACATTTGGTTTATTCACTGCCAAAAACAGTTATGAGGTTATTTTATGGCTCACATAACTGAAAGTTTAAATGGTCTGAGCGAATTTGTGAGTGTTAGCCATGTAATTAACATATAGGTGTGGATTTCTTTGAACTGCTCAGAGTCGTGCATTGTAAATGCTGTATGTTACATGCTTGCGTTGCCTGGCTGTTGCCCGTGAGGTCTAGTCACGCGATATGATGAGTAGAAATGTAAGTACACTGTGAGTGACGTTTGTAAGCATTTCTCCTGAGCTGTGTGACCAAATCTATAGGTTTCCATGTTCATAAAAGTTATTATTTGTGGGGTTTCCTAGGCAACCTCTCTTGTCATTTAATAACACGTCTATTCTTATTCCAAGGCCAGAAGTGAACATCTAGACCATTTGTAGTCAGAAAGTTTTTGATTTGTTAAATAAAGACGTCAACATTTTTCCTCTATGAAGCATCATGCCCATCTGAATATCAGCACCAGATGATCTGACCGAGTGGAATGTAACACAGCGGTCTGGGATTCTGGGACCATTTGGCTTTTGATGTGTCATTCTTTCCTTTTCATTTTATTTTTGAATGCCAGTGTGTGACTTGAAGAAATGTTTGGTGTATGTATATATGTAATTTTCATTTATTGAATGAGATGCCTGTGGCCACGTGGTTACATCACAGCGAGGACTGGGCGGACAAGGTCTTTTCTTGATTCTCGGGGTGACTGGCTGTTATATAACCCCATAGATGTATTTGTGAAGACGTCCAGCCGAGGAAATGAGATCTTGCCACGAAACTCAGGCCAGAAAACAGAGCAAAACATGGAACAGCTGTTCAGACACACCTACTCTCTCTTTATTATGACTATTTTCCACATTCAAGAATCATAGTAAAGTCATCGAAAGTATGAAATAACACAAACTGAAGTGTGATGTAGTGAGCAAAGCACGTTCAACCGATCTAAACAAATTTCCCAGTTGTCTAGATTCCAGCTCTGCTCGTTCTGTGTATTCATGGGAATAGTTTTGAACGCTATTGAATTGTGAATGTACATGTTTATTAGATTAGATTATTGATTGGCCAAAGAAATTCACACATTACATATATGAATGGAAGTATGGATGGGATGGACGGACGGATGGATGGATGGATAAACTGATGAAAGAACAATGGATAGATGGATGAATGAATGAATTACTGGATGAATGGATTTTGATGGATGATAGACAGATGGACAGAACAATAGATGGATGGAGAGGATGATGAATGAATGGAAAAATAGAATGATGTGTGAATGGATTGATGGATGATAGATGAATGGAACAATTCAATGATGGATGGATGATGGATGATAGAATGATTAATGGACAGAACAATAGAACGATGGATGGATAATGGAAAAATGGGTGAAGAGAACGATGGAAGGATGGATGGATGATAGATTGATAAGATGGATAGAACAATGAATGGATGGATGGATAGAACGATGGATGGATGGATGGATGGATGATATAATGATTCATGGATGAATGGATGGATGATAGAACAATAAATTAATAGAACAATAGAAGGATGGATGGATGGATGATAGAACCATAGATGAATAGAATGATAGAATGATGGATGGATGATAGACCGATAGATAGATAGGCAGACAGACAGACAGACAGACAGACAGATATTGAAAAGAAAGAAGTTGTAAATGTGTTTAGATAGGAAAGTCCAGGCTGTGTGTGAACAAACCTGTCACTCTGTCAGACACACATGCACAATATTTCTCAAATCCATCACTGTGAAACTATTATTAGCTGGAAGCAGCCGGTTACATTTATGTGGTAACGACAGGTCTTAATCACAATCAGACCCGAGACCGAGACGTCTCACCCTTATTCTCAGCTCTGCTCATTGTGTCTCTCTGACTGTCATCATTTAGTTTTGTGTACACTACAATTCAGACGTTTCTGTGAGATTTATACAGCAAAGGCGCATTAAACTGATCAAAAGTGACAGTAAAGACTTCTGTTTCAAATAAAAGCTGTTCTTTTGAACTTTCTATTCATCAAATAATCCTAAAAAAGAGTATCATAGTTTCCACAAAAGTATAAAGCTGCAAAAATGTTTTTCTGCATATTAGAATGATTTCTGAAGGATCATGTGACACTGAAGACTGGAGTAAAGCTGCTGAAAATTCAGCTCTGCGTTACAGGAATAAATTACATTTTAAAATATATTACAATAGAATTCAGTTATTTTGAATGATAATAATATTTCACAATAGTTTCCGATTTTACTTTATTTTTTATCAAATAAATGCAGCCTTGGTGAGCAGAAGAGTTATATGGGGCTCTAAAGTCACCTAAATCTCTCATTTAGTTGCAAAAACAAAAGAAGCACATGCTGCTATATGACTTATATTTGACGTACAAACCATTCTGCCCCCCACACATGAACATATGTGGCTAAACACATGGATCAGCGTGTACAGACAGGACCAGACTGATCGCTAACATGTACTACTGAACTCAAAGCATGTGTCTGCCATCTAATTCACTTTTAATAGGGAAGTAAAGAGAGATTTGGAGTCAGCAGATACATATAAAACCAGACAAACACATTCAGAAAACCTTCTTCTCCTAACAACTTTTTAAATGTTTTAGTGCTAAACGTTTGAGTAACTTGAGTACTTTAATGTAGACTGTTAAAGCATGTTAAAATATGTTAAATGCTTTTGGAGCAATCCTGTACAAAAACAAGACAGATTTTCCTTTCAAAGTGATAGAGAGGTCAAATGTAATTGCCTCCAGTGTCAGCTGTGCTTCAAATATTAGGTAATTAATAATTAGATGATTAGTAAAGGGTCAAAATGAATGAAAATGTACGTCTTGCCAGTAGAACCTGCGTAATATCTCCGCAAAACCAGCCAGTAATTGCAGTTATGAGCTCTGGAAATGATGCAGCTTTCCCTCTAGTGCTTAAAAATCATATTCTTTTGCCACATTTTATTTCAAAACCGCAAATTATGAATGATAGATGAAATCAGGACATGATTCAGGTTGGATTTGATCCTGAGTTTCCCAAAACAGCACCGCAGCTCAATGCCTGGAGCATGTTTTCTACTGTAACTGCAAGGAATTGCGCTATATGGAGTTAGTTTTTCTAGTGGTCGATCGATGTATCACCAAAGCTGATATATCAGCCAATATTGTCTTTTTAGGTGTTTGTTGTTTGATTGTGTCATGAGTGAAACTTTTATTTTGAAGCGCTGAGAGCCCCACAAACAAGAAGTTGCTGTCTCAAGTCTTAGTCTGTCATTTATTTTACGGATACATTCTATCTAGTTCAATTTTTGGTTTTTAAAATTGATACCTTTTCAAATAGTTTCTTTTTAAATATTGTGGAAAAATGTAGAATTAATTGCTGTATTTATGCTTATAGGCTGATATACAGTATAAACACACACACACATATATGTATACATACATACATATATATAACGTTGTAATAAAAAAACGAGTTGAGATCAAACATTTTATCAATTATTTTATTTTTGCAATTAGAAAAAGATTTTAAAAGATTTTTAGTTTATAGTCTTTTATTTTTTAATTACTATATCATTCATGTTGCTCTCAAACAAAGTAGGTTTATTGCATAAAACACAAAAGTAGCTCCATACCACAGAGAACATGTTTACATTTAATTGCATTTTACATTTAATCACTGTTACTACTACTAAAGATCCATGTTCTAATTCCATGACGCTCCAGAAACACCTGCGTCGAATCAAATCTCTCGCCATCATGCCGTTTTCATTGTCAGATGGAATATCCACTCCGAATGTGGTGTTCATTTCATGAGCTGGTAGTCAGACTCATTAATGAAGCTTTTAACAAGAACCAGGTGAAGATCATTTCCTAAACGTCCCTCTGTAGCATTCAGGTATTTACATTATATGAGAAACACGGTGTAAAGCCGTCGTCTGAGCCAGAATGGAAGAGAACGATGACGGTTTAAGGCTCCAGTCGCTCCATTAAATGTGTCTTCTGGTGTGTAAGTGTCTCAGCATGCTGCCCTGCATTGTTTCCACTGTCCCATGATGCCTGAAGGTGTTTTTGTCCACTGTGGAAAACTCTGGAGTCTGAGACTCTGATGGGTTCATGTGATGAGATAATGAAGTTTAGAGGGATAGTTCACCCTACTGTGCTTATGTCAAACACAAAAGATATTTTGGAAGAAAGTCATTGTTTGGAACAATATGAGAATTTTTTTTTTTGGATGAACTATTGCTTTAATTAACCCATGTGAACTGTTCAGACTTTGACACAAATAACAGTTATACTCCATTTTCTCTTTGGATAAAAGCATCTTCTGTAAATATGTAAATATGCTGAACTGCATCTGCACTATTAGTTACATGTCAAAGTATTCTACTGCTAGTTATGAGCAACTGAAAGAGAAATCGTCCTCAATCTTTGCATTGCTAATGATCGTTTCCAAACTGTTTTCCAAAAGAAAACTATTAAAATTAGTTTTCGGTCATTGCAATAAAATTGAACCATTCAACAGAATCTTAAACTTAAAATGACAAAAATGCATTAAAATTACTAAAGCTTAAACTAATTTTAAAATGAAAACTGATCATATAAAAAGAAAAAAATAGTAGATAAACAGTGCTAAAACAATCCTGGTTGGACGTAAATGTAAAACGGAAATAAACAAAATAAACTAAAGCTCAAATATTTAAAAATGATAATAAAAATGACAAAAGCGAATGACAACATTTCTAAAACTTCAAGTGAAATGAAAATAAACACATAAAAATAAAAGCTAATTCAAAATATTAATAAATGCTATAATCAAATGTAATAAAATGTATTGCAAAAATATAATATTAAAATGGCACTGGTCGCATGTAAATGTAAAATGTCAATTAAATAAAAATAAAAGCTGAATAGAAATGTTACAAAATGAATAAAAATGACAAAAAACATATCAAAAATTACTAAAACTAAATATAAAAATAAAAGCTCATTTAAAATATTAATAAATACTATAATAATAGTTCTATTCGATTTATTATTATTATTATTTTATTATTATTATTATACCAAGACAAGAATATTTGTAGTGGAGCGAACATTGTGATGGATTAACTGGTTATCGAACCCATGGAATAGTAAAGGACATAGAGGCAATGAGAGTGGACAAAGTTAAGACAAAGAAAACTAAACAAAACATAATAATAATAATACAATAAAATCTAATTTTACTAAAATACTAAAAAATAATATGAAAATAACCTGGTCACTGTAAACATAAATACAATTGTAAAAAATAATGAAAGATTAATAGAAATATTAATAAAATATAAAAAAATAGTACATTTGTATTAATATAAATAAAAAAAAATTACTACAACATAATTAAGCTGAAAATGTAAAAAAAAAAAAAATAATGTAATTAAACATATAAATAGATACTATAATAGCATATATAATACTAAAACACGGTGGCATGTAAAGGCGAACTGAATAAAATTAAAATTAAATGAAATGAAAAGCTTACATTGAAATGAAAATATATAATTTTAAAAGCACAAAGTAACAAAATTAAAATTAAACAAAATAAAAGCAAATTCTAAATAGTAATAAATAATATAATGTCTAACAATACTTAAAATATGGTTTACTTAATGCTCAAGTTATAGAGAAATTCATGGTGCAGTAAAAGAAAAGCCTCAGAAAGCCTCACTGACGGGAACATGTGGATGCCGTTACTCTGGGGATCCTCTCTCAGGACTGAATAATCATCGCTGCGTTGAATCTGTCTGCCTCAAGAGGACTAGAGAATGTTAACATTTGTGTTGCGGCTGTGATTGCTAAAGCAGAGGCTCCGCTGACAGAGCCTCCACGTGTTTTCTTTCATTATGTTTCATTGAGTGTGACACTGAGAACAATCAGGCATGTTCAGAGCTAAACTCCTGCTTTTCTCTCTTTCTTTCTGTCTCTTTCTTCCAGGTCCGTCTGAGTTGTGTTTATCGGTCAGGTATAATCGACGGCCCACTTGCCCTGATGCCACTGTGGGGGTTCATATTCCCACCCCGCCGCCCTCACGCCACAGGAAGAGCCACAGCCTCGGAAACGCGTCTGTTTTGTCTCTTCATACGTATACACACACACTTACATACTGTATTTAGATCAATAGTTCAGGGTCAGTATGATTTTTGGGAAGAAATTAATACTTTTAATCAGTAAGGATGCATTAAATTGATCAAAAGTGACATTTATAACATGTTACAAAATATTTCTATTTTTAAATAAATGCTGTTTTCTTAAACTTTCATTAAGTAGATTTTGATATTCGTCAATCAGTATTGAATCAGGCCATCAGTTTTCAAAAATAAATATCAATATTAAAGTCATGCACTTCAGAGTATAGAGGCTCAGCTTTCTGGAATATTTAAAAGCATAAATGTAAGGCATTATTATTATTATTATTATTGCACTTTTTGTAGTTTTGTTTTTAAAAATGTTTATATAATTATATATGTGACCCTGGAGCACAAAAGCAGTGTTAAGTCGCTGGGGGATATTTGTAGCAATAGCCAAAAATACATTGTATGGGTCAAAATTATAGATTTTTCTTTTATGCCAAAAATCATTAGGATATTAAAGATCATGTTCCATGAAGATATTTTGTAAATTTACTACCGTAAATATATCAAAAATTACTTTTTGATTAGTAATATGCATTGCTAATATGATTTTCTCAATATTTAGATTTTTTTTGCACCCTCAGATTCCAGATTTTCAAATATTATCCTATCCTAACAAACCATACATCAATGGAAAGCTTATTTATTCAACTTTCAGATGATGAAAATGGACCCTTATGACTGGTGTGTGGTCCCCAAGGTCATAACCCATATAACCTCTATAGTTTTTTTAGCCCCTAATAGGCCTCTATATAAGCCTCTATAGATGTTCCCTCTCCCCCATTTTTAGTTAGTTTCAGTAGTTATTTTAGTAAATCAAGTTAAGCTAAATTATGAGAAATGTTACCATGGCAACTAATTGACATTAACAAAAAAGTTTCATATATTTATATTTTATTTAATTCCAGTGTAACTGCATACTAAACATTAAATCTTAAGCACTTTAGCATTTCGTTTGTCAAACGTACTTCTCCCTGGAAACTTTCGGTGTTACACAATCTCATGCCTCATGATGCTTTTCTGACTGTCTCTCACAGTATGATGTGGCATTTCGGTGTGGTGGAGAGTAAAAGTGCGACGTTCCCCACAGAGAAACCACGTCACCTGCTGGACGACAGCTTCCTGGAGTCCCAGAGTCCAGCGAGGAACAACCCACACAGCTCATCCGTGTCCAACGGCATCTCTATAGGTATCAGCACAAGCCTGCACATTGTATTTAAGGAATGTGCCTGCTTTAATGCATCTTAAGCATTTGTGACATAATGTTAATTACAGCAGAAAATCATTTTGAATCAGTTTAAAATGAAAAAAAAATATGGTTAAATAATGCACTTGAAAGCAAACAAATCTAGCATTCTGGACTATTTAAAAAAATTAATGTGAAGCTTTATTATTGTTGTTAAAGCAGCGGCATGAATTAGTCAAGTCCAATTTATTTGTATAGTCATTTTCACAATACAAATCCTTTCAAAGCAGCTTTACTGAAAATCAAGTTGTTTATATTATACACACACATTATTTAAATTTTGTCATTTAGCAGACACTTTTATCCAAAGCGACTTACAGTGCATTCAGGCTATACATTTTTTACCAGTATGTGTGTTCCCTGGGAATCGAACCCACAACCTTTTGCGCTGCTAACGCAATGCTCTACCACTGAGCCTATGTCATATAATGTCAAATATATTGCTTTACATGAATTTACAGCATATGTGCATGTAAAGTCAGTAATTTAATATAAATATAAAGAAGATTCTCCTTGAAATTGCATCTGTAAAGTATCTAAATACTCATATTCGAGATGGGACTACTGTACTAGTTTGGATGATCTGGTTATCTATTTCTGATGTCATTCGTGACAACAGATTTCTGTTCAGATTCTGAACACTATTATATCACCATGGCAACAGAGTTGAAAGACTAAATATAACTTTACAAAGAGAAAATCAGTAAGAGAATCTACCACACGGATCCCGTGCGAACTCATGCAAGTCAGGTGGCTTCAGTTTCTCAATGCCTGACACAATGTACTTCCATAATATAAGTGCATGATTGTATCTGCAGGAAGTCAAAATTATGAGTTATTAACATTCTTCCACAGCTAATTTTGTGTTGTACCCAGAATATATTTCTGATCGTGCATGCTGATTGGTCAGTAAAATGTATGTCACTTCACAGCACCTATATATGTAGATTATTAAAATAACATTTTAATAAAAATGTATGTCTTTGTTGTTTTAAATGTTACAGTTTTGTAGCCCCAGTGAGGTCTTTGAGGTCCTTTTGTACCTTATTGTTTGATTATCACTGTCAGTGATGAGAGAACATCTGATTTGTGCTGAGATGGAAACGGTTGTGAGGTTAGTTTGGTTTGTGTTTTCTCAGGCAGCAGTCAGAGTTCGTTCTGTGAAGATCTTTCTCCGGGGCTCGAGAGGTGAGACTCTGTCTGTTTTGTCGTGTTTTTGTGTCTAAACATCATCTGCTAATAAGAGCTGCATTTTTTATTTCATTATCTGACCGGTTTCATTTTAAAATAGTGTCACATTAGTTAACGTTAAGTAATGCATTAACTAACTTAAATAAGCATGTACTTCAAGTACTTGATAACGTTAGTTAGTGAAAATACAACTGTTCATTGTTAGTTCTGGCCCATTAAATAATAGTAATAAAAATTACTTTTGATTTTTAATAATGTATTATTGAATGTTGATATTAGCATTAACTAAGATACATGCTTTAGAAGTATTTTGATTATTCACTCGTTTGTTCATGTGAACTGTACTGTAAAGTGTTACTGTATAACCCTCATAAGATGAACTGCCATGCAACTCTTCCATTCTGGAAGTGTAGAAATTAGATTTCTAAAATTAATGAGTTTTATTTCATTTTTTCTAGCTCAACAGTACTGATTGTTTTTGTTGTTGTTCATTTATCATTTCCAGTTATAAATGTATATACATGTTATCATCTATATATGTCCATTCCACAGGAAAGCGCATTGATATGCATACAAATAGCAAAACACAGTAACACAACAACTGCAACAAAAATTGGTCTAATAAACATTATATACATTTTAAAATAAACATTTTATTCAGTTCCCATTCAATTCTGTCAGAGAGAGTCCGTGTATCTTCTCAAAATATTTAGTTCTCAATAATATTTATTTGAATAGCATATGAATTTTCATCTGTTTCCATTCAAGTTTTAACAATTAAACAAATGAATGTGATGCATATTTGTCAGCCATACATTAGTTCTGTACAAACAAACTGAAAGTTTTAAATGCACAGTAACCAGGTTTACATATATATTTATATATCATCAATAAATCCAATTTGTTTCAATTTCATAAGTTTAACTGTGAACACAATGAACAGATGTGTATGAAAACTAGTTTCCTCCACGGGATAAAAAACACACAAAAAAAAGTAAATTAACTCTTTACCCCATAATTATGACTTTTTTTCTTACAATTCTGAGATGAAGAGAATTGTGAGATATAAACTAGCAAGAAAAAAAGTTGACTAAAAGTCACAATTATCTTTTTATCTCTTATTCCATAGTGGGGAAAAACAGAATTGCAAAATGTAAACTCAGAATCGCAAGATATAAACTAGGAATTGTGAGAATAAAGTCTGAATTTGTAGTTTATATTTCGCAATTCTGAGTTTGTATCTGGCAATTCTGGCTTTTTTCTCAGAACCAAAAAAAAAAAAAATGGTGAATGTCCACATGTAAACTCAGAGGGAAAACTTCAGAATTTTGAGATAAAAAGCTGCAATTACCTTTTTTATTATTATTCTGTGGCAGAAATGGGCTTTATAGATTTATACTAAAATGTATGTTAATTCTAAGCAATTTGAATACATTTATCTTGAAATTATTATTTAAATGTGTTCAAATAGATGCATGTAGTTAATAATAATCTAAGCAATTACATTTTTTTATTGTATTTATTGTATTTATATATTTATTATTTTGGGGGGGGAGTGCAGAAATACCCCCTGGTTTAGTAGACTGGAAATATATTAAAAGGCACATATGTAAGATTTTTATTATAAAATATCAAAAAACCACTAGAAAAGTGTGATATATTTTGCTGATGTGTACTTACATTATGCCTATTATTGGTTGAGAAGTTAAATCCAGAGCAATAAGCAATTTAACTCGGGACACGGATCGTGTCAGTGTGTCATCTGCCAGGTGACGTCATAACCCTCGATTTCCGCTTTGTGTTTTGAGAAACATGGCACAACCACCAGTGCTGGTGGGTTTTAATCAGAACGGCCGATCAGCACATAGTAGTCTGTGTGTGTGTCTATTTGTCCATGGTGTGAAATGTATCTAGGTTGGATAAACAGCTCTGCTTGTACCCAACATACGCCACGACGACGGCGCGGCAATGCGCTAGGACTGTGCATAATAAAAGCTCCGCTGGCTTTACCCACCATACGCAGACGACTGGAAGGAGCAGAAGCGCACGGTAGACTGTGGCAGTAATAAAAGCTCCGCTGTCTTTTACCCCACATACGGCACGAAAGGATTTAGCAGCGGAATGGCTTGTCGCTCGAGTCTGTGGCAGAACTAGAAGTAGCGTGCTCACTGCTTTCCCCCACATACCTCCCGACCGGAAGGGACGCAGAAGCGCCTCGAATGTGGGGGATGCAAAGTTAAATGCTCTGCTGCTTTCGAGCTGTGTGTCGCGCTCGTTCAGCGCCTCGTTTCACTTTGACGGCTTTCAACCTCACCCTGCTTCATTCTACTACGTTAATAAATCATTAGATCATCCATGAACATGATTTCTGCCCGAGTCCAGTCGGATTGCGTCGGCTGTGGGGATGAAGACCACAACTCCCATGATTCCACACTCAGTCACTGCCTCATCAAATTACGCCTTTGTCTATTTGTTTATTTTGAATACGCGCCCTCTAGCGGCGAAAATTACATAATGTGCCTTTAAGTTCATTAGTTTGTTTATGTTAAAACTGTGTAATCCAATTTAGACCATTTAGAGATCTGTAGTATCAGTGTGGCTTGAACTCATTTTGGCGACTGTGCAAACAGGGGCCGCATGTACGCGACTCTGGGCCCTAACTGGAGGGTTCCTCTCCGCAGCCATGCCCACAGGTACAAACCCCTGCCTGGGTCAAAGGTCACCTCCTCCATTCCTCTGGGGCATCGGGTTCACCTGTCTTGGCATGCAGCGTCTCCTCTTTAACATTCCAGTTTCCCTCTTTTCTGGTTTAGACTGTCATGTCTGTCATCTGCTCTCTCTTTATCCAGCTGTCAGATTGTCATCATCTCAGGATGGTTATAGAATTGTATTTATCCACCTTATTTTTCGAAGTTGGAAGTTAGCCGTTTTCTGTGAATGTGTGAGACGTCCGGTTCATTAGCCACTGAAGGGAAATAACGAGAAGAATAACAATGTGCAGTAAATGGTGTGTTCATAATTAAGATAATACATTAAAATAACATGGTAAGACACACCAGTTTGCAATATCAAGCAGCAAAATGAGCTGTTTTGTACAGTTAAACATAGCTGGATGCTTTAAAGCCAGACACATTACATTTACAAATGGCCGCGACCGCTCTTACGGGAAAAATAAGGTGGATAGAAGAGAAAAGCTCTGGTCCAAAACCTAACCTGTGGGCTTGCGGTCCACTGCCCTGTCCTGTCTACCTAGACGGCATCCTTCTGATGCAGCATCCTAACTAGTGTGACACTGTACATGGGCAGCACTCAAATAGAGCTCCTCACATTTACATTCACATTCAGTCATTTAGTAGAGGGGGTTTCAAACTGGGCTCTGCAGCCAAGTTGAATGAAAAACAATATAAAAATGTAAATGTAAAATGACATTAAATAAAGAATACTAAAGATACTTAAAATAACTAGTAAACAAATAATAAAAAAATCAATTAGGATCAAAATAATTAAACTAACAAGTTGATTTCAATAAATAAATAATACAAAATAAATTAAAATAAATAAACAATAACTTGGGTGAAAATAAACAACAGAGAATAGATAAAAAATATGTAAATAAATTAGATTAAAGTAAATAATAATAATTAGGTTCAAATAAAGATATAATAGAGTAGATCACAAGTCAATTAGATGAATTAGTACCTTAGAATAAAATAAAAATACATTTAAATAAATAAATAATGTCTCTAAACAGTACAGTGATATAGTGAATAGAAAGAAAATTATTATTTTGTAATAGAAACTAAATATTTAAAAAATACACATTTATGATATTAATTTTTCACTTTAAAATTTTGGTCTATATATGTGACCCTGGACACAAAACAGTCAGAAGGGTAAATTTTTGCTGGACGGATCTTTTCCATTGATGTTGGTTTGTTAGGATAGGACAATATTTGCCGAGATACAACTATTTGAAAATATAGAATCTGAGGGTGCAAAAAAATCAAAAATCATCTTTAAACGTTGTCCAAATGAAGTTCTTAGCAATGTTTATTACTAATCAAAAATTAAGTTTTTGATATATTTACAGTAGGAAATTTACAAAACATCTTCATGGAACATGATCTACTTAATATCCTAATGATTTTTGACAAAAAAAAATTGATAATTCTGACCCATACAATTTGTTGGGGCAGTTGTAAAATATCCCCCAGCGACTTAACACTGCTTTTGTGCTCCAGGGTCACATACATGAAATATAGCTGCCTTTTAAAATTTTAGACAGAGAATATTTGGTGTCTGGGCATCTTAAAGATTGAAAAGACTGTATTATCAGACGCTTTATTCAAAGCAAGCCAAGTGTGATGCAAGTGAGGAGACTCGACTCAATAGAGTGCTACAGTGATTGTATAAAATAGTTGATTTGTAGTCATTCATAATACATAAAACCAATATATTTGCATACACTGTACAATATATCCAGATTAGTGCTGGGCAACAATTAATCGCGATTAATCGCATCCAAAATAAAAGTTTTTGTTTATTTAACATATGTGTGTGTACTGTGTATATTTATTGTGTATATATAAAGACAAACACATACAGTATATATTTTGAAAATATTAACATGTATATGTATAAGTATATACATGCATGTGTGTATTTATATTAAGAATAAAAATATACACAGTACACACACACACATTTTATGTACACATCGCGGTTAGTCATCGCCCAGCACTAATCAAATATATATATATCAGTTTGAGAGTGTAGGGAGAAGGGTAGTGCAAGTTTTCAGAGGAATTTCAGATATTAACTGGTATTTTAATTCAATTTTAAGCATGTTAAAACCAAATATTGTGTAAAATAGACAATTTTTTCCCTTTTTTGTTAAATTAATTAAAATTTGAGAAATTCATCCAGAATAGAGTCTCTTAGAAAGCTGCATATTTATGCTATTTACCTTTTGAAACAATCTTCACATTGAGAGTGTGCGTATGAAAAGCTCACTAGGTTTTGAAACAGAGCCGATATCTTGTGAGTGGGTGAAGGGGAAGCTTTCTGTCCTGCATCAGCGCTCTCTTTACTCTCTCAAACTCACACTTCACCTCAGCCTGAGCTCTCTAGCAGCTCCATCACATCCTCACATCAGATGCGAGCTGGAACGTCTGCAGCAGTACACACACACACACACACGGTGAAGGTGTTGGGCTAATGTGATTCCCTCTGTGCAGTCCGTCAGTAGCAGAGTCCAGTCTGGCTCACGGAGAGTCGGGTGGAGTCACGATGCAGGGGCTGCTGAAGAGGAAAACCCTGCTGAAGGAGGGCAGGAAACCCAAGGTGAACAGGAAGGGAACAAAAATGAGTTTAAAAACTATGGTTAAATATTTTTCAGCATTTGCCATTATTCAGTATATAAAGATATTTATGAATTTGCTTTGAAATTGTGCATACTTGACATTTATGCCTCCAGAAACTGAACTTATGGCCAAAGATGGCAGCATGCAGATCACATATTTTTAAAGGGTTAATGCAACTGCCCTCAACATCCTATACGTCATAATTTTTATGCTATATATATAGATAGATATATATCTATATATATAATATTAAAAGAATGCCCAAAAATGGCCAAAAATATATATTTATTAAATACGGAGGATGAATATAATTTATAATATATATTATATAGAGTTTAAAAATATCGTTGGCCATATATCCGTCCAGAAAAAATGAGTTAACATTGTCACATTTGAGAAATGTTATATTTAAAATATAAACCTCCAAAGTCAGGCTAAGATTTTTTGTTTTAAAGAGAGTTTTACATGCTCCTTGTTAGGTTCAGTCATTTCAGTATCGGCAATAATATGTATTAGTCAGTTATTAAAATACTATTTTCAAAATGTCCAATGTCTAGGGCCAAATTTTAGCTGAAACTTTATTTGGTAAAAGATTCATGACAATATTTTAGAAAACCTTCACATTGACCAGCAGGTGTGTCACTGTGGCTTTGAATATTTGACTCAAGCACTCCATCTAGTGATCAACACATACAAAAACTACATCAAAAAAGATCATCCAAATTCTGTTCTTCATTCAGCGGTGTATCTAAAAATAAAACCAACAAGATATCCTCATTTCCGTGAACGTGCATGCATTGCAGTACACATTTGATCAGTTCAGCATTCACTAGGAAATAAATCACGCTCTCTCTTTGAGCTACAGCAATTAGATATCGCATATATTGCAAAGCTCGGTTTAGTGAGTGGCCTCATTTTTCGTATGTTTGTTTGGTTGTCTTTTCTTCAGCTTGCCCTTTTTGTGACGCGGTATTGGATCCCACTTTGTGGTTCCACTTTAATTCTACGGATCCAAAGCTCTGCGAGCCAAGAACGGAACATGTGGTGATGCAAAGAAATCGACAGCAATTCCCTTTTTTTATACATAAAAAAAAAAAATACATTATTATAATAATAAATTGTATTTATTTTAAAAGTATCATTTGAAATGAACATAACATTTTATGGAATCTTACTCTGTATAACACAGTACAAGTCTTCGCCGTGTAAGAAAGTGTGTGTTCTGGGCTGGATGGTGGTGCTGCCGGATGATCCGGCTCAACCCAACATCTTTCAGCTCAACCATCCTGACAAAGGTCAATCTGATTCACTGAGGGTTTCCTTTCGTGCTTTTATAATGACAGTCTTCACAAAATTACTCATTTAGTCATTGTTCAATGAATTATAGTGAATGCATAACTCAAGCAGAATGTCTGTGTTCCTCAGGGAATGTTTACAAGTTTCAGACTAGCGATCGGTTCACTGCGATCATGTGGCACAAACACCTGGAGGAGGCGTGTCGGAGAAGAAGACCTCAGGTATCAACAACCGCTGATTCATTAGGACTGGATGGCATGAACAAGCTTTTTTCACAATAACCATTAGTTCAGTATCAGGAAAAAAAGGTACAAAAGCTGTCACTGGACCAGTACCTTTTCAAAAGATACTTTTAGATACTAATATGTGCACTTTAGATACAGATATGCATCTTTAAGGTACTAAAATGCACCTTTTAGGGGTAAATGTACAAATGTTTACCTTTTGAAAAGGTACCATCCTAGTGACAGCTTTTGTACCTTTTTTTCTGAGAGTGTATATGTGACCCTGCAGCACAAAAGCAGTGTTAAGTCGCTGGGGGATATTTGTAGCAATAGCCAAAAATACATTGTATGGGTCAAAATTATACATTTTTCTTTTATGCCAAAAATCATTAGAATATTAAGTAAAGATCATGTTCCATGAAGATATTTTGTAAATGTCCTACTGTAAATATATCAAAACTTAATTTTTGATTAGTAATATGCATTGCTAAGAAACTTCATTTGGACAACTTTAAAGGAAATTTTCTCAATATTTAGATTTTTTTGCACCCTCAGATTCCAGATTTCAAATAGTTGTATCTCGGCCAAATATTGTCATATCCTAACAAACCATACATCAATGGAAAGCATATTTATTCAGATGTATAAATCTCAATTTAAAAAAAAATTACCCTTATGACAGGTTTTGTGGTCCAAGGTCAAGTATAGGACATAGAGTTCTTTTGTTGGAAGATCAAGGAATTAATTTAATTATGACAGTAACACATTATGAAATGCTTATTAGTTTTACTATTGTATTTTAAGTGTCAAGATGTGTTCATATTTTATTAACCTGTATGATGTATTTTATTTTATATAATGTTATTCGATGTATACAGTGGGGAAAAAAAAAGTATTTAGTCAGCCACCAATTGTGCGAGTTCTCCCACTTAAAAAGATGAGAGAGGACTGTAATTTTCATCATAGGTATACCTCAACTATGAGACAAAATGAGAAAAAAAATCCAGGAAATCACATTGTAGTATTTTTAAAGAATTTATTTGCAAATTATGGTGGAAAATAAGTATTTGGTCAATAACAACATTTCATCTCAATACTTTGTTATATACCCTTTGTTGGCAATGACAGAGGTCAAACGTTTTCTGTAAGTCTTCACAAGGTTTCACACACTGTTGCTGGTATTTTATCCCATTCCTCCATGCAGATCTCCTCAAGAGCAGTAATGTTTTGGGGCTGTCACTGGGCAACAAGGATTTTCAACTCCCTCCAAAGATTTTCTATGGGGTTGAGATCGGGAGACTGGCTAGCCCACTCCAGGACCTTGAAATTCTTCTTACGAAGCCACTCCTTCATTGACCGGGCGGTGTGTTTGGGATCATTGTCATGCTGAAAGACCCAGCCACGTTTCATCTTCAATGCCCTTGCTGATGGAAGGAGGTTTTCACTCAAAATCTCACGATACATGGCCCCATTCATTCTTTCGTTTACACGGATCAGTCGTCCTGGTCCCTTTGCAGAAAAACAGCCCCAAAGCATGATGCTTCCACCCCCATGCTTCACAGTAGGTAATGTGTTCTTTGGATGCAACTCAGCATTATTTCTCTTCCAAACACGACAAGTTGAGTTTTTACAAAAAGTTCTATTTTGGTTTCATCTGATATTATGACATTCTCCCAATCCTCTTCTGTATCATCCAAATGCTCTCTAGCAAACTCAGACGGGCCTGGACATGTACTGGCTTAAGCAGGGGGACACGTCTGGCACTGCAGGATTTGAGTCCCTGGCGGCGCAGTGTGTTACTGATGGTAGCCTTTGTTACTTTGGTCCCAGCTCTCTGCAGGTCATTCAATAGGTCCCCCCGTGTGGTTCTGGGATTTTGCTCACAGTTCTTGTGATCATTTTGACCCCACGGGGGTGAGATCTTGCGTGGAGCCCCAAATCAAGGGAGATTATCAGTGGTCTTGTATATCTTCCATTTTCTAATAATTGCTCCCACAGATGATTTCTTCACACCAAGCTGCTTACCTATTGCAGATTCAGTCTTCCCAGCCTGGTGCAGGTCTACAATTTTATTTCTGGTGTCCTATGACAGCTCTTTGGTCTTGGCCATGGTGGAGTTCGGAGTGTGACTGTTTGAGGTTGTGGATAGGTGTCTTTTATACTGATAACGAGTTCAAACAGATGCATTAATACAGGTAACCAGTGGAGGACAGACGAGCCTCTTAAGAAGAAGTGTTAACCCCCCCCCACACCCCCCCCCCCCCCCCCCCCCCCCCCCCCCACCCCCCCCCCCCCCCCCCCCCCCCCCCCCCCCCCCCCCCTGGTCGGTGAGAGCCAGACATCGCTTGTTTGTAGGTGACCAAATACTTATTTTACCGAGTAATTTACCAATTAATTCTTTAAAAATACTACAATGTGACTTTCTGGATTTTTTTCTTCTCATTTTTTCTCTCATAGTTGAGTTATACCTATGATGAAAATTACAGGCCTCTCTCATCTTTTTAAGTGGGAGAACTTGCACAATTGGTGGCTGACTAAATACTTTTTTGCCCCACTGTATATTAATTGATATGTATTTAATATTCTTTTTTTTTTTCAAATCTGATTAAATGAGTTCTATAGTAATGCATCAAGTTGTCATATCGTTCAGCTGCTGTGAACAGATCAACTATAATTGCATAACGCTGTGATTGCTCTTTTCACCCTAGATACCAGCGAATCTCATGTCGTTTGAGTAAACGGACTTGTGTAACTCTTGCCTGAAGACACTTAGAAGGTGCCAAAGGCCTACAGAGATGGAGAAGGATGTGTTTGGTTCAGCAAAAGGATAAAAAAATAGCAAAAATCCTTCATTATTGAAGATTCCACTGAGCCGCTGTACTCGCTCTGATCCACTGGTCCTCCGTGAGCCACCGGACACATCTAACATCACGATGTCTGTTACAGAGCCAGACGAGGAGGTTTGAGCACTAGTATGTGGGACTGTAGGAAGGGAGGGGAGTTTGGCCGTTCCAGCTCCATGGTGTCTTTTCTATGGAGACTTTTGGATCTCAGGGTGTTTGTGTGGCTTCAGTGAAGAAACCTGAAGCTTGAGATGGGCATTTTTGTGGTGATATATGTCAGTTTTAGAGAGAAAGAGAAAACATGTCGCCTGTAGCAGAAGAATAAAAAGCCAAACAAATTAGCTCCTACAAAACAAACCACAGCCGGATCAGGAAAAAAAGATGAAAAAAGACTTAAACCAGCTAATGATACTCACTGGTTAAGAGCGGTTTAGTTACAGACTAATCACATCTCCTTCCAGCACAGTGATTTTGATTTCTGGTTAATGTTAGGATGTGGTGATGCTGGCTGAAGGAGGTTTGTGAGTGTGACTTGTTTACATCAGAGATTCTGAATCCACTTTCTGTTCTAGTCGTTTTATACTCATGAAAGCTTGTTTTGGGCTTTAAGTGTTAACTAATTATTACACCTCTCCTGTCAAATGAAGGTTTTGCTCACAACTTAAACCAGCTGAAATATGTAACATCTGATAGGATTCCTTCTACATTAACTGGAGAATACAATTTTTATAACACGTAACACAATCACTATTAAAACCAGAGTTTATTTTTCATTTAGCCCATCTCACAAAAACAAGAACTGCATCTTTTGACTTACTGGGTAACTCTCACAAAACCTGTCAAAACATTGTCCACGTCATATCTTACCCCAAAAGTGAATAGAAAGAAATAAGCAATAATATTTTGCTTAAAGAAAGTTAAGCCTATTTTTAAGGTATTTATAGGCTTAAATATAGGCTTGTGTTTTGACATTATTTTCGTGACAATTAAGCACATTTAACCCCCAAATTCTCATTACTGTAACACAAACAAAAACACATCATTTACATTTTAAATATTTATACATCATGGTCATATTTATTGTACTGCCTTTAATGTATGTTTATGGATATTATTGCACTTTTTTATATTTTAATACAATTAAACTGTGCTTAAAATGTACTTGAAAATAAAGTCACAAGCTTTAAATTATTTTTTTAAGCTTTAAATATTTGCGCCTTCTCGTGTTGTTTGAACCAGTTTGATGATTTATTTTCAAAGGAACACAAAATGAAGCATTTAAGAGTATCGTCATGCAACTTTTTCCATAAAAACAGCAGTTAAACCCCCCCCAAAAATCTATTTAAAAACTATAAAAGTGCTGTCATTCAAATCATGACTCCAGAATACAGTTTTGCATACTTGTACTTGAAATATTACTATTGCCGTCAAACGATTAATCGTGATTAATCGCATGAAAAATACAAGTTTTTGTTTATATAATACTGTATATGTGTGTACTGTATATATTTATATCATATAAGTATATATAAAATAATTAATATATATCACATATATATTTCTTAAATATATACATGTATGTGGGTGTATTTATATATACATAATAAATATACACAGTGCACACATGTAAACAAAAACATTTATTTTAGATGCAATTAATCGTACAGGTAAAAGTACAGGTTTGAAACAACATGAGGGTGAGTAAATAATGATAAAATGTTCATTTTGGGATGAACTATCCCTGTACAGTGAATTGTCAGGTTTATAATAATTTGTGAACTGACTCCTGATAGTGATCACTAGTTCTGTGTTGAGAGTATTATTTATCTAGCGTCAGTTTGCCTTTCTGTACATGAATTCAGCTTGAAATAGGCCACTGTTTTTGTTTTAAGGCCACAAGCTTTTTCTTTCACATGCGAAACACACATGTACAGCAGCACTGCATGTATGTTATGTTTGTTTCTGCTGGAACTGTGAATGAACTCTCGTTGTGTTGCCATGTAAATATGTTGCTAAATTATTTCTTGTTTGCCATCGTGGTGCATTGCGGTTCATCAGCTAAAAGGCTGATTCTTCTGTACAAACATTAAATGCCAGTGAACACACGATTGTCTTGGTGTATGATGTTTTCACAGTTCATTTGATTTTTAGGAGGTTAGGATAAGATATTATTTTATTTAATCCGAGGACATTATCAGTAGTTCAGGCGGACGAGGATGGGAAGGATCTGTGATTTGTGATTACAGGATTACAGATTCTGGTCTGGAGCAGACTGATGGTATGTTTTGTGTGTGTGTGTGTGTGTGTGTGTGGGTGTGTGTGGGTGTGTGTGTGGGTGTGTGTGTGTGTGTGGTGTTGTGGGGGTGTGTGTGTGTGTGTGTGTGTGAGAGAGAGAGAGAGAGATTCTAGCTCAATTTTAATATATTTAACCTTATTTTTCTGTCACTCTTTCATGCTGTATTCTCTCTTCCAGCTTCTCTTGTGATTTGCTCTGGACATGAAGCTCAGGTAAGTATCAGTTTTGTGTAACCTGGTTAATGACCAGGTGTTATTATTAATATTATGTTTTTCAGAGACCAGTAGTCAAAATGCTTTATGCTGGAGAGGACATATAAAGTTGCTCGCTTGATTAAAGCTGAACATTTTTCAAGAATTGAAAGGCTATTCATGATGTAAGAAAGCATCACTTTACAATGAGGTGACAAGTGTACTTAATTTCATCCATTGAAGGAATTATTTAACAAAATAGATATTTCTACTATGATGCATTTACACTTTATGCATTTTGCATGCAGAAAGACAAAATACACTTCGTTTTGTGCACAAAATTCTAAACATGTAAGAGTTGCAGAAAACACTTCCCTGGACAAAATGCACCCAATATGTCACATGAGACATTTTTGTTGAAAACTTCCTTGGATTATAGACTTACCCTTTTAAATAATGCAAAATACCTTGAATTTAATGTCGTTTTGAGTGAAAGGGTTTGGCAAGTGCATAGATGAAACCTATAACATCTCCAAAACAAACATCTTTATATATGGCACTAAGTAGATCAAATAGCAATGTTTCGATTGCAATCAAAATGTCCAGCTAGCTTACACATGAGAACTTGTCTGTTTGAGCACATTTCTAATGCCCCTGCTGCACTCTTGAGTGAAACATCATTGTCAGTAGTATAGTAAGATCTAGAAAAATTAGGACTTCATTATAGTATTTGGCGCAAATAAAAGGAGATGGAATAAATCTCGACCTGAACTTTGCTGTCATCATTCTTTTTCTTACATGTGTTCTTATCCTCTGCAGGACCTCTAAGGACCTCTAGTGATACAGTTCCACAGAACGCATAAATTCAATCAAGACAAGTATGCAAATTATTGCATACTCTGGACACAACATCTCCCCTGTTACCCAAAGTAATTCTTCTACTTTTAGAAACAAGATCTTACTCAAACCCTATTAACAAGTAACCTATTACTCTTTTGACTATAACATAAAAGAAGTATGTCTACTAATTCACCCTGAGTGTAGGCTATAACAGGGGCGTAGGCAGCGGATAAGGCCCCCCTAGTTTATTAGGCTATATAAATATAATATTTGTTAAATAATTATTGTTTAATCTATTTTAACACGATTAGAGAACTATTATAGCATCTAAAATAAATAAAATGTGTTTTTGCATAATTCTTGATGAGTTTGATTGACAGCAGTGTTAGCCTCGAGCAACACACAGCGGCATTTCATTTATTTTAATGCACGTTTTGAACGAATTGTGAATGGTGAACCATTGGCCATAGGCGCGTTGGCTTTGAAGCGGCGCTGCACAGACCGATCGGTGTATGACATCAAAGGACCGCGAGAGCGATCAAAGAAGTCGTCTTGCTCTTAAATTTCGGGGCTCCTTTTGGCGGTACTTTGATGTCACACACCGATTGGTCTGATGGTGACGATCCGCTTCATGTCGAACAAGCCTAATGATTCAATGGACCATTCATAAAGAACCATTTACTTCACTCCTGAATGAATCAGCCATTTGAACGAATCAAACAATGAATAAATGACTCGATGACTTAATCATTAAGACATTTACCACCACCTACTGGCAGTTTTAGTTTATTATTTAGTGGGCAGAGGTAAAGTAAATAGCCCCTAACGACAAGGCGGCCTATTTGCACTTTGAGTAAAAAGACACTCCATTAATTAAAAGGCACTAGATTACAGAGAATGGCATATACTCCAGTATTTTTTTCTGGGGGAGGACCCACCCACATTTATTTAGCTTCCGACGCCCATGATTTCATTAAAGAAATTTCAGCATTTCTATTCTAATTTTCTGAGACACTGAATTTTGGGTTTTCATTATCTGTAAGCCATAATCATCAAAATTTCAAGAAATAAAGGCTTGAAATATCTCACTCTATGTGTAATGAATCTATATCATATATGGGTTTCACTTTCTGAAATGAGTGACAAAAAATATTGACCTTTTTCATAATATTCAATTTTTTTTAGATGTACCTGTACTTTGGATCAAATAAATGCAAGCTTGGTGAACATAAGAGACTTCTTTAAAACATAAAAATCTTACTGTTCAAAAACTTTTGACTGGTAGGTTATATATACAGTGGGTATGGAAAGTATTCAGAGCCCCTTAAATTTTTCACTCATTGTTATATTGCAGCCATTTGTTAAAATCATTTAAGTTAATTTTTTTCCTCAATGTACACACAGCACCCCATATTGACAGAAAAACACAGAATTGTTGACATTTTTGCAGATTTATTAAAAAAGAAAAACTGAAATATCACATGGTCCTAAGTATTCAGACCCTTTGCTGTGACACTCATATATTTAACTCAAGTGCTGTCCATTTCTTCTGATCATCCATGAGATGGTTCTACACCTTCATTTGAGTACAGCTGTGTTTGATTATAATGATTGGACTTGAATAGGAAAGCCACACACCTGTCTATATAAGACCTTTACAGCTCACAGTGCATGTCAGAGCAAATGAATCATGAGGTCAAAGGAACTGCCTGAAGAGCTCAGAGACAGAATTGTGGCAAGCACAGATCTGGCCAAGGTTACAAAAAAATTTCTGCTGCACTTAAGGTTCCTAAGAGCACAGTGGCCTCCATAATCCTTAAATGGAAGACGTTTGGGACGACCAGAACCTTTCCTAGAGCTGGCTGTCCGGCCAAACTGGGCTATCGGGGGAGAAGAGCCTTGGTGAGATAGGTAAAGAAGCCCAAAGTCATCCGCCCCCCCCCCCCCCCCCCCCCCCCCCCCCCCCCCCCCCCCCCCCCCCCCCCCCCCCCCCCCCCCCCCCCCCCCCCCCCCCACCCCCCCCCCCCCCCCCCCCCACCCCCCCCCCCCCCCCCCCCCCCCATCCCCCCCCCCCCCCCCCCCCCCCCCCCCCCCCCCCCCCCCCCCCCCCTGTGGACTGAGCTCCAGAGATGCAGTCGGGAGATGGGAGAAGTTGTAGAAAGTCAACCATCACTGCAGCCTCCACCAGTCGGGGCTTTATGGCAAAGTGGCCCAACGGAAGCCTCTCCTCAATGCAAGACACATGAAAGCCAGCATGGAATTTGCTAAAAAAAAACACCTGAAGGACTCCAAGATGGTGAGGAATAAGGTTCTCTGGTCTGATGAGACAAAGATATAACTTTTTGGCCTTAATTCAAAGCGGTATGTGTGGAGAAAACCAGGAAATGCTCATCACCTGTCCAATACAGTCCCAACAGTGAAGCATGGTGGTGGCAGCATATGCGTATGGGGGGTGTTGGTCAGCTGCAGGGACAGGACGACTGGTTGCAAACGATGAATATCCCAAGTACAGGGATATCCTGGACCAAAACCTTCTCCAGAGTGCTCAGGACATCAGACTAGGCCGAAGGTTTACCTTCCAACAAGAAAATGAACCTAAGCACACAGCTAAAATAACGAAAAAGTGGCTTCACAACAACTCTGTGACCATTCTTGAATGACCCAGCCAGAGCCATGACTTAAACCCAATTGAGCATCTCTAAAGAAACCTAAAAATGGCTGTCCACCAAAGTTTACATCCAACCTGACAGAACTGGAGAGGATCTGCAAGGAGGAATGGCAGAGGATCCCCAAATCCAGGGTGTGAAAAACTTGTTGCATCTTTCCCAAAAAGACTCATGGCTGTATTAGATCAAAAAGGGTGCTTCTACTAAATACTGAGCAAATGGTCTGAATACTTAGGACCAGGTGATATTTCAGTTTTTCTTTTTTACTAAATCTGCAAAAATGTCAACAAAAGTCTGTGTTTTCTGTCAATATGGGGTGCTCTGTGTACATTAATGAGGAAAAAAAAATTAACTAAAATGATTTTAGCAAATGGCCGCAATATAACAAAGAGTGAAAAATTTAAAATTTAAGGGGGTCTGAATACTTTCCGTACCCACTGTACATATATATATTACAGAAATGTTATATTGTAATGTTTATATTACATTTCTGTCCCCCTCACTTCTGAAATGATGGCTACGGCCCTGTCCTGAGCCCATCAATGTCCTGCAAACCACTTTAAAAGGACAATGTGTTGAAGCATGTGGACTTTTTAAACCTTTTTGATCACCATTTTTTCTTAACTGATTCATTATAAATGGTGCTACAATGTGGTGAAATAATTTTGCAAATACTTTCAGATGGAGAGTAACATGTCCCACTAAAGGACGTTTGTTTATTGAACGTAATGTTTTATTTATTAGTTATTTTCAGGTGTTACTTACAGTGCCAGTTGGTTGAGAATTATGTTAAGAGCTACAAAAAAAAAGTCCAGTATTACTAAAATTTCACAGAATGTTGCTGGAATCTTTTGTGTTGTGTATATTAATCATCATTAAGCTGTCAGCGTCTGGCACATACACTGTATATAAACAGAGATCTGAACCCTGATAACATTGATAGCGCTTAATTCCCATTAATTCCCTTAATAAAGTCACTCAGATTATTAGTGTGACTTTTGCTTAGAACAAAACAAAACTGTGTGTGAGCCAGGGCCATCGCTAGGAATTCTGATTTAGCTATGGTGCGACTATCAGACTTTTCATATAAGAGTACTTCAGAATTTTTAATCTGTGACATCGGATCATATTTTTTTTAAAAATACATTGAGAATTGCTTACTCTGAACAAGAACTAAATCGACCAACAGTTCTTAATTGCACAATACCAACTAACATTTAAATCTCTAACTAGAACAAAACCAACCAACATTCAAACCTCTCAATAAAGCAATACTGAAAACGTGTCCTTTGAAACCATGTGTATTGTGTTATACATGTGTGACCGCACCTCCCACAATTCTTCAGGTCATGTGATCTTAACTTTAAAAGTGCAGGACTGTCGTTCTGGGAGTCAGACTGACTGATTAACACTTCTCTGCACTGATCATCAGCACACTGCAGTAATGACAGAACTTGGAGGCTGGAGTCCAGTGAAACCGGTCACTCTAGAGGTGATAAAGATTTGCCTTGAGGTATGAGACACAAAATCACTCCTAGAGTAAACACACTGTCTGTTACTAGTGAGCTGTTTTGTCTGTTTTGGAGCTGTAATATTCTCTCTAAAAAATGCTCTGTTAAATATAACCCAGCGCTGGGTTGAAAAAAAGGGACAAACCCAGCTATTGGGTTGTTTTGAAACCCGGCGGTTGGTTTTGTTTGAACCCAGTCGGTTGTGTTGTTTTGACCCAGCGGTTGGGTTGTTTTGACCCAGCTGTTGGGTTGTTTTGACCCAGCGGTTGGGTTGTTTTGGAGCACCCAGCATGGGGTTTGTTTTGGAACGCCCAAGACGGTTGGTTGTTTTGAGTCAACCATCACCCAACTGCGTGGTCAAGCTAACCCAATAGCTGGTTTGTCCCTTCTTTAAAAAACAAAAAAAAATAAAAAAACCCAGCATTTTTTAGAGTTTTGTTTGTACGAAATTTATTATTTGTTTTTGGGTTTAGTTTTCAATTAAATCCACAATTTTTTTTATCCATGTTCCATTGTAGGAATGATATATATATATATATGTAAACTGCCTTTTGCAATAAATTCAGCTTTAATACCATATAGATTAATAATCATTCTGGATTAAACTCTGAACATTCAAAGCATGTCTAAATATATAGATTAACTTGTTTACTAATGTGGTTAACTACATTGTGTTAATAAATGTCCCTTATTGTAATGTGTTACTATAATAATAATGTTTATCTGTTTATTCAGATGAGGAAACAGATTGAGGACAATGTTGAAAATGGAAGTGATTCGAAGGTTTACATTCCTTTGGTCTATTCCTCTCAAATTGTGAATGGAACAAACTATGTGGTCAAGGTAAGTGAGTGTTTTTGTTTGTATGTTTTTATGGATTTTGAGCTTGTGAATTCATCACTGAAAAATAAAGGTATAACTTGCATGCTGCCCAATATCAACTAGCTAACTGTGGCAGTGAAAGTTAAAATGCATCAAGTCAAGCTACTTGCATTTGCATTAGATTTTCTCAATTTTGAGGACTTTTTACTAAATAATTCTCAGCTTTGTAGCATTGCTGGACATGCCTAATGTAGTCGACAACTGTCAGTGCTGAGCTTGTAAAGTGTTCAAATTGATTTCTCTCTTTGTCAGGTGTTTCTTGGTGGAAGAGATGATGGAGTGTGTGTTCATGCAAAGGTACATCAGGCTCTTGCCTGTAGTGGAGGAAAACTGACACTGTCTGGGTTCCAGTTCCCTAAAACCTTTGATGAACCTCTGAACCCCTTCTGAACACATCTAACCAAATACAGAAACAGTCTTATCAAATAACAGACACATTCAATGAGCTGCCGTAGAGGAACTGCTGAAATCATTTCATTCTTCAATATTAAACTCTGTATTCAAACACTCAAGTGTCACTGTGTTTACTGAGTAATATCAAACTCACTTCACAAATGTGTTACACTGAAATAAATGAACAGAAATATTCCTCATTATTACAAATCTTTAAATATAAGTTTTTTTTAAGTGAAATTTCAATTTCAAAAATCTAATTTTACGATTTTATCGACTTCAATGACTGAATTAGTTTTTTTTCAATGAAATGTCATACAAAAGCAAGAGGTTTGTGTTTGTCACGTTTGTTTTTCTTCTCAAGCGTTCCTTGTACATCAATAGGACAATTTTTATAACACAATCTCTCTATAAACACGAGGATAACACACTTCTTTTCTCTGTCACAACCACATTATCTTTAAAATCCTAAACTCTCAAATCCATGTCATATCTTACCACAAAATGAATAGAAATAAATGGGTTCATATAAGGTGACCATACTATTAACGTCAAATATGTAATTGTTAGGCATAATGTATTTATCATGTTCATGTTGAACTGCAAAACACTTTTGCTGCTAATGACAGGTTTGGTGATGTGGGTAGGTTTAAGCAGAAAGGTTTCGAGTCCCAACATGTATTTAGTAACTTAATTACGACCGAATCCAAAAAAATTCTACATACACAAATACGTCATACACTCAAAAAAAAATACATAATATGGTCAATCAAAAACAAATCCAACACATAGCTTACATACAACACAAATCACGACAACCACAAAGCACATTAATCACAACAAAACACAACACACCCTAAATCACAAATCTCACAGTTAAAAACCATCCTTACCCCAAGTCTACCACAACCCAAATAACAACAAACCTAACAACACCCCAACATCAGCATAACACCCACCATACAACCCATAAAATCAGGCCACACCAACCCTACTAATATAATCTTTTTCGTTCGTAGTTAATAACAATCATATACATCATCAGCAGCCACATAAAAAAATCACCTTAAGATCCCCACAGACTGAATCATAACAAACCCAATTATAAAAATAAAAAGGAAAGCAAAATGAATCCCAATCAATAAAAACTATAAAATAGAACATAAAAACAAAAACCCCACAAAAGAAAACGCACAAACAAACACACCCAAAACAAGCCCGGCACTAAAGAAAATTAGATTTCAAAAGGAAATGGAAATATAACTGGGATGAATGCATAAAAAGTGAGTATTAAAAAAGTTGGAAAATGGAGAAAGGTACTATTACGATTCTTGTGGAGCGAACGTCTATGGGAGACTAGAGACTGATGAATGATCTAGAGTTCGTGAGGGATAAGTGGTTAGGGCATGGTCAGATAATAGGAAAGGTAGTCAAGGTTTGTATGTAAGAAGGACGTAAGGTGGAAGGGCCTTATAACTTCAATACTCTGTTTTTTAACATTAAGCCCGTGCTTATGTTGCGAGATACAGAATATTATATCCATGGTATAAGATTCAATATGTTGTTAAACTCGTGCAGCTGATTTGTAGTTACTTTCTCCACAGTCTTTGTCCTGCGTATAACTGTTAGGTTTCTCTTCCATAATAAATATATAATATAATTTATATTATTAGCACTGAACCGACCTCGGGATTGTTGTTTGTATCAACAAGAACAAACTTTGTCTGTCCACTTTATATCTGTGGACTAATAATGGGCTTGATCCATATTGGTTTTTTTCCCAGAGAGTAGTTTTCTTCTAAGGTCCCTCCCCCCCCCCTCCCCCCTCCCCCTCCCCCCCCCTCCCCATGAGGGTGTTTGAATTAATCGTAACATTGTATTAAGAAGAACAAGAACGTGAAATAAAACAAAGTGTTGTGGTTTAAGATTAGTGGTTTCTTTTCTTTTCTTTATTTCTTTGTTACTTTTCTCATGCGTTATACTTGTCTTATCTCCTTCTTTCCTTACGTTATTTGAGCTGTCAGAATGAACAGTCTTTTTTGCAGTTTTATTGGTGCAGGTCAATAATGCAGTAAAAGCCATGTCCCTCGTCTGAGACATGGGCATTAAACTGTGGATAACTAAATACATCTACATTTGACAGATCACGATGCAGATCATGAAGATATATTCCATTAAATGTTTTCTTAAGATTGGTCAATAGAAATAGGGGCCTAAGTCGTAAAGCTGAGCACCGGGATGACAAAGTTTGCATGGAGTCGTCTATCTGTAATAGGGTTTTATCAAGAAAGCAATATCTTAAGCTTATTCTTACCCACCAAAAAATACAACCATGAAGAAAGAGGTTGAAAGCGGTGACACAATCTTGTGCTAACTGGGACAAGCTGTTATGAGACAGGTATTAAATATAGTAAGGGTTAGTTGCTTCTTTTTCTTGTTGTTCTTTGTCGCTTCTTTGTCTTTTGTTTTCTTTTTTTTTTTTTTAATTGTGGGGGTAATTTTTTCCGGATTCTCTCCAGTTCCATTTTACTTGACTTTTATACTTTACATACATTAAGTCCGGTTGTAGATTTTAAAAAACTACTTTGAATCACATAACTGTAGTGTAATAACATATCACAGTACTTTAAGGAGCTTTTAAAAACCCCAAGTAATATACTCAACAGTGACTTCAACTGTTCTACCAAAGTCAATTCACCGCTGTAAAGAGGGTCATGAATCGTGGGGACGGGTTTTATGGAACATTTGAGTAATGGGCTTTTCATTGTACACTTAAATGTAAGTAATACGCGTGGGGAAAAAACCACTGAACCTTATATAATTAGAGACAAACATCTCGAATAGTTGAGCTGAGGCCAATCGGGGAGCCTTTAATGGTAGAGGTCACACATTTGCTTCAAATAATGGGAGGGGGTGATATTTAATTTATTAATGCCGAGGGAAATGCAAAAAAATTGTAAGATACCACATGGGGGGAAGTAAAAAAAAGCTGTGAATTCCTGTAGAGACTGACACAGTCTTTCCACGAAAAAACGTAGTAAACAGGAACTTTACATCGTTTGGAAGGATTCAAAAAAAAGCAATAAAACACCATCGGGTTGGGAAAAGTCCGTGAAATGGTACAGAACAAAATGAGATATATATCATAAGAAAGTGGAGGCACAGGGGGCATAACAAATCTATGGGCGTTCGAAATGCCAAAACTGGGATGGAAATCACGATTACACTTCTGGTAGGACAAAAAATTCCTGGAAAAAGGTGATAAAATATGATCTTAAAGGAATCTCAAGTCCCCATAGGGTGCCTCCTGCAGTCTCGAAAACTATTAGATTGAATGTAAAAGCGGAACAGAGTTGACCTGAAAAATAAAGTTTCATAATACTATATAAAGGGGTCATAGACAGAAAATAAAATCAGTTTGAGATTAAGCTGAAGTATGTTGTGTATTAGATAATTCAGGATCCTTAAATACAGGAACACTGTCTGAATACAATTTGAATCGTTAAAGGAATGTAAAAAGGCAGACAGTAAATTCCCTAACTAATGGAAGTACGGGTGGAAAAGCTGTAATTGGGGGCATTACATGTAATTTTAAGACCGTTAGGTAATATCACAATATATATATCTGGAAAAGTGAAAAAGCCAGCATAATGTTATAAGTGCATACCGTGTAAATTGACAATTCCCAGAATCCCTGCGCTTTACATATTCAACTTGTGTAATCTTTTTTTGTTTAAATAATGTTTTTTTGTTTTTTCTTATCAGTTTTGTATATTGGGGTTTTGTGTTACACCTAATGTTGTTAAATGGATGTTTATTGCATTATTTCAGTTTTGTGTGTTACCATGATGGTGTTTAGTTTTTGTGTGAATGACACTGTGCACCTTCTGTATTTGTTATTATTTAAAAGCTGCTTGTGTTGGGCTTTGGTTCATCATGTGACTCTAATCACCACCTGCATTTGGTGGTTATCAATGTATTAAAAAGGTACAAAACAGATTTCAGTACATTATAACCACAATAGCAACCACAGCTGCAGTTCTTTTACCGGAAATTTTACGGAAATTTTTTTTACAGTTTACGTTAGGTCCTGGGCATCCGGGACATTAAAAAATTATATCTTTTCAGCATAATAATTTAACCTTGTAAGACTCCTAAAAACCTTAGTAAAACATCTTTCTAAATAACATTAAATTAATTATGTGCATGACGATGAATTGTAATGGCAGTTTGATGATCTTGAGTTGTCAGGCTGTAATACTGGACACACAATTCCACATCCACCATCTCATGCCACAATCCGATCAGCAGAGAAATCATGACACATAACGGAATTAGAGATAATTCCCTCCAGAAAGCATTCTTTCTTTATCTTCCCCTCTCGAATGTCTGTGGACACAACAGGTAAAAATCTGAAAGAATCTTTTTCTAATACAACAACAATTGACACCAAAAACTTGATTACAAACAACATACAATTCCTCTATAAAGTCATCGGCTCTATATTCTAACTCATGACCGTGACAGGCGAGTACGCGACGCGGACGTGCGGATCAATCTGCAAAAGCTTTTATTTAAAGGCGTGGTCATAAAACAGGCAAGGTTCTGACAATGGCAAAAAGGTATATAGAAAGTTAAGTACTCCAACTGGGTGCGAGTCCTAGAACAGCGACGTCATCCAGAGGGGCTTTACAGAGGTGTAAATCCAATCCACAAACATGCAATAGTCCAGGCGAGGTGCAAACACAGTCCGAAACGGCAGGCAAAGGGTTAACTTAAGATAAACAGGCAAAAATCAGGTACCACGGGTGTTAGAAAACACTCTCTGTCTTGAGAATGCCTTACCCCTCCTTTTTTGAGGAATTTGGGGGGGGGTTTCCCCCTCATGGCTCTATATTTTCCCCCCTCCTTTCTTTCCCTCTCCCTCTCACTCTCTCTCCTCTCAGTATCCTTCGCCAGGAATGTACATGTTTTTCTGTATATGTGGCCATTTTATACAAAACACATGTTCTTGGGAAAAACATCTGTATGGGTATGTCCTCCTATCCTCATTGGTTAAGAGGGTGAAAACTCCCCTCGACATGCCTATATAAGATCTGTATTTCTGTGAATAAATTGAAGTATTGAGAATACATGGACTGTGTGTTTTCTTACTTCCCGGCCGTATTTACCCTTTAAGGAACTGAGAATTCTTCACGGTGGCAAAGAGAATATCGAGGGACCAATTTGTTATTTTTAATTACCAACGGGAAGGCCAGGCAAGAGCCACAACCATGACAAGACTAGGCTAGGCTAAGACTATGAAACAGGCTCCGTAAAAGTGCTATCAAACTAACAGTGGAGAGTGCTAAACAATAACTCGCCTATGAAGCGTTGTGTTGTGGAGAACTAAGGGGGGAATTTAAAAATAGTGTGTGTTATTGTAGCGGTGCTGGCGTGTATTTGATTGGTGTTCGCACATGCAAGACAGGTGAGTTGTGATATTGCAATGGAGCATGGGAAATGTAGTCCGGGATGACATGCAACAACAGTATTGGTGGGTAAACGTATAAGAGAGTCGCTGTAAGGCAGAATGGGTGCGCCTCTGGTGGCGATCGAACGGAAGTCCATGGACAGGATTCATGTCAATATGACTTCGGAATACAGTTTTGTATGTACTTATACTTGAAATACAACACAATATTCTGGAGTTTGATATAGTGAGTCACTCACAATGACCTGTAAGATGGAAAAATACAGTTGATAAAAAGAACTTCTGCAAAAATTCTACATTATGTGTTTGTACCACACTAGTAACAAGAACAAATCAGACATTGACAAGAACATTATCGGTTTGGAATGGCATGAAGGTGAGTAAATATTGACGTGTTCATTTAGGAATGAAATGCCCATTTGCAGTGAATTGTCAGAAGTTTGACTGTTGCCTATTTTTGGGTGTATTTAAATGTATTTAACCTTATTCAGTCTTATTTTCTGTCTTTCATGCAATCTTTATTTATTCTCTCTTCCAGCATCTCTTGTGATTTGCTTTGGACATGAAGCTCAGGTAAGAATCAGTCTAATGTAACCTGGTTAATGACAATCAACTTCCAAGTGTTGTCCACTTTGCAGCTTATTTCAAACAAATGAAAATCTAGATCACTAAAAGACAATTCATGATTTATTTCATCACTTTACAAATCACTTTAATTCATGCACTGAATGAATTACGTGAAACAAAACGCAATATTTCTTCTATTATATGCATGGAACATGATCTGTATGAACACGTCATCACACAAAAAGCTTTTTTCTTGAAGTTTGTGTGAGAAAAACCATTTAGATGAGTTCAATGGAATGTTGATCTCTTCTCTCTAATGTCAATCAATCATCTGAAACAATGAAAAATGCCATAAGTGTAACTGTCAGCATCTGGCACATGCACTGGTGACATTGACACACTGTAAAAAAACATCTGTGACATTTACGGTAAAATACCGGCAGCTGTGTTTGCCAGAACTTCACCGTAAAAAAAAAAATGGTAGCAACATTTGAGGTTTTACAGACTTAACTTAAATTCACAATAAAATACCGTATTTCATTAACTGATGTAATGTTAATAAACCAACATATTGAAGTGTTAATATCTGTTTTGAACCACTGATAACCACCAAAAACTGGTGGTGATGAGAAAGTCACATGATGAACCAAAGCTCATCACAAACAGCTTTTCTACGAGCTGAGGGCAATATTTATATATAGAAGGTGCACACAGAGTCATTCACACAAACATTAAACCCCATCACGGTGACACACATGATACTGAAATAATGCAATAAACATTAATTTAACAACATTAGATATAAATGTTGTGCCCCTAGATGACACAATCTGATAATAAAAAAGTGTTGTCGTGCTGAGAAGAAACATGTTATTTCAAATATGAAGTGTCATGCAGGGAATTCTGGGAGTGTCAATTTACGTTTTTTCACTGTAAATTATACAATGGCTTTTTCTTTTTCACTTCTAAAAAATTTATTTTTAACAGTATTTTACTGTAAAATTACATTAAATGTAATTACATTTATTCACCGAATATAGTATGGAAACTTACTGTTAACCAGTTAACAGGTTTTTACTGTAGCATTTTTACAGTCTTTTACTGTTAATTTTGTATTGCATTTGATACTCCATAATCAAGTATCATGTAGTTTATGGTTATATATCCATCGGAAGGCTCATTACAACAAAACCTCTCAGCACTGGCCAACCACACACTTGTGCCAGGACCTGTGTCTACACTCCCCCCCCCCTGCAAAACATTGCAAATTAGACTTTGAACACAACAGTTCACACAATGTTTTAAATGTTAGAAGCTGTAGTCTATCGATATATATATATAATAGAAAAAATGCAAAAGACAGTGCAGCATTGACAGAATAATTACAGATGTGTCTCAAATTCCTATTAAGTTTGCAAACAGTGAAGAACATTTGTTGGCCAAAAACTGATACAACAGCAGAAAACTGTGTGCTGTGATTCATTACAGGATTGAGACACACAGAGGGGAGATCCTGAGCCCACCAGTGTCCTGTAGTGAATAAGGGTAGTTGAAGCCCTTTTTATGTTTTTCCTTTATTTTAAATGGTGCTACAACGTGATGAAATCATTTTGCAAATGCTTTCAGATGAAGTGTAGCATTTCACTCCACTGAACATGTAAATTTCCCAGAAGTATTTCAGGGAGTTATTTTCATGAGTTACTCACCAGTTGAAATATGCTGAGAAAATATGAGAAATATTTTAGGAAATGCAAAAAAAGTCCAGTTTTGCTCAATTTTCACAGAAAGTTGAATTCTTTTGTTTTGTGTATATCAGTCATTAAGCTGCCATCATCTGGCACATATACTGATGAACAGAGATCTGAGCACTCATAACATTAATTTCTGTTGCATTAAAAGACACTCAGATTAGTCACGGGTATTCGATTAAAATGTAGTTGCACACTTCACAAACTAAAACAACAAGATGATGTTCCCGTGCATTCACACTTTTTCAATCCTCTAACTGGTAAAGTTTTTAACACAGGCACCGATCCCAATAAATTCAGGATCTCTGAATCAGCATCTCTTAATAAGTGGTCCTGAAAAAAACTTGTACACCACTTGTACTGGTCGGGGTCAAAAATTACCGCATTAGAAACGATTGTGAAAATTGGGAGAATTTGTGTTTGTGTTTCAAGTGTGCTCCAAAGCATTCAAGATGTACAGCAGTTTCAGTTGGAAATTTCATTTTCTGGTCTATGATCAAAAACTGGTGAGCAGGTAATAAATGGATTATAATAACTATTCCATAAAGCTCCTCTGATTCTGATTCTGATAAATATAATTTATTACCATAAAATCCCCTAAAAATAAGGCATTAACATAAAAATAGTCATACATATATATAATAATAATTATATTATATATATATATAATAATAGAGCTAAATATTATATATACTATTAGTAACCTTAATTCATTGAAACAAATTGGTCATTTTACTGGCCACAAGAATGGCCGGTCTGTGAAACAAAACCAGTCCAATTTGCTCTTCAAAACGTAATGATAAAACTAGCCGGTCAAATAAAATTTTCCATCGAAATTGTGTCCCAGGGGGAAATTCCGCTTTAAACCCTGCAGACTAAAAACCAACCCCACGGCAACAGTGTAAAAGTAGCCCAGAGACTTCATAGCACAATAGTGACCAAAATTTTAATTTGTTAATATTAGGAAACCAACCAACATTTTATCCTCTTACTAGAACCAAACTGACCAGCGTTCAAACATCTTTAAAAAAACTTGCCCTATGATTTGTTCTTAGGTAAAGCGTTATAGACATAATGTTATGATTTTCTTTAAACTGCTTTGAAAACTCTGAATGAATGAATGTTGCATTTATATAGTGCTTTATTGTGTACTGTTGTACACCCAAAGCGCTTTTCAATCATGTGGGGGGGTGGTCTCTCCTCAACTACCACCAGTGATGCGACGGCAGCCACCTGGATGATGCGATCTGCATAGCACAGCACAACAGCGCCATGCGCCACTACACAAACACCCGCTACAGGTTGAGAGAGAGAGAGTCATAGGCCAATTCAGTGATGGGAATTATTAGAGAGGCCCTGAGAGTTATCATGCGGGGATTTGGTCCATGAATACCGGTTGCAACTCCTAACTCTTTTACGAGAAGTGCCATGGGATTTTTAAATGGGAAACCCAGAGAGTCAGGCCTTCGGTTTTAAACAAAAAAAAAACAAAAGTCTCATCCGGAAGGAACAAAACGGTTCCTTTTTTACTATATTGTCCTCCCCGTCTCTAAACCTGGGGGCGTTAGGACCCACACAGACCCCTTGCTGGCCTCTTTAACACCTCTTCCAACAGCAACCTAGTTTTCCTGCCCATGATTTCCCCATCCAAGTACTGCCTCGGAGTCACCCTGCTTAGCCTTCAGGGGCTACCAGCCCTGCTGCAGGGTGATATGTTAATATGGCTGTGAAATGTGCTATACAAATACATTTGATCGTGACTTGACCTGACATTATTACTTTTGCCTAACATTGTGGTTAGGTGATTTAAACAAACATTTAACCATAGTTCACTGCCACATTTGTGACAGCACCTCCCACAATTCTTCAGGTCATGTGATCTTAACTTTAAAAGTGCAGGACTGTCGTTCTGGGAGTCAGACTGACTGATTAACACTCCACTTCTCTGCACTGATCATCAGCACACTGCAGTAATGTCAATGCCTGGAGGCTGGAGTCCAGTGAAACCGGTCACTCTAGAGGTGATAAAGATTTGCCTTGAGGTATGAGACACAAAATCACTCCTAGAGTAAACACACTGTCTGTTACTAGTGAGCTGTTTTGGTGCTTTAATATTGTTTGCACAAAATTAATTATTTGTTTGTTTTGTTTTAGTTCAATTTACATTTTTTATGTCCTTGTAGCACAATATGAATGATATATGCAAGTGCCTATTTATGCAATAAATTCAGATTTAATAACATACAGATAAATAATTGCTCTTGATTAATCCTTTATTGAAAACTCTTAACTCATCAAAAGTGATGTACAATATTCAAAATACCGCATTTATTATTAGTTCATGTTTACAATGTAGTTAACTCCTAACTGTTAAAAAATGATCCTTATTGTAACCATAATAATAATAATGTTTCTCTCTTTATTCAGGTGAGGCCAGAGATAGAGAAGATGGTTGGAACTAATTTTAAGATTTACATTCCTGTGGTCTATTCTTCTCAGTTTGTGGCAGGAATAAATTACAAGTTCAAGGTAAATGAATGTTTTTGTTCGTTTGTATTTTTTAATGGATTTTGAGCTTGTGAAACTCAAGGTACAACTTGCATGCCACCTAATATCAACTAGTCAACTGTTTGTCCTAACCAGGTGTGATGTGTCAAGTAATTTGTCCGTCCTCACTGAAAGTTCAAATGCATCAAGTCAAGCTTCTTGCATTTGCATAAGATAAAACTTTTCTTAACATTGTAGCATTGCTGGACATGACCAAATGTAGTCGAACTTGTAAAGTGTTTGTCTACATTAAACCCTAGTTAATTTTTCTCTCTCTGTCAGGTGTTGGTTGATGTAGATGGGGATGGAGTGTGTGTTCACGCATTGATATTTCAGGCTCTTCCCTGTTCTGGAGGGGAACGGAGTGTGACTGAAATCCAGTACCCCAAACCCTTTGATGACCCGCTGATCCCTTCTGAACACTTACAGAAATAGTATTTGTCTAATAACAGACACATGCAATGAGCTGCCATACTGTATAGAGGAACAATTGAAATCATTTCATTCCTCAATATTAAACTCCATAATCAAATCCTCCAGTGTCAGTGTGTTTACTGAACAATGTCAAACTCACTCAAATGTTTTATGCTGAAATAACTGAACATAAATATTCCTCATTATTACAAATCTTTAAATATAAATTTAAAGAATTTTTAAAAAGTTAAATTAAATTATCAAATTTTAAGATTTTATTGACTTCAATGACTAAATAAGTTTTTTTTTAATAACTCAAACTGAAATATACCCTACAAAAGCAACATTTTTATTTATTCGTTTATTTATTAGGGACAATGCAGTATAATATTGCTACGATTTCAAGCAGCCGATGTTCCACATACAGGCTTCTATAGGCAAAGGCTAATTTGCAGCCCCAGTCCCTGGTTAGGCTTTAAACAATAAAGCTATAATCATACCAAAAAACTAAACATTAATTAAAATATAACAATAACGCAAGAAAGCTGAGACTGTGTACGACCACCAGTGTTCATAAACCTGCTTTTGTTTGAACCAATTTTTTTAATTTCTTTGAAATATGTTCAACTCTGTTTGCCTTTTCAGTTTAACCGGCAGGCTGTTCCAAAGCAGTGTACCTTGAACTGAAAATGTAGATTGTGCAAATTTAGTTTTGTTTTTTTTGGTACTGTGCAGTTCTGATTGGTTGCACCTCTTGTAGTGATCCCTTTACTACTCTGTTTTGTTATTAATTTGCATATAATTTCTGGAGCGAGATTAATTAATTATAAATAGACACATTTATAAAATTTTCAAAACTATGCAAACTATATTTTTGTAAAATATTGTAATAATGCCATCTAATTGGTTTCTTGTCCAAAACTTGTAGTTTTTGATTATATAGAGATAACAGTTTTGATAGTAAGTTGAGAAACCTGAGTCCAGTCAATCACACAATATAAGATAAGTGTGAAAAGACTATTGCATGCATGGATAACTTAGCTACTTTTAAAGATATATACGGTCTAATCATATAAAAACAATTCAAGTTTGTTCTGATTGTTCTACACAGTCTCTTTACACGCACATCAAATTTTAATTGAGAATCTAAAAAAAATACCTAAATATTTACAATTATTCACTGTCTCTATTGCTTTTTGATTGATCTTAATTATAAAACCATTCATTTCCTTCCTTCTAACTGAAAAACACATTGAGATGGTTTTTGAACAATTCAAGGTTAAACAGTTATTTTGCAGCCACTTTGACACACCAGTCATTTCATTTGTTAATATATCTGCAACTAATCGTGGAGTTTGTGCAGATACATACATGACTGTGTCATCTGCATATAAATTGCATTTAGTTTCCATACACCAATTTAGTAAAACATTGACATATAAAGAAAACAACAGTGGACCTAAAACTGACCCTTGAGGGAGACCCATCTCATTGTTTCGTAAAAATGACCTTGAATTATTTATTTTAACACACTGATCTGATCTTGTGGTTGTAAATATGATCTAAACCAATTTATTGCGTGCTGAGAGAAACTAAACAGCTTTAATTTATGCTGGAGTATTTTGTGATTCACAGGATCAAATGCCTTTTTGAGATCTAAAAATACCACACCTATAAAGCTCCCTTAATCAATTCTGTGAGAAAGTTTGCCATTTCTGTTGAATATTTAGGCCTAAAACCAAAGTTTTTAGAGTGAAGTAGATCATTTTTTTCTAAATAGTTGATAAGTTGTTCTGCTACCAACTTTTCCAATTTTTTTTTATTACAGGAAGTATAGAAATTGGTCTATAATTCTGAACCTCATCAGCTAATCCTTCCTTAAAAATTGGGGTTATAATAGAAGTTTTCCAGTTTGAGGGGAATTTACTTTCTCTGATATATAGATTTATCAAATTTACCAAGGGCTTTAGCAAACGAGCACTTATGTTATTTAATGAACATGGCATCCATTCCAAATATATACTTAGCCCTTATATTATTGAATTAATAGTTTGAAGTATCTTATCTTCATCAGGATGAAGGTGTATCTTTTATAACATATTGAGGTAATTGTACAGGACCAAAACATAAAGCAAATTCTTCTACAGACTGGATAAAATATCTATTAAATTTATTAGCAATTTCAATGCTATCAGTACTAAGTCTTTCATTTATGTACAGCTCCAACAGTGGTTTTCTGTGTATACCGTCGCACTATCATTTGGTTAGTGATAGGCATCTGCCAACTTTAAGAAATAAGGTGGTATGTAGTCATCTTCCGGCCCTGTAAAAGAAAGCATGGCTTGGTTCTTTAACTGGTAATTGTAGGTGTGGAAGTTGTAAACATTGTGACAACATGGTGAGAACGAATCATTTTACTGATGTGATTTCTGGTAGGCCTAAAATGTATCCATTTGAGTCCTTCATTACTTGTAATTATTCGTGTGTAATATATAGGTTAGAATGTGAGTGTGGACATTTTTATATTGGTCAAAGTAAAAGGAAATTACGCTTAAGAGTGTCTGAACATAAATACAGTGGGGAAAAAAAGTATTTAGTCAGCCACCAATTGTGCAAGTTCTCCCACTTAAAAAGATGAGAGAGGCCTGTAATTTTCATCATAGGTATACCTCAACTATGAGAGACAAAATGAGAAAAAAAATCCAGAAAATCACATTGTAGGATTTTTAAAGAATTAATTTGCAAATTATGGTGGAAAATAAGTATTTGGTCAATAACAAAATTTCATCTCAATACTTTGTTATATACCCTTTGTTGGCAATGACAGAGGTCAAACGTTTTCTATAAGTCTTCACAAGGTTTTCACTCACTGTTGCTGGTATTTTGGCCCATTCCTCCATGCAGATCTCCTCTAGAGCAGTAATGTTTTGGGGCTGTCGCTGGGCAACACGGATTTTCAACTCCCTACAAAGATTTTCTATGGGGTTGAGATCAGGAGACTGGCTAGGCCACTCCAGGACCTTGAAATGCTTCTTAACGAAGCCACTCCTTCGTTGCCCGGGCGGTGTGTTTGGGATCATTGTCATGCTGAAAGACCCAGCCACGTTTCATCTTCAATGCCCTTGCTGATGGAAGGAGGTTTTCACTCAAAATCTCACGATACATGGCCCCATTCATTCTTTCGTTTACACGGATCAGTCGTCCTGGTCCCTTTGCAGAAAACAGCCCCAAAGCATGATGTTTCCACCCCCATGCTTCTCAGTAGTTATGGTGTTCTTTGGATGCAACTCAGTATTCTTTCTCCTTCAAACACGACAAGTTGAGTTTTTACCTAAAAGTTCTATTTTGGTTTCATCTGATATTATGACATTCTCCCAATCCTCTTCTGGATCATCCAAATGCTCTCTAGCAAACTTCAGACGGGCCTGGACATGTACTGGCTTAAGCAGGGGGACACGTCTGGCACTGCAGGATTTGAGTCCCTGGCGGCGCAGTGTGTTACTGATGGTAGCCTTTGTTACTTTGGTTCAGCTCTCTGCAGGTCATTCACTAGGGTCCCCCGTGTGGTTCTGGGATTTTTTGTGATCATTTTGACCCCACGGGGTGTGATCTTGCGTGGAGCCCCAGATCGAGTTAGATTATCAGTGGTCTTGTATGTCTTTTATTTTCTAATAATTGCTCCCACAGTTTATTTCTTCACACCAAGCTGCTTACCTGTTGCAGATTCAGTCTTCCCAGTCTGGTGCAGGTCTACAGTTTTGTTTCTGGTGTCCTTTTACAGCTCTTTTGTCTTGGCCATGGTGGAGTTTGGAGTGTGACTGTTTGAGGTTGTGGATAGGTGTCTTTTTTACTGATAACGAGTTCAAACAGATGCCATTAATACGGGTAACAAGTGGAGGACAGAGGAGCCTCTTAAAAAAAGAAGTTACAGGTCTGTGAGAGCCAAAAATCTAGCTTGTTTGTAGGTGACCAAATACTTAATTTACAGAGGAATTTACCAATTAATTCTTTAAAAATCCTACAATGTGATTTTCTGGATTTTTTTTTCTCATTTTGTCTCTCATAGTTGAGGTATACCTATGATGAAAATTACAGGCCTCTCTCATCTTTTTAAGTGGGAGAACTTGCACAATTGGTGGCTGACTAAATACTTTTTTGCCCCACTGTATGCTATTCGCACGAAAAAATATGCTGTATGCTATCATAGAGAGGCATTTCAATGAAGCTGGTCATGCAAGTGAGAGCTCTCAAAGTGATCGGAATTTAATCTATCCCTTGTTCAATAAGAGGGGGAGATAGACTGAAACAACTTTTACAATGAGAAACTTTCTGGATTTATACTAGGGCTGTCAGTTTAACGCGTTGACTTAATTAATTCGTTATGAAAAAATAACGCGATTAAAATATTGTAACGCAGTTAACGCACTGGCCCCGCCCCCAGTCCTGTACATCATCTTGCATTTCATACAGTTGACTGATGACAAATATGATGCTGGGCAACACCTCCATAAATGCAGTTATGCCCTTAAATTCAAGATATTGTGGCAAAAATGTTCCTGTATGAGTTTTTGTCTCATATTTATATCACATGATAAGCGATTTCACACAAACAGCAGAGAGCAGTAGGCTTTCACACGAGTATATCGAGTGCAAATGTGATTTATACAACAGTTCAGTAAATAAGAAGTTAATGTTGTGTTATATTTTAAACACAATTTTGTCTGTTTTTGTTCAGATTTGCCAACAAAAATATTACCTATAAGGCCACAGCAGAATTGTTGTGCGTCTGTGAGCAACACAGACGTGTTTAGTTTCTGAATGAATCGGCGTTTTGAACGAATCAGGTGAATCAATGAAGCATGACTAAAGGTCATTCAGAAGTGAGCCTCTACGAAATTCCTGAATGAATCAGCTGTTTGAACGAATCAATGAATGAATGAATGACTCATAAAAACATTTCCCACTTTAGTTTCTTATATAGAGTATTGTTTAATTTAAAAGAATAATAAATAAATAAAGGAATAGTTCTCGCCAAAAAATTAGTTATCATTTACTCAACCTTAAATGTTTGTGAAACTTTAATATTATTTGGGGTGAATCACATTGTATGGATGAAGTTAATGAAGAAATAATTTTTTTAACTTTTTTCTCATTTTGATATGTTTTGTAGCACCAGGAAAGCTCTGCCACATCCCATTGTATTAACCAGCTGTCTTTGGATTGCTTACTAATTGTTTAAGGAACACTTGTTGTGAAACATTGATGTGTAATCCCGAGAAGGCGGTGACGCCGAAACGAGTAATGTTTTACTGTTTTAAGTTAAATGACTTACAAAGGCTTTTTATTTTTACTATACGAGTGCCTTGGAGTATTTCATCTTCTCAGTTTTTTTTATTTCATAATATCTTTTAAAATATACATAAAAAAAACATTAATATATATATATGCATTATATATTTCAATCCAAATCCAAATACATTCACACTTGAAGAAAAACTTTATTTGTTGATTATAACACGTTTTGAAAAAACAATAATAATAAAAATTCAGCAAACAACATATTTTACAATGTTCAGAAAATAATATATAGTTATTTTATGAATTATAGTTAATATACAAAAAAAAGCATTATTAATGTAGTTTTTATCTCTTGGCTATTCCATCCACATTTGCATTTACCCTAAATGTAGGCTACTGTAAGATTGGAATGTATTTTTGCTTGCCCCAGCAGGGCTTGCCGCTGCATAGTACACTCTTAAAAATAAAGGTGCTTCAGGATTCTATAGAAGAACCTTTTTTGTCTAAATGTTTCCATAAGAACCTTTAACAGCTGAAGAACCTTTCTGTTTCACAAAAGCTTATTTGTGGCGAAAGAAGGTTCTTCGGATTATTAAAAGGTAAGAAAGAGATGGTTTTTTAAAGAACATTTGACTGAATGGTTCTATGCGGAACCAAAAATGGTTCTTCTATTTGGCATCACTTGAAGAACCTTTTGAAGCACCTTTAATTTTAAGAGTGTAGGCTTAATGGCAAATGCTAGGGGCGCCAAAAGTGAATGCAAGTTTTTTTTTTTTTTTTGTACATTTATTGTTTTTTATTTGCTACATACTACGTCAAGTACTATAACAAATGTAAAATATTACAAAAAACAATCCCACAAAACAACCTGTTTTATTGTTTTAAAAAAACTTTTTATACATACACGTTTCACGCTATATTTGGTATTTTTTGGGATTTTGTATTTTGAATTTGAATTGGGGCCATTTTATGTAAATGTTTGTATGTCACTGGGTTATTAAAAACTATTAATGAATTGTAACATTCACTTTAAAGAATGTACGTTTCCTCATTTTAAATAATTCAAGGTGATATCATTAGAATGGGCTGTAGAAACATTGCTGCACTACTGGAAATCGAACACTTTTTAAAATTTATTTGAAGCTTAGAAACAGTAGCCTACTTATGCTAGAGACTTGGTTGTAATGAATACAGTTTTCTTCCAGGAATCCAATGTAATTATCTAATTATAGTTAATTCTAGAAAGTTACTACGGGAGCCCTATATTTTTTATAGTTTCACTGGAATGATTTAAAGTAGGTTAATTGTCAATAACTAACACTAACAAAAATAATAAATAGCCTACTGTTACAAATTTATTGCTCATTGTTAATTCAAGATAGTTAATATTCCTAAGGTTAATGTGAGGCAAGGGGCACCAGGTAAAATCTTGCCTAGGGCAGCAAATTGGCCCTGTGCCCTTGATATACATTTTGAAATATATTTTGGTATATGAGGGTTGAAACTAAATATATTTTCTATTTCAAAAATATATTACATTGAGCTTCTATTTACAACATATATTTGGCATATATTTAAAACACATTTTGGTCGCTGTGTTTTATTTATTTATTTATTTATTTTCTGTATGGGCTGACCTCACCATAAAAAAGCTTGATAAGAAATTAACCCTGAAATGACCCTTATGTGTCAGGGGACATGCTTTTTAGTCAAACGCATGAGGAAGTACTAATTCAAAGTCTTTAATAAGTAACCAAAACCAAGGACCTTAATCATGTGTCACTGGTGCTTGGACCTTTATGATTACTGCTTGCGGCTATATTTAAGCCATCATATGTCTCATGTCATATGAAATTGGCAACATAAATAGTGGATCAGAATCAAACTGAGAGTCAGACTGCCTGATAACATTTATATTTCATCCAGACTTTAATCATCAGCGCTGCTGCAATGTCTCGCTGGAGTCCCGTGATGCCTGTCACCTCAAAGGTGGAGAACATCTGCTCTGAGGTATGAGACCCAAAATCACTGCATGCTGTGAATGCATTTATTTGTCATAGCTTAGTAAGTTTATGTATTTTGGTGCTGTAAATGGAAATATTTCTAGTTGTTTTTAAGAGATTGCTCTGTTTTGCTTTTCAATTAAAATCATAATTAATTTGCGTTTTATTATTTTCTAAATTTTAGCTGTAACTCCAGAGACTAATAAATTCAATCTTCTGTTTATTCAGATGAAGCCACAAGTACAGGAGAAGGCTAACGCCCAATTTGATGTTTACGTTCCTATAGACTTTATTTCTACAAATGAACATGGAGTAAACTACACATATGTGGTAAAGGTAGTTGGGTTTTTGTGTTTAATGTTATTATTATTTTTTTTTAATTTAATGTCTCAAGTGATTTGCATCTTCACTGTCTGATTATGTTATGAAGCACTAGTCACTGGATAAAATGTTTCTGCATTTGCAGGAAATAAAACATTTTGTTGCAGCTTTGTAGCATTGCTGGAAAAATCTAGTCCAAATCTACTACAGCAGTCACTATCTTCAATTTCTCTTTCTTTTAGGTGGATGTTGGAGGAGACAAGTGTGTTCATGCAAAGATATTTGAAGCCGGTGGAGGAAAACTGATTTTGCAAGATATCCTCTACCCAAAAACCACTAATGAGAATCTGGTCCCCTTCTGAACACTTCTAACCGCATACAGAAATAGTCTGTCTTATCAAATCACTATCAAATCACAGACACACACAAACTGTATAGAGGAATTGTTCAAAACTATTACTTTCCTATTAAAATCAGTATTCAAACCCTACTGTGCCAGTGTGTTTATGTGTGGATGCAAACAAAATCACTCATTTCACATTACTAAAACATTTTCATGCTTAAATAACTGAACATAAATATTTATATTAATATTTTACTTAATTTTCACAAATAATTAAAATAAAAATGGAACGTAAAAACAATAATATTGCAAAATATTATGAATATTTTTAAAATATAACTTGTTCCTGTGATGCAAAGCTGAATTTTCAACAGCCATTACTCTTTATTTACTGTTAAACAGGAACTTGCTAAATAAAGTTAAATATTAAGTAGGCTAGATAAATACTGTACATGTAACTATTGCACTGGTCATTAAACAAAGATTTAAAAAAAGGTAATTTAAAAGTTAATTTATCAAGCTTTTGTTTGATTTGAGGTGAGGTGTTTAACTGGAGTTAAATCAATTTATGAACCGAACGACCCAACTGAAGTTCAAGTGTACCATAATTATGAGTCACATCTGTAAGCATAAGTCTGTATATTCATTCACTACAATTTATTGCAAGATTGTGAGAGAACATGATCTTTAAAAAAAAAAAAGATTAAAACCCAAAGAACTTCGCCGGCATGAATTTTTACTCTGGAAATTTCTGCTGCTGGAGTTTCAGATTAGTCAAGTTTATTTGCATAATGATAGGCCTACAGAAAATCATGATGTTGATGCTTGTAATATAAGATATATATTATAATATTTGTTCATACCTTAATACATTATTGCATTTAGCAGATTAGAGCTGAGTCTATTAAGTTGTTTTTTGTTATGTTGGTTCAGCAGTCGTTTCGTGAGGGGCTGCTGCTGTACTTTCTTGTTTTTATGTTATTATTAAATTATGTTCGTCTGCTAGTTTCCCGTCTCCTTCTTCCCCGATACTATGAACTTTGGTGCAATAAATAACAAAATAACACTTAATAATTTCAAGGTAAATTGAATAGATGATGCATACAAAAATTTTTGTATAGGCCTATATATAAAGTTTTTTCTTAAAATTACAGACTTTTTATTTTCAAACTCATGTATGGGTCACTGCTTATTTGAACATGCCGTTAGCCAATAGAACACTTTGGAAAAATAATTGTTCTTGATATAAATTACTGTCCCATTAAAACCTTAAAATCATTGAGACAATTATGGCATATATAACATTAGCTCATAAGTTTACATAGCCCTTCAGAATATGTGAACAGTTATGCTTTAATATTTTTACTAATTATCATTTATAATAATAAAAAACAATTCAGGTAGGTGAAACTGCACACTGCCCTCCGATGCGCAGATCAGCCTTGGTGTTGTTATGAACCTAAGAACGCTTGCGCAATATATGGACCCTCCCGATTTTAGAAGCTCTGAGCAGCTATTTGTCTGCTACGGAGTCCGCAGAAAGGGAGGACTGTCTCCAAGCAGAGGTTTGGAGACAGTACCAATCTCAAGGCGTGCCGTGCCCCCTGGGGGTGAGGACTCACTCCACACGGAGTGTTGCCACCTCCTATGCGCTGGCGCACGGCGCCTCTCTGGCAGACATCTGTAGAGCTGCGGGCTGGGTGACACTGAACACCTTTGTGAGATTTTACAGTCTCCGCGTTGAGCCAGTTTCTTCCCGTGTGTTGGGTAACAGGTAATGGGCGAGAAGAGCTGGCCGGTGTCACTCTTGCTGCGCCATTCCCCCTCACCCGGGGATGCAAGCGCATTTTTCCTCCTCCAGTAAGTTCCCCGGACAGTGAACCCTGTTTGAGTATCCTCCAGCACCCCCGGCAGTCAGACTGGGTGGAGCAGTCTGATGCCAGGCCCAGTATTGGCGTTAGCTTGCCCGGATCTCCGGTCAGCCCCTGTACTGGGCTAGGTGTCCATATGGCTTGATTCCCTGTGGGCAATACCATATGTGTATTCTTCCATGTTAAGGTTCCCCTCTCGGTGAGCCCGTGTCTTCCATTTGACAGATCATTCTGTCAGTCTCTGCTGGCAGCCATTTGTCCCTACTCCTAGGTAGAACCTGCCTCAGAGACCCATTCCTTATGTAGTACTGCCCCAGGCCTGGGTCAGTCCATATCAGTGTCTCCACATGATACCTCCCTACAGATAGAATGTGGCCTCCGTAGCGCCATTCTCCGGAAGGCTCGCTTCCCCACCGTTACTGCCGAGCTGTAACAACAAATAGGAAAGGCTTGAAGCAAATCTTTAATTGAAGGTCGAAATCCCTTCTGTTAAGAAAATTATGTGGTAAAAGGAACAGCGGCTTGGCTATCACCAGCAGCGTTATACTCCCCTCAGTGAATTTGCACTGGGCGTGGTAGGTTACGCCCTTGCGTGCATTGTCTGACATTCTTATGCTTATAAACTTGCGATGCCTTAGGGTTGGACGTGGTTCAGTTGTGGTGCTTTCCAAGAAGACCCTTATGTCCCGTCACACATAACTCGTAGTGACCGACAAGATGCCACAACCCATGCCACACCTCGAACCATCGCTGGTGGCCAGGGACACGTTCTCGGCTCCTCAGTGTAAAATCTGATGAGTGGATGCACCTGTCGCCTATTTAAAGCCGTATGCACGGGGAGTGGATCAGCATGAAAAATCCACTAGCCAAATTTCATTGGTGTTTTGTCTTAAAGTCAGAGATGATTGGGGCTCCCAAGTGAATCCCCTAATGTCGTCACGGCATAACATCTCCGTTCCCTCCATCAGGAAACGAGGGTTACTTACGTAACCGAGGCGTTATTATTTTGTCTTGTGGAGTATATGTAAACATGTTAAATAGCTTTTTCAGGACAGTACTAAATGAAAAAATAATATGCAATTTTCGTGATCCTCTTATTTTTGTTTTCAATATTAACATTTTTCACATTCTGCAAGGGGTATGTCACTTATCAGCACATTCTGTAAATCCCAAATTAATCATTTTTAATACTTATTTAGGAAAAATTGCAAAGTAAAATGTGCATGATTTGATCGCTTTTTATACGTTTACTATAAAGAGGAAGTTAAAAGTGTCTGGGTAGGGGAAATTAAAATAGTAAGCAATTTTAGTCTTTCAAAACTCATAAACTTTAGAAAAAAGCATTTAAAAAATAATCTGGTCAGTTTTTGAAGGCATTGGTATTTTTCTTTGCTTTTGATATTCCAGAATCATGTGCATGTGGTTAGTTAAAATATTTTAAATTAATATTTCTTTTATAGTGTGAAATATGCAATGTAGTCATGAAATATTTGCATGGTTATGACTAAAGTTCTCTTGAATTTGCTCTGCATTATAAGTTGGTAACGTTTGACATTGAAGTGTGGTGTTATTTTGAAGTCTAACCAAAGGCTTTTGTTTCTTCATTTAAAGGGGTCATATGATGTTGCTAAAATAACATTCTTTTGTGTATTTGGTGTAATGAAATGTGTTTATGCAGTTTAAGGTTAAAAAAACACATTATTTTTCCACATACTGTACATTATTTTTTTCGCCTCTATGCCCGGCCTTTTTTAAACGCGTCGATTTTTACAAAGCTCATCGTTCAAAAAAAAAAAGTGAGGTGTACGCTGATTGGCCAGCTATCCAGTGCGTTGTGATTGGCCGAATACCTCAAGCGTGTGACGGAAATGTTACGCCCCTCACCATACTGTTGATGCCGTGTCCGGCCGGAGCGACGAGACAAAAACATTAAAACCCATTACAAACGAGGCATTCGTTGTATCCAGTGGGGAAATATTTATGGATTATAATGACTTATACTGTCCTTTTACGCGTTGCGTTGCATTGCATCGCGCCGCGTAAACATAAACCCTGTCGCATTTGTGATCAGAGAAATGACCAACAACAAGCGCTACTCTACACTGCCCAAAACTCGCGTTTGAATCATCAGTGGCAAATGATAAAAGAAAACGTACTTACGTGAGTCAGAACTGCCGGCATTTTAGTCTAACGTAACTCTCCCAGGATCAGTAAACAGTCCTCCATAAAATGTGCCGGCGATCCACAGCACTAAGTTGATGTATTACATCAGTGACCAGCACAGATCAGCTCTATGCATGACGAAGCAGATATCATCCTCTCTTGGAAGGCCAAACAAATTAGTTTCGCTTTCACAAGGAAACACAGCGTCTTCATGACATGGCGGCGGCAGCAACAATACTTACAGCGAGAATAAAAGTTACGCCTTTTCTTTGCGTGAACATTTGTGCGGCGTTCTGCAAATCTTCCCACATTGTGACGTAGAAATGTGGGGGCGTGTTAGAACGAGCCGTTTTAGGTAGGTGTGGCTGACTCTGAATTTTTATAAAGAATATCTCTTTGGATTTGAGACTTTAGTCTTTGCAAATTTACAGATCTTCTTTATGCACCAAGAGCTTGTAACACTCCAAAGAGAAAGGAAAAAATTAAATCGCATCATATATGACCCCTTTAAAACATGTGATGTGAGTGAATGTGAGTAGTCAATGTGAAAACTAATTTTTATATAGCACCATCTTGTGGTTAAATTCTCACTAAATATAATTTTACATATTAAATTCCATATAATTTTGCACATCTATCACAAAATGATTGTAATTACAGGCTGGTGAATTTGAATTGGTTTTAGGTCCACGTCTCCCACTGCATAACCAAAAACACTGTAACTCATCATATCTTAGTGTGTTTGTGCAGATCTTTGTGTGCTGGTGACTCCTGTTAGTGGCTCCTGGAATAAATCCTGCTTCCAGCTCGTCTGGTTCACGCACATCGAAGAGCTGGATGCTTCCGGTGGACATCGTGTCCTTCAGCTGCTCATACGTCACTACATCATCTGAAACACATGATGGGTGAGCACACACATCTGAGTACTGACAGCATACTGCTGCTAATTCATATTGTGAAGCTGAATTTAGGTCTGCTGTCTCTACTGAGTGATATGATAGAGTCACACTTATCATTTATTATTTGATCTTGATTATGGAAAAATATAGATCTATGGAACTGCAGGGCGCCCAAAAATGGCACAAGTGATGTGTCAAAAATAAAAATAAATATTGATTTAGTATTTCAAACCTAACATAGATTTTTTTTTTTTGAAAGTTTTGGTAGTTTTTAATGTTTATAAGTCCTTTGCCACACTCCGCATTTATTTTGATCACAAAATACGTAAAATTAGTAATCGCTTAATCTAAATTCAAATTCACTTTTCTATTTGAATATTTTGCAAATTGTAATTTATTCTTGTGATCAAAGCTGAATTTTTAGCATCATTAATCCAGTCTTCAGTGTCACATGATCCTTCAGAAAGGAATGAAGATTAAGCATTGAAATTACAGTGGAAAAATAAAGATGAAATAACATAAAATATGTATTTCTTTATTATTACATTTAAATATATATTTTGTGTTATTCAAATTAATATCTTGTTAGAAGATTCTTTATTTTGCCCTCCAAACTTGATTAACAGTGGGGAAAAAAAGGGTGTGTATTTAATGTGTCATAGCGTGGAATCTGGTGGGAATCTAGACTCACACCCAAACACAAATGCTGATTCAGCAGCCTGGATGGATCAACAATCTTCACATGGGTGTGTCACAGTAATTCATCAGACTAAACAAATCTACTCTGTGTGAAAGTTGGCTTTTACTCATTTGTTTTCACAAAAAAATAAATGCAGCATAAAGATATAACATATGCTGAATATCACAAGCCAGACGAGAACATGTCTGAATGAAAATAACAATAAAAATGAAATTATATTTGAGATCATATCAGACATTTTCATGCACAAAGAGTCTACTTTAATCTGTCACGAATCCGGTCCATGAACTTCCATTTTCATTGACTCTCGCACTACACACTGTTGCACATCACCCCGGACTACATTTCCCATCATGCATTGCACTGATTGCACTCAGCACGAATTGCACACACCTGTTTACACTGATTGCACCCAGCTGTTTCATATCACTCCCTCACTATTTAACACTCACTCTGATCCCTTCCCTCTGCCGAGTATTGTTTCAGCATTTATCACTCCCCTAGAGATAGCTACCTTACGGATCCCTTGTCATTGCCTTAGCCCTAGTCATTAGCCTTAGCCTTAGCCCTAGTCATTAGCCTTAGCCTTAGCCTTAGCCTTCTCGGTTTCTGATCTTCGCCTGGTTCCCTGGATTCACCCCTTTTGTCTTGCCCCTTTTGATTCTGTCTGCCGATCGTCGACCTGCGCTAGCCCTAGGACTATTCTTGTGTTTTGCCCACCATATACCTGTTTGCCATCATCTGACCCCTGCCTGCTGTATTACCACGTCTCTGTCTTCTCCAATAAAAGCTCTGCGAATGGATCCGCAAGTCTCACATCTCGTCAGCCCCGTAACAATATCCATCTGCAGGTGATGAATTCTGTAGAAAAGCTACATTTATGACTTTTTAATCTCATATCTCTAACTTTTTGTCATTTTCGATCTCATAATTTTTTCACAGTTAAATTCTTTATACATAATTACGACTTTTATCTCATCATTTGGACCTTTTTAAAGGGGTCATATGACGTTGATAAAAAGAACAGTATTTTGTGTATTTGATTTAATGAAATGTGTTTAAGCGGTTTAAAGTAAAAAAAACACATTATTTTTCCACATACTGTACATTATTGTTTCTCTCTATGCCCCGCCTTTCTGAAACGAGCTTTGATTTTTACAAAGCTCATCGTTCTGTAAAGCGAGGTGTGCTGTGATTGGCCACCTATCCAGTGCGTTGTGATTGGCCTAATACCTCAAGCGTGTGACGGAAATGTTACGCCCTCTTACCATATTGTGATGATGCCCTGTCCGGCCGGAGCGACGAGACAAAAACATTAAAACCCATTATAGACGAGGCATTTGTTTCATCCAGTGGGTACATAATTATGGATTATAATGACTTATACTGTCCTTTTTACGCGTTGCGTTGCATCGCACCGTGTAAACATAAAACTATGCCTGCGTTTGTGATCGGAGAAATGGCAAACAACATGCGCTACTCTACACTGCTTAAAACTCTCGTTTGAATCGTCAGTGGAAAATCTTTTAAATATGAAAACTTCTTACAGTCTGTGAGTCAGAACAAGCCGGCATTGTAGTCTACTCGCCCAGGATCAGGAAACAGTCCTCCATAAAAATGTGCTGCACACATCTGAATATTTGGGTTGAAGTGTTTCTGGAACAGTGTTGTAAAATACAACTTAACCACTGATTTCTAGTCGGTTCCTCTTTTGGAAGACCAAACAAAGTAGTTTTTGCTTTCACAACAAAACACAGCGCCTTAACGACATGGCGGCAGCAACAATACTACAGCAGAATAAAAGTTAGCCTTCTTTCTTTGTGTGAACATTTGGGCGTCGTTATGCAAATCTTCCCAGATAGTGTTGTAGGTATGTGGGGGCGTGTTAGAACTAGCCGTTTTAGGGGGCGTGGCTGACTCTTAACTTTTATAAGAATATCTCTTTGGATTTGAGACTTTAGGCTTTGCAACTTTACAGATCTTCTTTATGCACCAAGAGCTTGTAACACTCCAAAGAGAAAGGAGAAATTGAAATCGCATCAGATGACCCCTTTAAATCATAATTAGAACTTTCTGTCTAATTTTCACTTTTTATCTGATAATTTGTCATAATTTCTACTTTTTATGACAATATCTCATATTGAATTTTTTATCACGATTATGACTATCTCAAAATTACAACTAAATATCTCATAATTACGACTTTATTTTTTTTACATTTTATCCCATCATGGCTCAATGTTATAATTTTGACTTTAATCACATAATTATGGCTTTTTATCTCATAATTTTTCCTTTTGTCATCATTTCTACTTTTTTTATCCCAATATTTACATTTTATCTCATCATGACTATGTTTGGCATAGTTTTGACTTCTTGCAATAATTTGTACTGACTGTTTATAAGACTTATGAATTAATGTCATAATTTTGTCTTTTTATCTCATAATTATGACTTATGTCATAATTTCAACGTTTTATCTCATAATTATGATGTAGTGTAATAATTTTGACTCGTAATTTTGACTTTATCTCAGTGTCAGTGTTTTCTAAAATGTCATAATTACAGCTTTTTTCCTCATTTTTTTACCGTTTATGTCTTCATTTTAACTTTATATATAATTTCTACATTTTATCTCATAATTATAGCCTACCTTGGTATCTCATAATGTCCTAATTGCACTTTCCTAACTACGAAACCAAGTTTTTCTTTGTGTCAGGAAAGGGCTTCGATCAGGCAGGTTTTGGCAAAGGCAGCTATCTATTCATCAGATGATGCAGCATCAAACCTTCTCTGACCCCTGAGTCTCTGACCACACGTGCATGCGAAACCATGCTTACTTACTCTGTAAGACAGATGTTACTCTTCTCACATTCGTTAAAAGCACAAAATTGTTTTGTTTCGCATATAAGCAAGTGGAATAGAAACTCTGATATTCTCATCATTTAAGACATTATTATTTTGTCATTAAATAAGATCCAGCGAAAACTAAATAGGCCTACTTTAAGTGTATTTAAAGGTCGATTGTGAGATGTTTCAGTCCATGTATTGCAGTTGTCAGCTCCATTATCGCATTGATCGCCAGTGTCTGCTGAGACAGACAGAAGCAGGAGTCACTGTGTTCATCTCTATCGTATTCAAGATAAGATGCGTGCGCTTTTAAGTGCAGATAGAATGCAGTCTAAAAAGTGCAGTTATGACTGATCTAAAGCAGCGTATTTGGTTGAACTATGTATCTATGATTGAGGCGATTGCACGGATCTGAGTGTCGCTGATAGCGTTTATTATGGGGGTAGAATTGTTGCTTAATTCCAAATAAATAGATTATGATCCACAAATAAATAGAATGAGATTAACAAGCATTAATTAAATTCACAAATAAATAAAAAAGATTTGCAAATAAAAAACATATTCACAAAATATTTAATGTCACAAACACAACTTTGCCTGGCAATAATTTGTGAATCGCGTCCCGTGCATTTGTAGATAGCTGCACGCATTTGAGAATCGCGTCCTGTACATTTGCGAATTGTGAAACATTTCTTGCGTCAAGACGTTCCGACAATCCACAATCGGGACTCCACCCCCGTCCTACCTCAAGCCAATGATAAACAGCCACTCGCACATCGTAGCACGATCTCCTATCCGCTAAATAGAGGCCCATCAACTTTTGCTTACAATCAGGCGGTCGATCGTCGAGATAACTTTCATTAAATCTGCCATTGCTCAAATAGGTCTATAATGGGCCATAACCAATGCGTACCCGTAAAAGATGTTTTAAAACTGGATTTTTCGTTAGACCATTAGACCTGTTTATCATGCCAATCCCACAGTAATTTTTTAATGTTCCGTGCCTTTTTAAAGCAAAACGTGATTGGCTATAGCGGGATTGTGCTACGATTGGTCAGCGAATGTGGCTTTTATCTGATTGGCTTGAGTAGACGGTGTGTGGAGTCCACGTATTTGTGGATTGTCGGCACGTCTTGACGCAAGACATTTTTTCACAATTCGCAAATTGCACAGGACGGCGATTCTCAATGCCGTTCGCTATCTACCCAATGCCCAGGACCGCTATTTCCACAAATAATGCTTGCAGGCTATCTACAATGCACAGGACCAACCACGATTCACTATAATGCGCAGCAAAGTTGTGGTTTGTGGACATAAATATATCTTTTGTGAAGTATGTGTTTTTTTTTAATTGTGCAAATCTCATTTTATTATTTTGTGAATTTAATTTCATTTTTTGTGACAACTTAAATGATTAGTTTGTTGGATCTCATTCTTTTATTTGTGTGGATCCATAATCTATTTATTTGGAATTAAGCAACAATTCTACCCCCATACTTATCATGAAGCATGTTTTCCTCCAGGCGGCGCACGGAGGCTCAAAAGCCAAGAACGCACGGTCTATTAAGCCACGCCCACAATTGTCTTTCTATCTACTCACTTGTTTTAGGTCCCGCCCTCACTAAACCAATATATACCTTGATACATCAGATTTATGTTTACCACAGATGTGTTTAGGTTTTAACCAAGCACCGGTGGCAACCTTAAAAAAATATAAAATTATTTGCATTATTTCATTAAACATCATTACTGGTATGCCTAACTCTATAATTTTTATTTATTTTATATTTTTTGGTTAAAGTTTTTTTTTTTTTATCAACCCCCGTCTCTTCCAAACACATGGTACATTCCAGTGATGGCTCATAGTCATATGATCTTCTAGACAACATAAATACTGCAGCAGTGATGTTTCTGTGAATTAGACTGTCTAAAATACCTTTTTTCTACATCTCGACACCGATTACAGCAATGGCGACATTGGTTGGAGGTCCATCCCAGGTGAAGCAAGCCACACCCGAGGTGCAGAAGATCTGCGATGAGGTGAGCCTGGAGCTTCTGCTTTTGTGTTGATGCTGTACGTCAGCTGATATGAGAATGCACGTGATGTGTATTTGTTAATTATTATAAGCTATTAATTAGTACTATTTAGAATTTACTATGCTATGTGTCGATAAAATAATCAAATGATAAATAAAAAATTATTAATGCAGGATAACTACGTTCAGCTTCCTAAATGATTGAAAGTCATAGTGTAGGTCAAATGCATGCACCAGAGATTGCAAGCAATAAATGGTATTTATGCAAGGTCAAAAATAAACGAACGAATGCTTTTACATAGCTTGAATGAATTGGTAATCTTCACATGATGGTGAGTAAGTCTTAGGGTGTGTCAGAGTAATTCGTCTAACTTGACAAATCACATACTTTTTTGCAAAACAGGTTTTTTTTTCATCAGTGTACGTTCAAAGGCAGGAGGAGGGGGGGGGGACAAGAAATTGTGTTTCATGAAAAAGAAGCATATTTTAAGAGCAACTTAAAATTTCATTGTGATATTATTTTAATGTCAATTAAACACACATGCATTAAATATGAAATCTGTGTCTTTTGATTCAGATCAAACATCATGCAGAAGAGAAGGCAGGGAAGAAGTTTGCTGCTTTCATTGCCAAATCTTTCACCACTCAGGTCGTGGCCGGAACCAACTACTTTATCAAGGTAAATTTTGAAGACCAGGATATGAGGCAACAGATCACTCAAAAATGAAAATTTGCTAAAATAAATAAATGTGCTCACCCTCGGGCCAAGCTGTAGATGAGTTTGTTTCTTCATCAGATTTGGAGAAATGTAGCATTGCATCACTTGCTCTGCAGTGAATGGGTGCCGTCAGAATGAGAGTCCAAACAGCTGATAAAAACATCACAATAATCCACACCACTCCAGTCCATCAATTAATGCCTTGAGAAGCCAAAAGCTGTGCGTTTGTAAGAAACAAATCCATCATTAAGGCGTTTTTAGATTCAAACCATTGCTTCTAGTCAAAATGCAGTCCATAATCCATAATAACGTGCACAAACATGCAGCTTTTGTCTTCATAAATTGTTAACTGATGGACTGGAGTGGTGTTTTTATCAGCTGTTTGGACTGCCATGTTACAGCTTGCATATTGCCATCAATATCTACTTTCTAAGAGTTCAAAGCATGTGTAAACTGAGTATTCTCATGCTCCATATCTCCCTCTTCAGGTAAATGTAGGAGGCGATGAATTCGTTCATCTGAGGGTGCATAAGTCGCTTCCTCACAGTGGAGAAAAACTCCAGCTGCACAGCATCCAGACATCGAAAACTCAACAGGATCTTATTGAATACTTCTAATGCATGCACACTGATAATAAAATGCCATACTGTATACTGTATAGGTTGATATGTGTGATGTATACAAATAATGCCGTTACAAAAGCTTTATTCAGTTCTACACCATCACATGATCTCCAGTCCAGTGCCTACTGTATGAAGAGGAGTTTTATAAGACCAACACATCTTTGTTTACTTTGACAAACATTATATTGTGGGGAAAAAATTGCACATGGATATGAATCAACATTCCAAATCTGTTTTATAGAAAATAATGGAACTTCTAAAATAAAGGGAAATAAATTTCATATTTCAAATGGCATGTCTTTGTTTTATTTACACCCTCTAAAAGAATGTTGTTTATGGTAAAATATTGAATGCAAATATTTTTGTGTCTTGTTGTTCTTTAAAAAAAAAAAGCCTTTTAATACACTCAACAAAAAGATTGACACAGATGAATCATAAACCTTTTCTGTTTGAATGGGCTGAGCAAAAGAAAGAAAGAAACACTTTCAGACAAAACATGAAGCACGGGACGTTCTAAAAAAATATTGATTCTCCACCAATTTTCAACATTGTCCATCAGCTCACACCAGTGTTATTTTAGTGAGATACTATTATACTGTAGTTTTTCATGCATTTTATTTTTAAATTTTTCATTTTAATTTTAGTTAAATTAAATTTTGTATTGACTATTTTTTTCTATTTCTTTATTATTTCAGTTTTACTTTTTTAATACAAACAAGTTGAAGATTTGTGTATATATACAGTATAGTTGTGTTATTTTATTGCATTTTTTTCATTTTTTATGGCTTTAGTTTTTCCAATTTTAGATTTAGTTTTGGTTAACTAAAATAATCCTTTTCAAACTGCATCTGAAGAACTACAAGACCAAAGAAAAGTGATGTATCATTCTTTTAAAACATAAATTCATGGGATTAATAAGAAAATACTCAATTTTAAGATATAATATGGGTAGAATGTTTTTAGTTTTCATGTTTTTTTTTGGTCACATTATTTCTATAGTATTTTATGAAACTTTATTGTTATTCTGAAATGTGGAAAATAGTAATACTAAACAATAAAAAATAATAAACGTAAAAAGTTTGACTGGTAGTGTATATACAGTAGTCAACATTTGAAGTGGATCAAAAAAGTTCATCAAAGTTGTCCTAAAACATGAAAGCATTTTAGGTTTTAGGTCCACTTCAAAGGTTCACTGTAAAAAATAAGTGTAATTTTAACTGTAAAATTTTGTAAAAAAAAAAAAACGTTTCATTCATCTTTTGTAAATTTTACAGTAAATCTTTTTAGAAGTAAAATTACAAATCAATGTATAATTTACAGTCAAAACTGTAAACTGATATTCCCAGAATTCCCTGCATGACACTCCATATTTGAAAGTATTTTGTTTAAATAATGTTTTTTTTAATAGTTTTTGTTATTAGTTATGTATATTTGGGCTTTATGTTACATCTTCTGTTGTTTAATGAAAGTTTAATGCATTATTTAAGTATCATGTGTGTTACCATGATGGTGTTTAGTGTTTGCGTGAATGACTCTGTGCACCTTCTATATATTCGTTTATACTTCTGCTCGTGGCGAAGCTATAAGCTTTGATTCTTCATGTGGCTTTCTCTTTTACACCTGCATTATTATGCTGGTTGTCAATATGTTAAAGGTACAAAACAGATTTTAATAGCAGTGTGCATTGTTGAATTGACTGGTTTACATTCACATTTTCTTGTTTGTAAATTACAGTTTTATCCTGTAAAATTTACAGTTTTTGGCCGTAAATGTGTTTTTCTGTATTTTTTACAAAATTATTCTGGCAACCACAGCTGCCAAAATTATTTTGTAAAAACTACAGAATTTTTTTTACAGTGTTGACTAGTGTATAGTTCTGAATACATATGACTTGTGTCTTGTGATGTTTTTCTGCTTACAGTAGGTGGCAGCCAAATAGGAGACAAAGGATAAATCGCAGTGGCCTCATGATGATCTGATACTGATTTGGTGAGGATCAGATCAGATGAGAAGTGTAGGATGAGTTTACGTCTGCATTGGACAAAATGTGAGAGTCTAGAAACTAATTTGTAATTATATATATTTTATACATCTTTATTTGAGTTTGAGTGAGAACATCGCATGGCAAGAGTTTGCATTCATCTACAGAAACCATAAAACGCTTATTAAGCATAAAAGAGACAGGAACATTATCACGGGAGATGCCATGTGTCTAAATGAAGCATGATTCATCACATGAGAACACATCACACACTAAACCACATCTGCATCTGTGGAAACCTGTTTTACCAGCGTTACTTTAGTAAAAACACATACACACTGTATACAGATATTACTATAGTTTTTGTTAATATTTTGAATCAAAGATATCATTTTATGTTTATTTAGATTTAGTTATATTAGTACTTCAAGTTAAACTAAATAAAAATGAGCAACTAAATAAAATGAAACATCTGGCACACGATTAAATTAAGGTTATTAAAATAGTAAATTTCAGTTAATGTTCATTTTATTTCAAGAAAAGGAGTGGTTTTATTTTTATTTTTAATTAACTAATTTAAAACCCCATTTTTTTATTTTAAATTTTTTATTTAATAATAAATAACCGAATTTTAGATTGTTTTTGATTGTTCTATGCCTTTTAATCCTTTTAATAAAGCCAAAAGCATTTCATTATTTATGCTACAGTACATACAAGCAACTAAAATGTAACGAGGTCAAATGACAACATACAGATTGGCTGATATTCAGATGAAAATGATTCATGTCGTTTTATTTCAAATAAATAGATTGAAATAACGTCACATTTCAGAGTTAGAAATAAAACCATAAATGACTACTTTGAAAAGATGTAAACAACATATTTGTGAAAGAATAAGTCCATGATACTTGCATCTCCCTGTAGAGTTTGCTTTACTTTAGGTCTAAACTCAAATAATATGACTTTTGTAAAAGTCTCGGCTTAAGAATAAATCTTTGCATAAAGATATTTGCATTATAGTTGCTTTATAGTTGTTTTACCGACATGCCAGATGGTAAAGCTAGCATGCAGCTAGAAAACATTAAATGCTTATGAAGCATTAACAAAAAGGAACATTATGACGGGAGCTGCCATGTGTCTAAAAGAAACCTGATTAATCACACTTGATATGAACTGTGTGTGTGTGGTGTGGTGTGTGTGTGTGTGGTTTGTGTGTGTGTGTGTGTGGTGTGTGTGTGTGTGTGTGTGTGTGTGTGTGTGTGTGTGCCGGTACTTTAATCACGTATGGGTACTTCAACTGTCCCCACAAGGATAGTAATACTAGTCAATTTTGACCTTGTGGGGACATTTTTAGTCCCCATGAGGAAACAAGCTTATAAATCATACAGAATGAGTTTTTTTGAGAAAGTAAAAATGCCCAAAGTTTTCTGTAAGGGGTAGGTTTAGGAGTAGGGTTGGTGTAGGGCACATACAGTTTGTACAGTATAAAAACCATTACTGTGTGTGTGTGTGGTGTGTGTGTGTGTAAACCTGTAGAGGATAACTAAAATTCGCAGTGTAAAATGCAAGGTGGGGGTTGATTTGTATCACTGTAAAACATTCATCCTGTTTGATCAGTTACAGAAACTGGTATGATCATATGACAATAGATGTTTAAATGCATTAATAATGCAAGTTGATGTCCTCATATAAGCAAATAAAATGAGTTTTTCCCCATTCTGTTCATTTTTGAATGAATGAATGAAGTTTGACCACAGCATATTTGTGAAAGTCTGCAGTACCATTTTATACCAATAACTACTAAAAACATTTAAAAGTTACAAAGGGTTCAAAAGGTCCTGAAGAGCAGGAATGACCCCTACAGGAGAACTGAGCACATAACTCGTCTTTCACAATAGTGTGCTGAATCTGTCTGCCACTTTTACTATTTCATCCACTTTGATTTGATTAAATAGACTTGACTTCAGTCTATTCTCTTGAGACAATTAATATTTTGCTCAGAAGCTTTACGTTATGATTTTTCCACACATTTGTAGAAACAAGCCCACTGCATTTTAGTCGCTCTACAGTCACAGGCTATATATAAAAATGATCTGCTGTAATGTTCTTTGAAACATATCAGGGACACATCCGGTGTGTTGTTTCTTCTCTGTAGATGGTCTGGGATGCCGGTACCGTTGTACAAGTCCCAGGGTTGTGGGAAGAGAGTTCTGTGGCTTTTATTGTGTGTCTGGACTGTGATATATGTACATGCAGGCAATCAGAGGCCAGTCTCATGTAAACGTCCAGCTAACGCTTTTGTCTGACCTTCCCTTTAGTAATCTGGAGGCAACAGCAAGATTCAAAAGACTAGTTCATTTAGCTGGAGCCTTTATAGTGTTGGCTGGACAACAAATCAGATGAGGGCCCCATATTAAAAAAATGTATATAATGAGAATAAAGTTGTAATATTTTGATAACAAAGTCAGAATTATGAGAATAAATCGTAGCAATACAAGAATAAAGTCTTATACAAAATTAAAATTGTAATAAAGTAAAAATGATAAGAATAAAGTCATATCAATACTAGAAGTCTTACAGCAACATGAGAATAAACTTAATATATTTTGAGAATTATGAGAATAGAGTTGTAGCATGTGAGATTAAAGTTGTAATATTTATAAAGTAATTCTGACTTTAAATATTAAGATTATAATCTCATAATGCTACAACTATTTTCATAATTTGTAATTTACTCGCACAATATTATGACTTTATTACGACTTTATTAAGGCACAGAAAATACTGTCACACTTATTAATCATGTTTCACCAGTACAGAATATTTTGATTTGATTTGATTTTTTTATTGCTATTTTTTAGAGTGCATTGCATCAATATTCTGCCTTTAATTAAAATATAATTCCAGAGCTCTGTGATTAGATTTATATCTAATTTTTCTGTACCTGCTGAAACGGTTCAGGTATTTGTGAATTAGGTTATCAGCTGAGACGGCGAAGTTTCCACTGGCAAAAACACCCATAAATACCTGGTTTACCTGTATCATAGTAAATGTGTCAGTACATGAGAGACACACTGACAATTAGACAGAGACACGCACTCGGTTTTGTTCGTAGGCGTTTGCGTCTCTTATAGGCTGAATGTATAGGCGTATCTCACATCTATAACAGAAAACAGATGTAAAGAGCAAATTCCACAGGTAGCTTTACATGGGGTCCTGCCGTGATTTTCATAGGTATGGATGACAATACCATTAATTTAAAGCTCACTATAATTGCACTAATAACTTCATAATTACTGCACAAATAAAGTCTTACAGAATGCATTTGCAGCTGATGTAGAGTGTGTTTAACTGTGTGTTTGTTGTGCATGCGAGTGACTGCAGGGTTTTCACTGTAAACATTGTGTTTTCAATGTGAAATGCTGACATTGTTCTCTGTTCCAGGTTCCAGAACGGCCCAGAGCACGAGAGAGAGCGATACAGAAGCTCTTTGTGCTTTATCACCCTGTTTGTGTGTTTGCTGTGACTTTTTTTTGTTTGTTTGTTTTTGGTTATAATTATTGATGGCTCTTTTCCAATCTTAAACCACAGATGGAACACATTTAATATGCTGATTTGCTGCTCAAGAAACATTTCTGATTATTATCAAAGTTGAAAACAGTTGTGCTGCTTAATTTTTTTGTGGAAACCATCAGGATTTCTTAATTCTCTGGTGAATAGAATCAAAATGAGAGTATTTATTTTAAATAGAATCTTTTATCAAATTATAAATGTCTTTACGGTGACTTTTGATCAATTTAATGCATCCTTGCTGAATAAAACTTCTTGAAAAATGTATTTCTTAAGATAAATAAATAACAGTGATCCCAAACATTTGAGAGGTACCCTATTCTTTGTGCGTGTCTTAGAATGATTTCTGAAGATCATGTGACACTAAAGACTGGAGAAATGATGCTGGAAATTTAGCTTTCCATCATAGGAATACATTACATTTCACAATGTATTCACACAGAAAACAGCTATTTTAAATTGTAATGATATTTCAGAATTTTAATGTATTTTAGTTAAAAAATGCAGCCTTGGTAACACTTTTTATTGATGATTCTGATGTTGTAATGTAGCATCAAAAATTGGCATTTTGTTTACAGTATACAGTGGGGTATGAAAGACTGTAACCACATTGAAAATCTGAATATTTTATTTTATTGCATTGCATTTAAACCTGACAATAAAGTTTTAGAATTGAAAAAAAATTCCATTGTTTAGGTGACTAATCAAATGTAATTTGAAGTAAATGAGAGTAGATTGAAGTAAATGAGTGTCATTGATCATGTGACTTTGTATAGATGTTCAAATGTTCTTGTGTTGAATCTTAAGATGCTGAAATCACACTAGCGGTTTTGTTCATGTTGAGGTGTGAAATGCAAAAGAAGATCATTTTTAGTAGTGATCTATAACTTTTGGACCCCACTATATGTATGTATGTATGTGAAACCCCTTTGACCCAGAAAAACTGATCCTGTCTTAACATGTAGTTTTAGGGGACAGGGCTGTATTTTTTTTGTGTGTGTGTGTGTGTGTGTAGCCTCTGGTTAAGAAGGAAACACACCCCCTCACAAACCTCTGAGCCAACTGTTGTTTAACAAAGCTGTTAAATGAGAGGGGCCCTAAAACTCCACATTATGCCCCTGTGTGTTGTGTGGTGTGGTGTGTGTGTGTGTGTGTGTGTGTGTCAATGAAAAGTGAGACCTGAATGGATGACATTAATATTTAGATGTGTGTGCTGAGCATCCAGCACAGACGGACAATTGTATTGGAGCTTTGTGTGTGGTGTGTGTGTGTAGGTTTACATACAGTAGATGTAATTTGGAGACAAAACTGTGTTAGTTTGAATGATTGTAATGAACTGTTGGTATGTGCTCCTGTAGATGTGTGTGTGTGGTGTTGTGTGGGGGGGGGGGGGGTGGGGGGGGGGGGGGGGGGGGGGGGGGGGGGGGGGGGGGGGGGGGGGGGGGGGGGGGGGGTGTAGTGGTCGTGTGTTTAATGTAACAGTCCTTTCTGCCTCATATAAGCTCCTGCAGGGCGGTACTCTGTCGACTCAGAATCAGCCCCGGCCCTGATTCCACACACTCGACCGAGCTTCTCAGTAGCCATGGCAACCGCCCTGCTGGGATTGCTGGGAGTTTTGCTCTGTGCCCTTGCCGTCAGTTCTGAGGTCACGCCGCAGGCCGACTTCGACCTCAAGGGGGTAAGACTGCAAGACCTATATATTCAAATATAGGTTACAATTAAATTTAAGAGAAATCAATGAGTTTTTTTTGTTGTTTTTGTTTACTTCTTTTATTTTTTTATTTGGTTCTATTTTGTATTATTGTTACTATAGATGTGTGTATGCATATATATACATAACATATATTATATATATATATATATATTATATAGATCTATATATATATTTCATAGTAATATTTTTAAACATTTTTGTATGGCGTTGTTATATTTCAGAACTTGTATCAAACATTAAATGTATAATTCAGAAATGATCAAAAAAATGTGAACTTTTTTTGTATCTATTTGGGTAGTTAAAATAAATGTTTTTTTTTACTTCTAGATTTTAGGTTCAACAGAAAATTTATATTTGAGGTGCTTTAGTGTCAGCCATTACTTATTCATATTTAATTTATTTATTTATTTTTGTTTTTTGTTGCACAAAAACTTGTAGCAACATTCAATGTATAATTTAAATGCTTACAATTCTGAATAGCTTAAAATGCCATAATTAATTTCTGTGTCTGTTGAGTAGTTAAAATGTTTGTATTTTTCAGCGTGTATATTTTGGGTGCTTTAGTGTCATTGCAGCTGCCCATTTATTTCAAGCATAAATAAATACATAATAAATAAATCTTTTTTGCATGACTTTTTATATTACCAAACATTAAATGAATAATTTAGAACTTTGAACTATATTTTTTGTAAACTAGATTTTCAGCTTTAACAGAAAGTGTATATTTTGGGTGTTTAGTGACCTGCAGCTACGCAGTGTTGACGTGTGTCCTTCTCACAGGTGGCTGGGAAATGGTACCTGATTGGTTTTGCCACCAATGCCGAGTGGTTTGTCGCCCGCAAGGCGAACATGAAGATGGGCATCGCCATGCTGACGCCGACTGATGAAGATCTGGAGATGGCATATTCCAGTCTCAAGTAAGACAAACTGATCACTAAAAAAAAGAGAAGAAACTATTAATAAAATCTTCTCATGTCGTATGATTTTAACCCTTAATCCATCCTGTTTTTCCAGTCCTGATGGCACATGCTGGAGAATGACCCATCTGGCTCAAAAGACGGATATTCCAGGGAAATTCAGCTTCCGCAGTGAACGTAAGGAAGATAGTGTTCATCTAGACATGAAACACGATTTATTCAGGATTCAGACGGGAAATGATGTGTTTCCTCAGGCTGTGAGACTGACAATGACATGCGTGTTGTTGATGTGAAGTATGATGAATATGCTTTGATCCACACCATCAAGACCAAAGCCGACTCCACCACGCTTCTCAACAAACTCTACGGTAACTAACTCTTTAAAATTGAGCATTTTCATTTTTAGCAGGATTTGAATCTAGGCCTCTTCACATAAAAACTAAAGACAACTACACAAGACTCCGAGTCATCTTAAATATTGAATTTCACCTGATGACAATAGCTGTGAGGAATAGACTTCCCCATTACCCATATGGCAAAAAATAAATAAATCTGGACAAAATATATTTTAAATATATGCTGTAAGCAATTATGTTAAATGCGAGATCAAAACTAATTCATCATAATTATATGTTTTTTTTATATATTGTTAAAATGCCCAAATTTAATGCTCACAGCGTGTGTGATAGCACAAGAAACATTCTCTTCAAATGTCAAGTGTATTATTGGATTGAAAATATATGGAGGGCAAAATATATTTTCAAAAATATAAAAGTGGCAAAAATTTATTGGCCAGATATATATTTATGTAAATATATTTTGAAACCTATTTTAGCAAATATGTAGTAGTAGTATTAGCATTAGTATTATATTTCTTGCCCCTGAAATACATTTTTTATTTTGCTATGAGGGTTGAAACTAAATATATATTACATTTTTGTATTTATTTAGCTTGTATTTAAAACATATTTTGGTCAGGATAATTATATTTTCTTGCTGTATTGGAGCTCAGGTCCATTAAATAATATTACCAGATACAACTACATTAGTTAGCATGAATTAACAATATAAAAAAAAACATTAATCTTAGTTAATGTTCACAAATGAACCTTACTTTCATTTTCAGCTGACTGAATCTCTCTTAATCACCTCAACACGTTTTAATATAAACACTCAATTTTTCCTGATGGATCAAATGAAGCTCACCAAATTTCTTCTCATTTCACTGAAATATTACAAAGGTTAAATGGATTATGAAGCCGTTTCTTATGAGCTTAAATCTCATGTTCCTCAGCCTGTGATGTGTGCTGTAAAAAAACGTTGTGAAAAGCATCAGCACTGATGCACTGATTCTGAATTGTTCTCGTGATATTTGTGAAGGCCGAACCCCAGCCCTGAGCCAGGACGTCCTGGACAAGTTCACTGAGTTTTCTCTGGAGCAAGGCATTCTGCCTGAGAACATCGCCATCCTGCCTAAAAATGGTAAAACACTGTTAAAACCACTCTTATAAACACTAAATATGAGTGTATCCGGGCCTGACGTGAGCATCTTTTCTCTCCAGACGAGTGCCCCTGATGTGCTGATGTGAAGCTCCTCACTGACTGAATTATTATGACTGTAGTGAATCATTTAAAGTGCCTCTAGTGTTTTCTGCTCTCACTATCAGTCCTTTTACCCTCGAAGTTCTTTCCATCATTTCTTCATGAGTTTGGACCAATAAAATCTTTTGTGAATCTGTTTTGAGGCATTTAAATTGTGATTTTTATGTATTTAGCTTGTTAACTGTCAGTCATAGAAAATGACATTTCCACCTGAAATTGTTGTAAATATTGAACGCTTTGGAGCATTTGGTCTCTTTTTAAAAACATTTGGCAGATTGTTGTAGAAGTGAAATGCTATAAAAGTGAAAGTTAAAAAAAAAGTTTATGAAAACATAAAAAGTCTTCATAAAATTGGTTTCAAGCATGTACACAGCAGGGATATAATAGTTAACTAAAACTAACTTTTTTTTTTTTTTTTAGAAACGGTTAACATGAATAAATTATAAATATCATAGTTTCCTATTGCAAGGGTTTACATTTAACCCAAATAATAAATGTCTAATAGATAAAATACTAACAAGTACGAGCAAAAACTATAGTTAAGTAAACAAGTTTTAAAAAATATATTTTTTAATGTTTGATATAATTCATATATAAAATGAATAAAATTGATTATAAAAATTAAGAATGTTATATAATACTATTTTAAAACCACACAATAACAAGATAATATGAAATAACACCAATGACCCAAGAAGACAAAGTATTAAAACTACTCCAAATACCTAAAACTAAAATTAATAAACAAAAACAACATAAATAAATCTTAAAAACTTTACTGAACAAAAGTAAAATACATCTTTAAAAAATATATATATATTTCAGCCTAGTGCCAACATGTCTCGTTTTATTTCCATAAATGTACTAAAATCACAAAAAATATATATCTGTATAGACATTTATATATCCTTCCACAACTAATAATGACAAGATTACTAAAACTTTAAACAGAAAATTCTAAATATTAATAAAAACTAGTATCTGTAACATCTCAATGATAACCAAAAATAACACACAAATTACACTGTACATACACAACTTTTAAAGATACTGAGAAATAATTTCCTGAATAAATAATAAACCTGATGAACTTGCTTGTAAAATTGTATACCTTGAATTCAAGGTAAATCGCTTTAGCCAAAAGCATCTACCGCATGAATAAATGTAAAGGGGAACGCTCATTAGATCCCATATAAAAAGACCTCTAAAACATTGTGCACTTAACTGCATTTCCATAATGAAGAACAGAGGATGCAGGAAAATACTTTGCCTTTTATTTCCTTTTTTATCATTTTTTTAAACAAATGTGAAGATACATCCATGACAACACAAAGTTCTGAAGTCCTCTTTCCGAAGTGTTTACATCGACACGCTCTCTTTACAGATCTGTGTACAAAACAATAAGTTATAGTCCCATAGATTCCTACTTACATTTAACTATACAACAAAGTTTAAACGGTGACCAAATAAATATCTGCAGTATAAAAATGATCACGGAGAGAGAGAGAGAGAGCGAGAGAGAGGTGCTTCCCTTCCCGACCGATGGCATCGTTTTTGCTGATCACTGCTAATGTTCGGACACAAAGAGAGGCTGTTTCAGTGCTTGGAGGTCGAGTTCCTCTGGAAACCTCTGGCCAATCACATGCAAAGCTGGAAATGACATCATCCATCACAGGTTAGTGGAATAGTGACCCGAATAAGCGTAATTTGATTCGATTTACATTACGCACAAACACAAAACAGCGCATTTCCAAAACGACTCGCCTTGTCGATTCCAGCTTTTTGTCACGTTTTGGTAACGAGTAAAGGATGCCAGCCTAGTACACGCTTTCAGTGAGGTCTGACAGCGACTGTTAAGACAATTAGTGGGTATTAGTGTGTATTTGCATTGACCGCATGTGAACAGTACCATCACTATGAAGTCGCCAAGACGAGACTATTGGTTATTGGCAACGGCAAACATATCTGATGCATTGCTTTGAGTATAAACCAGAAAAATCATCAACCATAATCATACATACACACACATACAGATCATTTGTAATCTCCTCGTAGCTGTCCTTTTCAAACGAAACTCATACTGCATGTTGTGGATAAATTGGCATGATAACTTATCCATAAAGTTATCAAACATGATTTTGGTACACATAATTGGCATACTGAATCTAATATAGTCTATGTTTAGAATTCATATGGCTGAGTCTCAAAAAAAAGATACATGCTCAGGTCAAATTTCACCCCAAAAACGAAAGAAATTCAAATAATTAATTATATTTTGAGTCTTGCATTGTGACGTTGACTTGTGTATTTTTACATTTATTTTATACATCAGTAGTAAAATTTTAAATACAAATCAGCGTGTAGCAATAAATATTGTTTCGTTGATTTTTATACTAAAAAAAGTTGGTGTAGAAATTATTTCCACTCAGATTTCGCAAGTAAATTGCACATATTTGCAAAAAATGATGAAAATAACACATTGAAGTAAATGTGAAATGTTGAAGTATCAATACAGTGGAAATTTGTATTTTTTTGAAAGATGTAAATAAAACATCAATTACCAGAGTATTGATAATCTTTCTACTTCACCGGTTCGGTGAAAAGAGTGGAAATTGTTTTTACACCAAATTGTTTTTGTGTAGGTGCTATTTTTAATTCCAATAATTCCAATTCAATTTCCGATATTTACTGCAATACAATGATTTGTATTTAATTTAGCATACAAGTAGAAAAAAATGCTATTATGTTGTTGTTTTTCTCTTGATTTTGGGGTTAAGATTTGACCCAGACACGCTCTTTACATGAGCTTTACCCATTTACTTCACATCTCTGTGGTCCCATACATCCAAGTGAAATACATTTAAGTCAACATGAGAAAACATTTACCTTCGCATTATTAAAATCGGTCCTATTAGCGCAGAATTCAAGCTTTCTTATAATTACACAGACTAAAGGGGTTATCTGGTCTCATCTGGAGATCTGATGCTTTATGCCAGAGATGCTTTATAAATGAGCTGCATGGACTCAATCCAGGAAGTTAAAAAAAATCAAAACGAAATTTAGTTCTGAATAAATCTTTTTTTAAAAATGACATGAATGGCTTTTTTTCATACAAGGTGAACTATTCCTTTCAAACATATTGGTCATTACAGATGCATCTGTTTTTCCCTCATCATCAGATCAGATCATATGCAATTTTTTTTGCGATCATTAAAGGTTTGGGAGACCAGATATTCCCTATAACCTCGTCCTGATCACACACACAAATAAGGCAATGTCCTCACTGCCAATGCAAAACAGCCTGATACCTTTCTGATGTTTCTGAAAATTAAAAGCATTTCCTGGTGTCCATGTTTTCAAACAGCTATCTATCAGACGGACATGCTAATAAAGTGCAAGACTGATATCAATCACATTGTCCTATATTCATAAAGCATTTCAGAGAGGTTACGTTAGCTACTCGATGACTCTGAAATGCTTTAAGAATATGCACCTGATCCCAGAGGCTGGATGCACATGTTAGTAGATGACAAAACCAAACTGAAACGCATTGAAAAATCATAAAACATCTACAGGTAAAGGAATAGTCCGGCCAAAATGAAAAATGTCATTATTTACTCACCCTCTATAGTCATATGCTTTTATTATTATTCATTTCTAAAGCGGAGGGGAAGATTTTCAATGAACAACAACATAAATTTGGGTCTGTCCTCACACAAATATATCATACGACTTCAGAAGCTCTGGAACATAATCCACAAGTATTATTTAATATTTTATAATACATTATTATAATGATAATATTATAAAGAAAATTTGTGAAATTTTTTTTTCTTTTACGTTCCTTTGCAAAAAAAATCAATCAAGCTAATTTTAAACAAACCAACAACAATGATCATGAGGGCGAGTAAAAGTATTCACATTTTAAATTTTAGAGTGAACTGTTCCTTTAAAGGGATATTTCACCCAAAAAACTATTTTCTGTCATCATTTACGATGTTCCAAATGTGTATGACTTTCTTTCTATTGTGGAACACAAAAGAAGATATTTTGAAGAATGCCAGTATTAACTTCCATTGTATGAACAAAAGATAAAATGGAAGTCAATGGAAACCGAAAGAGTATGGCTACCCAAATTCTTCAAAATATCTTTTTTTTGTGTTACAATGGACGTCAATGGGAACCAAAACAGTTTAGTTATTTCCATTGGACGTCAATGGGAACTGAAACTGTTCGGTTACCAACACTATTCAAAATATCTTCATTTGTGTTCCAGTAGAATAGAAGTCAATGGGAACCAAATCGATTTGGATGCAAACAAAGAAATGCCTACAGGTTTGAAAAGGACACGAGGGTGAATAAATGACGACAGAATTTTTGTTTTTGGCTGAACTGTTCCTTTAAGACTGGAGACCATGTGATCATAAACAACGTGAAAGCACTTCCAGCCTATGTCACTAAACCCTATTCTCTCACACACAAACACAACACACACACTGCTATGCATGAGGGGTCTTGGTAAGAAGCCCAATACAGAGGTTGTTAAAACATGAGGGATGGTGATTTCCAGTCACTGGCTGTTTAGTGTGTTTACGGAAGTGAGCGGAGAAAGAGGAGGAGCTCATTCTGCTGGCACCATGTCTTTATGGTGCCTCATAATGTGCTGGTTTTTCTCCGAAGGTCTCCGGAAGCCCTTCGAACAGTACTGACAGCGATGCGGATAGTCCTTAGTATGGATGGAAATAACGTGTCTTTTGAAGCCAGATGCATCTCCCGTGCTGTAGTCGCAATACTGACACTGATACACCCTCCGTTCTCGCGGACCCTTCGCGCCGCTGGATTTCTTTACAGCGGGCGCTGCTAACTGCGCCGCACCTATAGTCCTCTTGGGGGCGGGCTTTTCTGTGGGCGGGGCTTGCGGCGGTGATGCCTGCATGGGCGGAGTCGGCGACTGCGCCGGCTGCTGCTGCTGTTCCTTAGTGTGAACGGACAAGATATGGCGGCTGAGAACGAACGGGTCTGCGATCTTGAAGTTGCAGTGGCGGCACTGGTGCAGTTTCTTGGCTTTATGCGACGCCGAGTGTTTCTTAAGCTCGGACGGCCGGTGGAAGCCTTTCTCGCAGACAGCGCATTTATGCGGGTAGTCTTTAGTGTGCACGGAAATGACGTGCCGCTTAAGGTCGCTGGAGTTCGAGCTGCGATGGTCGCAGTGGCTGCACTGGTGTCCCCGAGCGTCCTCGTGTGTGGCTGCGTGCTGTGTCAGCTCGTCTTCCTCGCCGAAGGTCTGGCCGCAGCGCTCGCAGCAAAACGGCAGTTCGCGGCTGTGCTTCGTCTTCATGTGCGTCTTCAGATTGGACGAGTCGGCCGATTTGTAATCGCAGTACATGCACGAGTACGGCTTCTCGCCGGTGTGCGTGCGCATGTGTTTCTTTAGCTCCGACGGATGGCGGAAACCCTTGCCGCATTCCACGCAAATGTGCGGGAAGCTCTTACTGTGCACCGCCAGCAGGTGGCGATTGAGCAGCCCTTGCTCGGCAGTCTCATAATCGCAAAACTTGCATTTGTGAGTCTTGTTCGCGGCGGTGGGAGGAAGCGGCGACGCGATGGCCGTGGGCGATTTCTGCTCCTGGTGGTGGTGCTGGAGACGGTGCGAGAACAGCGCCGCCTGCTGGTGGAACTCCTTACCGCAGGTCTCGCATTCGAACGGAGCTTTGTTGCTGAGTGCGTGCACCTCCATGTGGTTGTGCAGACTGGCTTTTTTGTTGGTGGTGAAGTCGCAGTCCGTGCACTGGTACTTTTTGCGACTCAACACGTCCTGGTGGTGGTTGCGAGTGTGGCGCTTGAGGAAGCCGCGGGATTTGAATTTCTTGCCGCACAGCATGCAGGGGTAGACGGTCAGAGGCTGTCCATACGGACCAATGATGATCGCTGGAGGGAAATGAGAGGAGATAGAAAAGGATAATGAGAGGATAAAAGAGAATCAGTTTTGTAGCCAATAGCTGATATAATGCAATATGCAACTAGGGGTGTTAAATAAAACTATTAAAAACATTACTGTTAATTGAAATATAAAAGCTAAACTAAAATGTTTGCAAGGCAACATTTCTAACTTTCGCTTAGTTTAAGTTGAAGCACTAAAATTGGTAAAATCATTAAAATTACTAACTGGAAATAAATAAACGAAAACTGAAATAAAAATAAATAAATCACTATATTATTTTTATATATATATATAGATTATATAGCAAATATATAATCTATATATATATATATATATATAAAGAAAAATAAAAACTGACATGGAAAGAAAACATAAATGGACGTTTAAAAAACAACAAACATTACAAAACACCCAAAAAATATAAAATCTAAATTAAAACTGAAAATATAAAAAAATGCAGCTGATATAATATAGATACGAGCATGTTTACTGTCGTTAACTACAACTTTTTTGTTCATTGGAATAAAGATGAAGAAAAATAAAATATAATAGTAGATGAAAATACAAAATATCACTAAAAATTTAAAAATTATAATGATACTAAAATAATACTGGATACAACATACAATTCAACTGAGACACTCAAAACTGCTGAAATAAAATCACAATTTAACATTTACAAATTATTAAATTCACTGAAAAATATTTGAAAACAAAAAGGTCTATATTTGTATATTGGCAAAAAAATTTATTTCTGCTTTTTTCACCACTTTTAATCATCATTTTACTTCATGAGTTAATTTGAAATGGTCCTTCAGCGTGATGCATAATGCTATAAACATCCTATGTAATCTGCCATTATCTGTAAAGCTTAGCACTTTCAAATTCTACAAAACCTAAGATTTATTAATTAAGTTAGTGAGAGGTGAGCGTGCTGATACCTGTTTGGACCTGTCGGGGTTCAGCTCGTCTCTTGTTCTTGCCGTGTTGCCGGTTGAGTTTGTCCAGTGCATCCGACTCGTCAATGTGCAGTAATGCACTCGCTGCTCCGTTCCGGTTCTCACAGCCCTCATCCGCACCTGCTCACCAAACACACATGAGCATATTCAAAATCATTTAGCATTAGAAGAACCATCCTAATAAATGCAAAACCACAACTTTATTATAGTTCAAAATACATATGTGACTCTGGAGCACAAAAGCAGTGTTAAGTCGCTGGGGGATATTTGTAGCAATAGCCAACAATACATTGTATGGGTCAAAATTATACATTTTTCTTTTATGACAAAAATCATTAGGATATTAAGTAAAGATCATGTTCCATGAAGATATTTTGTAAATTTCCTACCGTAAATATATAAAAACTTAATTTTTGATTAGTAATATGCATTGCTAAGAACTTCATCTGGACAACTTTAAAGATGATTTTCTCAATATTTTGATTTTTTTTTTACCCTCAGATTCCAGATTTTCAAATAGTTGTATCTCAGCCAAAATATTGTCCTATCCTAACAAACCCATACATCAATGGAATCCAGTGTGTTTAGTTTAACTTGACGTACTAAAATAACTAAAACTAAAAACTAATAAAACCAATATAGACAAAAACACAAAACTACTAAAAATGACAAAACGCACAATAAAAATACTAAAACTGAAAATATGAAAATAAAAACTACATCAACACATTATTTAAAAATATTATTTCAGTGATACCAAAAATAACACTGATTTTGAATCAAATCGAGATCAGAATCGAATCAAAAGCTTGTGATTCAAAATCGAATCATGAAATTTGTGGCCTACATTTCATAATGCATGTAGTGTGTTGTTTGTAGTTAATAGACTCTATTTAGTGGGGCTGCGAGATATAAATCGATGCAGAATCGATCGGGGATGGATTCTGAGATCTTCTGAATGCATCGCGATTCTCTCTGGAATCAATTCTGAGCTTAGATTTTAACAGCACATGGTAGTCTAATCTAGTTTTTATCCGCACACTCAAATGCTCATGAAGAAGAGTGCTTGTGCGTTCGCTTTTATGGCGCGAGATTAATGTAAACAGCCCACTGTGAACACCCTGGTAATTCGCTTGTAAGGATTTGGAAACTAGCAGAGTCCGGCTGTATGCAGTGTCAAAACTAAGCTCAGAATCGACTCGAGAAAGAATCGCGATGCATTCGGAAAATCTCAGAATTGATGCTGAATCATTTCTCGATTCATCTATTTATTTTCCCAGCCCAACCGTTTAGGCTGCAGTTATACTACATGTTCTGGATTTGTAGGGTCAGTGAAATGCGGACTCCTGACCGTATGCAGCGGCCCACGCGACAGGCATGAAGTCCTTGCTGAGGGCAGTGCTATCATACGGTCTGTCGTGAGGAACCGGCTCCTCTCCTCCAACCACCACCTCCATGTACACCTCATCCGAGAGCTTAGACCCGCCTGCGCACAAAACACCACAAACTGCACATAAACAATGGATAAACACACAATAACAGCGTCTAAAACTACATTGTGACATTAACGATGACATCCAACACACAAGTCTCATGACGTTTCAATGCTTCAAATCACATCATCTTTGAAAAGCTATTATTGCATTTTGCAGCTTAAAAATCAGAGAGGAGTACATTTGGGACAATGATAACTACATTTTCAAAACTGGAACCAAAGGAATCAGACATTCAGAAACATGTGCTCCTCAATGTCTACAGTGGTTGCAGTGCTGGTTTGACATGTTCCCCTAAAGTTACATAATTTGACATTTGTAGCACAGAAAGAGCAAAGCGCTTTGAGCAAAAACTAAATGTTTATTTGAGCTTCTGCAGCCAATATCAAGCAAACATGTTATTGTATGGTTATATCAGTGTGAATCACTTTATAGATGTCTCACCATCAGTCTGTGTGTGATGAGCGTCTCCCACAGACATGTAGACCATCTTCTCTCTCAGCGGCCGGACCACAGGCTCAGCCAGAACCACCGCCTCGTTCTCACCGAGATCCACCGCCTCTCCTACACACAGATACAGCGCTAAACAACCAGTCCTATTACTGGACTACATCCTCATCTCAAGCTATTAAAGGGGTCATATGTAGCAGAAATGAAAAGTTGTGGCAAACACCCAAGAAAGACCCAGGAGAGTATGTGAACCTGCAGTTTGAGTTTCAATTTCTTTGTAATCATTGAACTGAAGGTTTCATCAATGGGCCCAAAACAATACAAAATACTTTCAGTATTATACACACACATATACATATACATATACAGTGGGGAAAAAAAGTATTTAGTCAGCCACCAATTGTGCGAGTTCTCCCACTTAAAAAGATGAGAGAGGCCTGTAATTTTCATCATAGGTATACCAAATATGAGAGACAAAATGAGAAAAAAATACAGAAAATCACATTGTAGGATTTTAAAGAATTTATTTGCAAATTATGGTGGAAAAATAAGTATTTGGTCAATAACAAAAATTCATCTCAATACTTTGTTATATCTTGTTGGCAAAGAAAGAGGTCAAACGTTTCGTAAGTCTTCACAAGGTTTTACCCACTGTTGCTGGTATTGTGGCCCTTATACCATGCAGACTCCTTGAGAGTATGTTTTGGGGCTGTCGCGTGGCAACCGGGATTTCAACTCTCCAAGATTTTCTATGGGTGAGATATGGGACTGGTAGGACTCAGGATTAAATGTTTTACGAAGCATCTTGTTGCCCCCACGGGGGTGGGTTGGGATCTTCTAATGGGAAAGAACGAGTTCGTATTCAATGCCATGCTGTGGGGAACTTGGTTTCTTTTCTTGCTCTTTTCCTCTTGTTTTTTCAGGCCTGGGTCTGTACCTCGAGCAAACTGTTTTGTACTGGCACACTCCGCGTTTCACCCGTGCTGTCGACCATGGTATTTCTTTCGTGGTTACAAGGAGCAGGCCCACTTCCTCGTCTCGCTCTGTTCTCTTCTGCTTTGCGTTTAACACATTGTGCATCATGATCAGCTCTGATTTAAAAAGACTAGTCGTAGAATCCCGACCTAATTCCCTCTCTAGAGCACATTCTGATGTATTGATCCTAAGCACCTCCCCCCAGATGCTTTTGAATAGCTTCTTGCTAGTAGTCTTCCCAAAACACAAGACGATGCAGGGTTTGGACGCCACGTGTGTTCGATGGCACACTCATTCTGTCCCCTGCCACAACCGTTTCCCAATCGGGGTTCTCCCTTCCCACATCTCGCCAGGATCATCCACAATGCTTTCCTGTAAGCAAACTGGCCCAAAGACGGGCCTGGACATGTACTGGCTTAAGCGGGGGACACGTCTGGCACTGCAGGATGTGAGTCCCTGGCGGCGCAGTGTGTTAATGATGGTAGCCTTTGTTACTTTGGTCCCAGCTTTCTGCAGGTCATTCACTAGGTCCCCCCGTGTGGTTCTGGATTTTTGCTCACAGTTCTTGTGATCATTTGGACCCCACGGGGTGAGATCTTGCGTGGAGCCCAGATCGAGGGAGATTATCAGTGGACTTGTATGTCATCCATTTTCTAATAATTGCTCCCACAGTTGATTTCTTCACACCAAGCTGCTTACATATTGCAGATTCAGTCTTACCAGCCTGGTGCAGGTCTACAATTTTGTTTTTGTTGTGCTTTGACAGCTCTTTGTTCTTGGCCATGGTGGAGTTTGGAGTGGGACTGTTTGAGGTTGTGGACAGATGTCTTTTATACTGATAACAAGTTCAAACAGATGCCATTAATACAGGTAACGAGTGGAGGACAGAGGAGCCTCTTAAAGAAGAAGTTACAGGTCTGTGATAGCCAGAAATCTTGCTTGTTTGTAGGTGCCCAAATACTTATTTTACCGAGGAATTTATCAATTAATTCTTTAAAAAATACTACCATGTGATTTTAGGGTTTTTTTTTTTTCTCATTTTGTCTCTCACAGTTGAGCTATACCTATGATGAAAATTACAGGCCTCTTCTCATCCTTTTTAAGTGGGGAACTTGCACAATTGGTGGCTGACTAAAAACTTTTTTTCCCCACTGTATATATATATATATGCAAGTATAGTATTATATGTATAACACTTTTGCTAATATTCTGCCGAGTAATTCATAATAAATAATTTATAATTTATGCCGTGCATTGATTTTCACTTGTATGTAGCCTATCAGAAAATTATTACGCAGGCAGCTGACGTTAATGAAATAATTTGCAGCTTTACTCGCAAACTACATTTCCTGTTCATCAATAAGGTAAGAACCAGAGCCATTATAAACCTAAATATACTTGATTAAACTAAATTAATTGAAAAGTGTAGTGTAGTGTAGTGTAGTAGTAGTAATAGAATATGTTTGCGGTCGTAATGATGACAGTAGCGCACACAAAATAGTATCTGTTCTGTGCTCCGGCGTGGTTAGCGCTCACACGGCATGCGTACCGCACCCGAGCCCAACCGAACCGTGTCCTGGCCCACCTCTTCCAACCGGGCCAGGGACGGCTAAACGCTGCCAAAATGCCTAGTGTGAGTACACCCTACCTCTAAATACTTTAGTTGTATAGAAATAATACCAAAGTAGCGCTGGTTCAAATCTCGTTCACTCACCAAGGTCATCTTCTCCAGAGTCTGCTTTAAAGATGTAAACTTTAATGACTTCCTGTCCGTCCTCATCCTTCTCCACCTCCTGATCATCTATCGCCCCCTCGACCGTCACCTCCTCTCCGTCTCCAGACACCATCTTACCCGCCTCGTCCACTACAGGAGGAAAAACACACTTATCATTATGAACAGAGAATACTTCGATCAGAAGCATTTTTAGGATTATGATCAAAAGAAAGGAGACAAAACTTTGGTAAAATAAAATAAAATACTACTTATTATTAAATATTATATGTAAATTATCATGTGTTAATGTCTATTTTTGGATAATTCAGTCCAGCTTGAAAATGTTGTCCAAACTATTCAGAAAAAAACGAATGAACGAATAATTGAATGAATGAATAAACAAACAAATAAATAAATAAACTACTTTAACAAATGAACAAACTGACAAGACCACTAACTAAACTAAAATTATTGAAAATATAACATTTTAAAACGAAAATGAAACAAACATTGATGACCACATAAACAATACAACTTAAATGAGCAAAAACTTAATGTCAAAAAACAAATCATAATATAAATATTATTAATATTATAAAAACTACTAACAATGATGAAAGCACATAACTAAAAAATATGTATTTTGTAAAACTGAAGATATTAAAAAAATTTAAAAAAGGCTTTACTAAAATGACCAAAGAATGAAATAAATGACTATAAAGGTCAAAAAACAAGTGAATTATGTAATATTACAAAAACGAATACTATGGCAAAAGCACATAACTAAAATAAAATTGTAAACTGAAGATATAAAAAAAGTAACAAAAAACACAAGCATTAGATGAAAAACAAAAGAAAATGCAGCCTTGGTATCTAACTAGGTACTAAAATATATAATAATATTATAAAATATTATATTGCATAATACTGTAAAAAGTAATAAGAATGAATTGTTATACATGACAAATGACAAATTGAAGGTGTTGATAAACAAACAAACAAACAAAAAGAAAATGTTGCCTGGCAACTAACTGGAATGAGTTTGAGTTGAATTAAGTTGAAAACTGCATTTGAAACAATAAATTGAACCAAACGAACGCATGAGCGAATCAAGCGACAGAAAAGAAACGAGTGACTGAATGAGTTTGTGAATTACAGGAGATCATGAGGTAATCTCCGCAGCCGTCCGAGTCGTGCTCAGGGTCCCTCCCCTCCGTCATCTCTGCCATGGCAACGCCGTCCTCCTCTTCCTCCTCACCCTCCAGTGACATCACGCAGGTCTCCATGGCAACGCCCTCGTCGTCGTCGCAGTGCACGTACTCGGCGACCACGTCCTCCACTGCGTCCTGGATGACGAGCTCGTCGGAGGAGAAGCCCTGGACAGACACGGCCTCTCCCTCCACCTCTGACACCAGCACCGTCTCCTGCAGCTCCACCACATACTCCTCCTCCCCTGCACCTCCCTCATCTGCAACAACACACACAACTACTGCTCAAAACTACTGTGTTACATGCATAAGGACCCACACAAACGCTGGTTACTACGGTTCAATTACATACGTGACCCTGGAGCACAAAAGCAGTCATAAGGGTCAATTTTGTGAAATTGAGATTTATACATCATCTGAAAGCTGAATAAATATCTTTCCATTGATGTATGGTTTGTTAGGATAGGATAATATTTGGCCGAGATACAACTATTTGCAAATCTGGAATCTGAGGGTGCAAAAAAATTAAATATTGAGAAAATCACCTTTAAAACTGTCCAAATTAAGTTCTTAGCAATGCAAATTACTAATCAAAAATTAAGTTGTGATATATTTACGGTAGGAAAATTTACAAAATATATTCATGGGACATAATCTTTACTTAATATCCTAATAATTTTTGGCATAAAATAAAAATCTATTATTTTGAGCAATGCAGTGTATTTTTGGCTATAATATAATATAAAGACTGCTTTTGTGCTCCAGGGTCCAGATAGAGACTACGCTATGTCAGTTTTTGACACAATAACTAATAATAGAGAAAAAAACCTGAACAATCAAAGCACACATCATGATATTATATAAATAATATTATAATCATAATTACAATAAATATGTATTAATTAACATTACATACTTTTTTTATAATTATATACATTTTCAAATGTAATCATATTAAAATATTCATTATAAGTTCATTATATCATGTTATAATTATTATAGTAATATATTCTAAAAAAAAATGTCCACTGTAATAATTGTTTAAATATATGGTTGTTGCCCCTAGAGACTTCTAAATTATTAATAATCATTAAATTAATCTCTTACTAATACCTTGCTCATAAGAAAATATACATAAATATAATAATGCATAATAATATAACTAATGTTAATATAGCAGATTAAATTATAAAAACAAAATTAATTGTTATATCATTTTATTTCGCATTATGCCATTTAATATATTTGTGGTGAATGAACTTATGTTTTGAATCATACAGATTATGTAATTAGTACATTGTAATTAGGTATAGTTCGTATATTTTGATTATTTTTGATCCCCATTTAAGATATTGACTTTTAATAAGATTAGTATTATTAATAATAATGCAAACATGTAACAGAAATTTATTTCATCATTAATACTTATAATTATAATAAACATATAAATCAAAATATGAACTTAAATATAATGTGTGTGCAAAACAAACACACACCACACACCACATACATATATCTATATATAAAATTATGATCAAAAACATTATTAAAGAAAATTATTTGTATTTAAAATGATTATTCATATTCACATTCCTGATAATGTAAGAAATGTTTCATTATAAAAATATCAATTCAATATTTACATTCTCTCTCATCTGTAATCAAAAATACGGTTTTGTCCAATCAAATGCTCTCTAGAATGATAATAGCACAACATTGGCATTAAGTGTTCCAGACATACAAATGAGTGAGTGAGCATACATCACGGTTTCTTTATTACCTGAGCCATGCAGTATAATCTTTGGCTCTTGGGAACGGAGAGCAAGCCTTGTCACCTCCTCATCCATCGTCTTTATTCTTCATTGGCCACGGCACAACTATCACAACAACACACACAATTCATCCAGAATGTCTGATAGAGACCATTTATGACAAAAAGCGAATAAAAGAGTTAAACAATCATTTATAGCAGAATTACTTTCATAAAAAGTAAACACAGAATGGAGCCTTTATAGCACAAGAACTGGGAGGATCATACAATGCGACAGGCTTCAAGAACTAGTTGTCATAATGTAAACATGCAATAGGTTTGAACAGACAAGCGCGCATGCGAACAGACAGACAGACTTATGAATATAACACCAATAATAAATATGAACAGATTATTGACGGACGTGCATGTCCCTTTAATTTGCAAATGACTGCGACAAGAAGAGCGACTGGAAATTAAAAATGAGCACCAATAAACGATTGTGCATTTAATAAAATGATGCAACACGTCTTTAAACGCAACGCAAAATGCATTAAACGCTTCGTGCATGTCAGGAAACACTCGAAGCTTCATGCATTTCAGAAGAATGCGTGCAGCAGCAGCAGCAGCGCGCGCCGAAGCTTCCCACCCCCCGCGCGCTGAAGGTTTCCTCGTATTTCAGCACCTGAAACCGGACATAATCATGGCGTCTTGTGACCATAATTTCCCTCTTCCACTGAAAACAAAACCTGCCTGCCCTTCGCGCGCCATTTTGAGCCACAACACATCGCGCGTTTGATTCCCACGCATGCATACGCGCGAGCTTTGCTTTAAAAACAAAGGGGCGTTTGGTGTCGCGTGCATGCAGGGGCATTTATAAACAATAACCCCCACCCCCCCAGCGCTTCAGGCCTGATTGCGGCCTGCGTAAGGCCCGGGGCCCGGCGGCCAATCCGAGGCCTCGCGTCTCCAGCCGCGACGCGCAACACAATGCAACAAAACGTGCGATAACCGCGCATAAGCCTGACGCGCGTGTGCAACGAGCGGGCGAGAAGAAACCCGCGCGGTCCGGTTCGTCGGTATCGGCGCGCTTACCGTAGATCGAAGCGCGGGGCGGCCTCCAGATTTTCCCCAGGCAGGCAGGCAGGCCGTCGGATTCCCCCAGACTCGGGCAGGGCTGGAGCGGGAGTTAGCGGGAGTTAGCGGGCGCTGGGCGGGCCGCGGAGTGCGCAGGGAGGGCGGAGCTCCGCAGACAGACGCGCTACAGACGCGCTGCAGCCCGCTGCTCCGCCACAGCGCGACACGTCACTGCGCAGAGCCGCAGGAAACCGCGGAAGGCCGGTGAACAACATTTACCCGGAGAACGCGAAGCTACCGGCGAGCGACAGCGAAAATGATCGTGCCAAACGCATAAGCATGCTTTTAACGCACTGTTTAAACATCATTGGCCGATTTGTTAATATCAAAGATGTATGTTTTCATTGTTTGGCCCTTAAAAGCGCCCACTGGTTGGCACAGCATTTTCATGCCCACATCACCCGTCTTAGATAAAAATATTTAGTGCACAAATTTTAGCGATGGAAATCAAATCTGTTCATCTGTCACAACATCCAAACCGAAAGACTGGCAATTTATTATGAAACATCCCAGGTGGGGTTTTTTTTCTTTCTTTCTTTTCTTTTTTAGACATGCTTCCTATCTCTAAACCCAAATCAAAATGTGACTGAACCACAAAACCAGTTTATACATCAGCTGAAAGTTAAATAAATCAGCTTTCCCCAAAATTTGGGAGGTAGAGGGTTGATTTAGATGAGGATCAATATTTGGCTGAGATACAACTATTGAAAATCTGTATTGAAGGCCGGCAAAAAGATCCTCTCACTCTGTCGTCAAAGCTGAGTGTCACCATATTCTCCGGAAGTTATAGATAGCAACCTATACGGCCATTACTCGAACAGTGAAGTCAGTAACGAATACTGGTTAATGTTTTCGCATATCTATTTACGTAGGACCATGTAAAGGGAATATCTTCATGGAACATGATCTTTACTTAATATCTTAAGGGAGTTGGCAAGAGCAGAGAATAGATAGAGACTTCAAGTATTTTAGGTAGCACATACGCGAATACTGGTAGGCTATGTTATCTATTGCGGCTCACAAACTAGCCCCTGCCTTTAAGTTACGGACTGGTTTGGGTGGTCACACGACAGCGACGTCCCACTCCAGCCGGCGCAAAATAGCAGTTTGGTAATGCATAAGAAACATATGTCCTTTTTGGGTCCTTTGCCAAAGAGGTTTTGTATGGTGTGTCCCCTATTCTGATGACGTCGATATTCTTGATGCAACTTGTAATGACCAGGGAGACTCCGGGAATTGTCACTAGGAAATTCACAACGGCAATGGATGCATCTTTTTATACTCATTGTTGTAAAGCAACTTCATTGTACAACAAAATTATTACATAATCGAAAGATGTATGTTTTGGCCCTAAAATCGTGCCAAGCATGGTTTGGTTCATTCACATTGTTTCCTGCCCGACATGAGCACACTGTAAGTATTGTGTAAAATATTACAATTTTAAACATGAGCATCACAGTAGTTAATTTAATACATTATCACAACTGAAAAACTGACATTTTTTAGTTTTATCCCATATTTAGTGAAAACAGGTTCATTATTTAATTTTCTCCTTGCATGAGGATTTTTGTTTCATGTTCTTGAGGTGTGCATGCATGCAAATAGGATAAAAATCGAGCAGAAAAGACTTACCGAATCTACACTAAAATAAAGTCTGAAAGTAACTTAGGTGATACGGTAAGTAGCTGATGTTCCTATTAATTTGATAAAAGAATCACTTGCAAACAAGATTGCAGAGTGCTGGAAAACTGAAGTCGGCAACACACCTAAAGTTGTGCGGTAAAGGTTTGAACGATGCAATGCTCTTTGGTCATGCTTGGCTGCAAACTACGTAGCTACGTTTGTGCCTGGTTATCATGATTTCTGAGAATTAAAAATGTGCAGAAAATTATTACTGTACAGTACAGCTTTAGCCGCACACGAGTGTCCATGTAGAGCCAAGTGGGAGAGTTATCCCCCTTCCCCCTCACCACCACCGCCACGTCGTGACAGCAAAACAGGGGTTAAAGAAGTACCTGTCTGACCATGTGTTCGGACCAGTAATCACGGGCCCTCTACAAAAGATAAAACACAGTGTTTCTACATTTAGCACGAGCACTTAGGGCAACTCATGTATCAACAGCATAATACTTCCACGTTGGTTTTGAACGAGTTGACATCTTCGAGAGGATAAAAAATTAGATTCAATTAAAGCATCGCAGCTAATAATTTGTTGATTTTAAACAATATTAGGTGGTAGCGATTTACTGGAAATGATCATAAACCTAAATCAGGCATCTCCTGAGTGTCAAGAATGTTATGCTCTCCAATACTGATCCGAGGTAACTGATAGCACGGGTGTTTCTAAAGCATCATATGTTCAGTTGTCTTGTTGACCAGTTGCAACATGTTCTTCGACGCAATGTAATTACTCCCATTCAGACTCGTGATGAGTGTAGTTTACCGGTATCGCATATTGGATGGCAGAAGAACCGGATCTGTATGTCCAACTTAGCAGAACAGAACGTGATTTGGTCCAGAGCAATGCGACATAACACGTCATAACTTTCAATAATGTGCACAATAAACGTCATTTTTTAAGATAATATCTTTGCTCATTTACGGGGCACATAGTTGAGTGGTTCCTCTCACTGTCTACCGGAGTATATACCAATAATATATAGGGCAACAAAAATTTTCCGGCGCACGCAGGCTGTAGAAGGAAGAATCATTTTGCGGTCCGGACGTAAAAGAGAGAAAAATAGAGGTAGAATAATTGACAAGGAAGTTCACAAGTAGAACTAAAGACACGAGGATAAGCACACAGCAGAGAAAGAAAATGGAGGGAAGGATTGAGAAATGTGTGAGAACGAGGGGACGCACAGTGTCTGAGTAAATAAATTACTGTCCATATAGTTCGAACTTTGGAAAATATGATCCTGTTGATCTTAACTAAGATTAAGAACTGCAAAACGGAGATTTTTCCTTAATGTGATCTAATGTAGTTAAAATCATGTTAAACAAAATGGAAACTTATTGTAAAAGTAACTTTTTTTGGTCTATTTAGCTAGTGTTGAGGTTAACTTTTTTTCCTAAGTAGGCATGAAAGGATGGGAAGGAAACACCAAAGACTATATGTTGAGACAGATGCAAAAACTACATCTGTAAAAGTATTATAAAAAGTAAGGAAGCACTTAAAATTTCGTTCTCGAAGCTCACACGAGCGCAGTTTAGAGGGGTCTCTGGCGCTAGAGTTGTGACAGCGAGGTGTTTTGAGCACGGGCAGATTGTCGTGTAGAGACCCGGGAACCTCTGTAATGTGAGAAAGACACATCAGAATAAGGTTAAAGGAATAGTTCACCCCAAAATGTGCCCATCCGAGATGTAGATTAGTGTATTTCTTTATTTGAAGAAATGTAGCATCACTACATTGATGGACTGGAGTGCTGTGGATTATTGTGATGTTTTTATCAGCTGTTTGGACTCTCATTCTGACGGCACCCATTCACTGCAGAGCATCCATTGCTGAGACACTGATGCAATGCTACATTTCTCCAAACCTAATGAAGAAATAAACTCATCTACATCTTGGAGACTGGGAGAGAGGAATCGAGTAAACGTCAGCAAATGTGTCCATTTATTTCTGGGTGAACTTTTCCTTTAAGCACATTTTTTATTTATATTATTCTTTAACTTTGGCATTTGGTTTGTTTCTGGGGTCCAAGAGTGAGACTTTTGTTAGAGACTAGAATACAAGCTGAAACTGAATACCTGTGTGAGAGCTGCTGTCCAGCAAAATGAGAGCGGGCGAGACTTCTAAACGGCAATACCGTCTTCAACCTGTCTCTTGTTCCTGGCTTCACACCCTCTCTGAGCATGACGTCCCGGGACAGCACCTTCAGAGACAGGAACCTCCATCCGTTTTCCCTTCCTCCTACACATGCTGGAAGCTCATCCAGGTGGCTGGAATACTGAGTGGGAGAAAAGGATGAACGAGCAACACAACAGCATGACTGCGTCACAGAATTGGGCTGTGAATATAGCCTGAAGGGTGTTTTTCATCCACCTGCATATAGTCTCTCATGCAAATCACATCTTGCGGTTCAATGGCGGCTCTGTGAAACTCATCCATTGAAATGAGATCCATAAATGCTCTGTTTCCCATCATTCTGCAGGTGTCTGCTGTGGCCTGCTGATGCAGACATACATAGTGCAGTCATTAAAATGCATGCATTTTTTGCTCTCATAGTAAACCGTTCTTTATTTCTGCAAAAACTAGGATGTATAAAAATAAACTGATATGATCTGAGACCAGCACAGGATTAGAGATTATACAAAAAAATATTATAGATTATCGTAGACTTGATAGAATATACAAAAAAAATTGGTACTTGAAATAAAATAAATGGTAAAAGTAATGGGGAAGTAATGGTTTTGGACCATAAAAAAATTATGATAACATCTGTAAATTAACTGGAAAAATATTTAAATATAACTATTTAAATATATATTTTAAACTAGTATTATTCATTTTAATTCGTCAATGATAATTAACATAAAAACTGAAACTAGGATGCATCCAGAATAAGCAGATCAAGAAAAGTACAGGGAATTATAATAGTTAAAACTAAAAAACAAATAAATAAAATAAATAAAATAAATAAAAATGGTCAGCCTTGAGAAAAAAAGAACGATGACACTACCAACGAAAAAATTAATATTACTTTTTTTTTAATTTAAACTAGTTGCCAGGGCAACATTTCTCATTTTAATTTAGCTTAACTTGATAAATAACTAAAACTAAAAGTGAAATAAAAAAAAAAAATAAATAAAAACTTGACATATTAAAAAAAACAACAATCAAAAATGATAAAAACACAACAAAATGATTCATTTTAACTCCTCAACATGAAAACTGAAAATATACTGAAAAAAAACTAATTGAAAATATTAATAAAAACTATAACAGTACCTCAGTGATACTAAAATAACACTGGTATAAAGCGTATGACCTGGTGGAGGGAGAAAAGACTTTTTTGCCAGACAGATAGTGTCCTCCTCCTCCAATGTGGAAAATCTTGAAGACAAGTGAAGGTGGAAACTGAGGACCTGCAAACCTGAACAAAAGTTAATATATCAGGGAGACGGGGGCTAGTTGTCACATGTTTTGTTCCAGTAAATCTTTTTCAGAGTGGGTTAAGATTGAAGCAGGGCTTTTATTGCATAAGACAGCTTCTGGTCCACCTTATAATGCTGCTTGATGATGTTTTATATGAAGTTCATACCTGAATCTGATCTTGCACTTCAGACTGGGGTCTTTCAGCAGTTCAGCTTCTCTGGGACTGAGCTGACGCAGAACTGCTGATGCCAGACACGGTGTTCCTGAGACACAAACACACACACACACACCACACACACACACCACACAAACACACACACACAAACACCACAGACAACACACACAACACCCACACACACCACCAACACACACAGACACACAGACACAACTCACACGAGGACACACACACACACACAGGACACTCACACAAACACAGACATAGGACACACACCACAACACACAACACACCAGACACACACACAAAACACGAGGACACACACACACTCACACACCACACACACACACACAGAGACAGACACAGACCTCACACAGACACCACACACACACACCACAGACACAAGACACTCACAAAATCACAGACAATCACACAGACACACACACACACCCACACACACAGACACACACACACACACACAACACACACAGCACTCACACACATACAGACACTCACACAGACACACCCACACACACACACACACACACACAGACACACACACACACACACACACACACACACACACACACACACTCAAACACACACACACACACACACACACACACACACACACACACACACAAACACACAACACACACTGAGAGAGAGAGAGAGACACACACACAGACACACACACAGAGACACACACACACACAGACACACACAGCAGACACACACACACAGACACACACAAACACCCACACAGACACACACACACACACCCACACAGAGACACACAGAGAGACACACACACACACGATCAAATTTAGTCCAATGAAAGTACTGACAGGAATGTTACAGAACAATCAACCTCATATCTAATAAATAAACTGTATTGATTTACAGTAAAACAGTTGAAGTTGGGGTCCGAGTAAGTAGTGCTTTCTGGTGAAAATAACCAACATTACGAGGTTTCGAAGTTGTAAATATAACAAAGATTATTCCCAAACAGCAATAAATAAATAAATGGCCAAAATATATTTTAAATATGCTAAATATATGTTCTAATCGAAAATGAATATATATTTAGTTTTAACTTTCATATTTTCAAAATTTCAAATGTATTTTCAGGGTCAAGAAAGAAAAAAAAATATAATAAAGTCATTTATTATACATTAATATTGTAATTTTCTTATTTAAATGCGTTATATGATGTTCACACGTAAAAAAAAAATACTTTATTTGTTGTCTATATGTGATTGCATTTTCTTGGGTTGAAATAAAAGTAAAATATCGTTAATAAATATATAGAAAAGAAAAAATACATTTATTAACATAAATACTGTGAATTATTTTAGCAAATATATATATATATGCCTTTTGGGTTGAAGTACATTTTAGAAGAAAATGCTATTTCATTTTTTTCTACTTCAAAATGTTTTGTTCAGTTCAATGTGTTACTTTCTCTCTTTAAATCATTTGTGAAATATAATAAGGTAATAACATTGTAATAATTCACACACAAAATTCTGCCGGAGAGACATTGTTTTAAGAGCTTACCGCTGAGCGCACAGTGTTCATCAGGAGCCTGAAGAGCCGTCTGTCCCTGAAACATCTCCAGTACGCCTGAATTCTTCTGGCACAACTCTCATAGTTCTCCAGTCTAAACCAGAAACAATCATTCTGAACATTAGACACGGTATTCACATTTGCAAAGTTGATAAAGTATCAGATGGCACTGACCTCTCCTCCATAACAAGCTCACACACGTGCTGGACACAAGCTGTGTGTGCTGTCTGTCGTCAGGCCAGTGCACGTGTCTGCAGCGGTTGCTAGGAAACCAGTGGAAGTTTCAGCCAAGAGAGGATGATACAAAAAAACTAAATTTCCAGAATGAAAGCTTTCCTTCTTACAAACTAAGCAATATACAACAAGTAATGGCCAAAATATCAGTTAGTAGTTAATTTGCGTATATGATTGATTACACTCGAAAAGTCAAAAAAGTTTCGACTGCAATGCTCTTCATAAACACTAGATGGCGGAAAAACACAAAGACTAAAACACGTTTGACATCTTTATGACTTGATTGCATTTTATATTCTACAAAAAGTTAAAAATAAATCCTGTTGAGTGAGACTGATGGGATGTAAGCTGTGATGTTGGCTTGTGAGTGGTCTGTTTAGTTCATGTATTTTTATTTTTAGACAAAACATGCCTTAACAACTTTAGGGCAAGCTTATAAGTGGTATTTCATTGTTAGTAATATTTTAGTGTTATTGGTGTTAGTATTATTATCATTTTTCATTTTAGTTGAAATCTTAATAATTTTGTTGTTTTTGACATTTTTAAAAAATATGTCTCTATTGTTTCTATTAACTTTTATTTCAGTTTTATTGCAGTTATTTTACTACGAGCTAAATTAAATTACAATTTGAAACTTTGGCTTGGCCACTAGCTGAAATAAACTTTGAGAAAAATAAAAAACACTTTTTATTGTATTTCAAGTAACGATTTTTTTAATGGTTTTCATTTTTATTCAACTTTAATAACCCTGTTCTGAATCAAATAAATCACTGAATACACATAGATTGCATAAAATGTTAAATAAATATCCATTTCTATCCTATTGCTAAAATATTATTCGAAATTAATATAGATTTTAATTATTGCAATGTTTATGTATTATGCCCTAGCGCTGTAGAACTGTAATATATAAAGAATAAATATTAACAATCTATAAAAATGAGTACATTTTAAAGGGGTCATATGATGCGATTTCAATTTTTCCTTTCTCTTTGGAGTGTTACAAGCTCTTGGTGCATAAAGAAGATCTGTAAAGTTGCAAAGACTAAAGTCTCAAATCCAAAGAGAAATTCTTTATAAAAGTTAAGAGTCAGCCACTCCTACCTAAAACGGCTCGTTCTAACACGCCCCCACATGTCTACCTCACTATGTGGGAAGATTTGCATAACGCCGCCCAAATGTTCACACAAAGAAAGAAGGTGTAACTTTTATTCTCACTGTAGTATTGTTGCCACCGCCGTCGCTGCCATGTCGTGAAGCTTAACTAGCTTAACTTTACAGAATTACATTTTAGTCTGGGACTAGGCTTCAGCCTTGTCTGTGAAACCGGAGGGAAATGTATAAACCGAAATGTTATAAATGTCTCGTATGCAAATAGAAGTGAATATCAGTCAAATGAAAAGCATGTAACCCGTTTGTGTGTCTTCAACCCTTGACCTCAACACTGACCATATTTAAAATGATTTGGCCTCCAGTTTCTGATATTGTGTTACTGTTACTCATTGAATCCCTCACAGTTAAGCTCTACGAGAAAGCGAGGGCCCTTGAATGTCCTCAGAACAGCTGTGTGTGGGCAGCTTGAGTAAATACGCTGTGTGTTATTCTCGTTTAAACCAGAAACGTTCAGCGTGTGTTGACAGTGAGCACAAACCGGAGCGTCTACCTATAGATATTCTGTTGTGGATTGTGCTTGAGGTCAGGAAATTCCATCTAACCGGTTCATCTGTGCTCTGTGTTTCTGTGGCTCTGATAGGTTGGAGGGGTCACAGGAGTCTCCGCCTCCGCTGATGACGACAAACCCGGCACAGATCTGAGTGTACACTCTAAAAAATGCTGGGTTAAATATAACCCAGCGCTGGGTCAAAACAACCCAATTTTTTGTCCCTTTTTAACCCAGCGCTGGGTTATATTTAACCCAGCATTTTTTAGAGTGTAGATGAGGTGATCTCACATCAGAGACACATTCTGACCCTAAGATCAACTGAAAAACTAAACAATGCATTTTACATAAAGAAAATCAGACAAGCAAAAAATTAAAATCTAATCTAGTGAGAATGAGAATCACCATTGAGAATAACCATTATATTATTTGATGATAACTGATGCAGATTTAACACTCTATTATGAAAGTCATTTAAAAGATTACACAATATCTGAAAAAAACAAACAATATTTTAAAAATGGATTCATTTTTCTGGGACAATATAAGAACCTTAATATAACTTTTTAATATTAGAAATAATTTAATCTTGCCTGGTGGCAATGCCAAATAAATATCAAATATACATGCTGATTAGAATACTGAAAATGTTAAAATAACAAAGAATAATGACATTAAACAAATTTATTTTTACACTCAATGTTATTTCAGTATTATTGATATACTATTATAAGCTTTTATTTTTATATATTCCGTTTTAATTTTAGTTTTGAGAAATGTTGTGGTTGACATTTTTTTATTAGTTTTTTTTTTCAACAAATTCTATATATTTTTCTGTGTTAGTAATTTTAGTACTTAAATGTATTTATTAGGTTGCCAAGACAACATTTCTACTGTATTTGTTTAAGTTTTAAGCTCAAAGCATTGAGAATAAGGGCAAATTGGCCCAAAAAAAAAAGTAACTCAAAAATAAGAACTCTGGACATTATGGTAATGAGGAATTGTGTGGTGTGCTTGTGAAAATGTGCTTTATTTTTTCAGAAAATAATATCAAAATGCAAAACAAAGATATATCTATAAGATCTATCGATCTGTCTATCTATCTATATATATATATATATATATATATATGGTCCTACATTTTTTCGGTTACAATTTCTTGATGTTTACTCTTATGATTTTGGGATGAAATGTGATGCAGACATGCTTCGGACAAGTTTCATGAGAATGACCCATTTAAAGTAGTTTTTAACACTAATATTGAATTACAGTATTAAAATAGAAAACATCTAATAAAAAATAACCATTGAACTAAAAAAAAAAAAAACTTTACTTGAGTAATAATTCTGTTGAGCCAAATAAGATTTAAACATTAAACTCAGAAGTTTAATTACAAAAAAATACAAATGTATTAATTAAAATATCTGGATGCATTACAGTAAACAGACAAAAGATGCTTATTTTGTAATGAAAAATTAACAAGTCATAATAGTTTTTTTTTCATGCAAAATATAATTTGAAATTTTTTCTTTGGACTTCAGAGTGAAATGTGTTCATCTGAGCCTGAGTTGAACTAAGGCTTCATTAGTTTAAGGACTCTTTGACCCTTATGTGTTCAACAGAACCTGAATGATGTGTATTACCAGCAAGAGTTTAACGTTAAGGAAAGGAAGGTCATTTTAACTTTGACTCTGTAACACCATTGCTTTGGTAGCTGTCTCTCTACAAACACAGCTGGTTTGTGCACGGATTCACTTTTAACAAGCTCGACTGGTTCAGGATGCTCACTCACACAGTCTTTGGGCTAGTTTTTAAACAAAAACAGAGGGTACTGAACATTTGTTAAATTGGGAACCAAACTGGCCAAAAATGTTGTTTTCTGTATTTATGTGTTAATCAGCGGCATGAGAATGCAGTTGATGCAGCTTGTTGGCTTATTCGCTCAGCATGGCTTTTCTATCTCTCCATCTCTTCATTTTAGGACAGAATATGTGACCCTGGAGCACAAACCCAGTCTTAAGTGTCAATTTTTCAAAACTGAGATTTATACATCATCTGAAAGCTGAATAAATACGCTTTCCATTGATGTACGGTTTGTTAGGATCGGACAATATTTGGTCGAGATACAACTATTTGAAAATCTGGAATCTGAGGGTGCAAAAAAATCAAAATATTGAGAAAATCATCTTTAAAGTTGTCCAAATGAAGTTCTTAGCAATGCATATTACTAATCATAAATTAAGTTTTGATATATTACGGTAGGAAAATTACAAAATATCTTCGGGAACATGATCTTTATGTAATATCCTAATGATTTTCGGCATAAAAAAAAAATCAATAATTTTGACCCAAACAATGGTAGGTTGGATAGTGACTACAACATATTCCCACAGCGGACTTAACACTGCTTTTGTGCTGCAGGGTCACATATGATCTCAATTGTTATTTACACTCTACAGTCATGTACAACTAACTTTAGCTCACTAGAATAATTAAATCATTTACAACAGCTGGAAACCAGCAATCAGCCAGGATCTCTCACAAAATAATAATGTAGTTGTAATAATGTAATACATTTTTAATTTATTAATAACAGTTTTGCTGGTGCAGCTTTACATTTTTCTTGTATTTTTATAATATGTCATCATTTTATAGAAAATTGTTTTATATAATAATTTGTATTTACTTACTAGCTGTCCTTAGTTTGCTCAAGTTCTTCACTTTTTGCATATTCTTCAGATTGTGCTCTATATCAGATATATTCTATTCTATCTTAGGTCACATACAGCAGACTATCTGATTGCCAAGATATAGACTGTTAAATCTCTGTCAGTCATGCATTAGGGGTTTATGGCTACTGATAAAGATTTGCAGAGGAGGTGCATTTATCAAATATCAAAATATAACCTAGATGCTATAAAGTACACGAATAAACCTTTGGTCTCTGCAGAAGTTCACAAAGGGTTCAGAGAAATAGTTCAGTCAAAAATGAGATTTTCTGACCCTCTTCATGTTTTTTTGTATTTTTTTTTTTTTTTTGTTTTAAGTTCTGTTATTAATCTAGACCATTATTAAACTAAATCAATTTCAGGTGTAAAACAAGATTATTTTTCTGACCTTATTGGCAGATATTTTTTCTTGTTTTAAGCACAAACACTTAATTTTGATATCTTTTTAAGAAAACAAGGCTTAATATCATAAGTCATTTTCCTTCTAAAGTAAATGTGTCATGATTTAGGAATTTTTCAATATTTGTTTCAATTCAAGTCTCTCCCAAAACTTGAATACTATTTATTTGCTTTATTACACTCACTGATAATTCAGATACAAAACCATTCAAAATATCAAGGTCAGTAAGATCTTTTAATATTTTCTGAAAAAAGTCGCTTCCGCACACTAAGGCTGCATTTATTTGATCAAACATTCAGTAAAATTGTGAAATTATATTACGATTTAAAATGACTTTTTTCTATGTGAATATATAGTAAAATCTAATGTATTTCTGTGATGCGCAGCTGTATTTTCAGCATCATTACGCCAGTCTTCAGTGTCACATGATCTTCAGAAATCAGTATAATATGCTGATTTGCTGCTCGAGAAACAGTTGTGCTGCTTCATATTTTAGTCATACTTTTTTGTTTTCAGGAATCTTTGATGAATAGAAAGTTCAAAAGAACAGTGCTGATTTGAAACAGAAATATTTATAACATTATAAACGTCACTTTTGATCAATTCAATGTGTCCTATTGAAAATGAAACCTTTGAACAATAGTGTAATTTTTAGTGTTATTTTGTCATTTCAAGGCTCCAGGCTGAAGAAACTGGTCTAATGGCTGTGTCTGCGTCCATGTTTTATCCTCGAGAGGTCGTGACCCTTGCAAAGGTAGGAGAGTCTGTGTGTCTTGTATGTTTATTGGCTCAAGGGTTGTGAGGTGTTATCGGGCCTGAACACGAGAGGAGGAAAAGGCGAGGCGAGGTTACGGTCTGTAACTTTCCAGCAGTTAAAAACAGCAGATGAAACACATTCCTAACAACTCCCAAGCACACCGAGCGAAGCTGCATCAACACTGTGTCTAACATCAGCCGTTTGTCTGTTTGGATTGTAACCGATACAGACTTTGCAGTGGAAAGTGGTCTGAATCTCTCTATCTCTCGCCTCACATGCGTCCTGCTGAAAAGAACCTATACATTACCATTAGAGTAAAATTACTGAACCTAAACATAGGAGCCTGATAAAAAATGATCACTTTAGATGAAATTTTCAGATAGCACTTAGAGGCTTTTGCATCTGAAATCTTCATATATATATATATATATATTATCATATTCATGCATTATGTGCTGCTGAAAAGCATAAAGCAACAAAAATATTGATTATTTTTACTGGCAGTGCATCATATCTAAGACCAGATTTCCAAACGCTATAAGCAGTTGTGTAGCCCACCAATAACACGAGGGCATTCAGCAGTAGAAACACACACTATGACAAATACATGTACTTCCAGCAAAAAAACTAATCTCAGTATGTGTGTGTGTGTGTGAACGTCGCGTTTCACTGAAGTGACCCTTTCTAATCTCTCCACACCACAGAACACAGGAGACGCCGTATACGACTGGGCGCTTCAGGCTTATGTTGCTGGGGAGAAACTCATCAAGGACAAACCTGCCTCAAAGAAAGTGAGTCTGGCTCTTTTCACACAGACTTTACATTCATGCATTTGCCAGATGCTTTTATCCAAAGCCATTTACATTGCATTCAAGGTTCGCATTTTTTTCATTAGGAATCATACCCACAGCCTCTACTGTTTTACCTACAGAAAGCATTTGAATACTGCATATATTGTGTTTGGAAACTGAGCACTTTTTGTTTTGTGTTTTAATAGGATCAAGCAGAAAAGAGTTCAAGCGGGGAGACCAAAGCTTAGGTACAAAATATCAAACATCATGAACAGCAGAGAAACACAACACAGGTGCACACAGTGCATTAATAACATTAATATAGTCATAATATAACGAACCCTTTTTTGTTTTTTTCACATAAAACCTATTAGATTGCAGTGAAATGGCCAGATTACCTTTTTTGGTTAGTGCTGCACACTAAAATGCATTTTTTTTGTGAAAGTTCACACAGGTGTCCAGCAGATGAAGCACAGGTGTAGAGGAGCACATTAATAAGCAACTTCATCCAATAATATAACTTTTTTGTTAAATGCTTTGCTTTAGTTGCTTTGTTGAAATATTTAAAATATATGTTACTTGGTTTAATATTTTGTCATCTAATGCAATGACATTCAGACATTTTAATATCGCGCATTAGAAATGTTTGTTGTGAAAGTAAAATAAAATATTATTTTTTGAAGGTCAATGCAAAACAAACAAAACACCTTTTATTGTCCAATTTTTTTAATCTTTTGCTTTAGTTATTTTGTTTTACTGGAAATCTTTATTTGCATTAAATTGCAAAATATTAAACCAAGTGGCATCTTAAAAAATATATATTTTAAATGATATATTTTGCAATCTAATGCAATGGCATTAAGGTAGGTGTGTGTGTGTGTGTGTGTTTTACAGATTAAATATGCCGTTCACAGCGCTCATTCTTTTTCTCAGAAGTCCTCATGACTGTGGTGTGCAGTGTTGTTTGTTTACAGGTGCATCATCGTATCTCCAGGGAGGTTTTGATGCAGGATCTCCATCGCTTCCTGACCTGCTTTTGCACTAGCCACTTCCTCTTTCAGCTGTCAATCATCAGATGGGAGTTAGTGGCTTGACTGGAAAGTTCTGAATTTGAAAACAAACTACTGGGATTGTATTAAAAACACAGTGTACCACCAAAAATAAATGTGATGGTGGTGTGATTTCTAACTGAAATGATTGCATATACGTATGCGATTATATATTGTATGCATATACGGTGTAGGGTGCAAAGAGGAAATGTTAACTTCATTTGGGGTTAACATGTGTAGCGAATCAGCTCATGGGGAAATATGAATAATTAATCACAACTAGTTATAGTTAATTATAAATATTTAGATCCGCTGTAGATATTTACTTGACCTCTCAGGGTCAACTGTCTGTCAATTCTAAGAACGTTAATTTCCTGGTTAAGGGAAATAACTTTCTTACTGTACAACTCTACACAGAGCCTGTAGCATAAATCTGCATGATTAGGGACTCCAGTTATGAGCAAACAATGAACAACGTCAAGTGTGATACAAGACTTTATTAAATACATAAACACTCAAAATGTTTAACATACAAATACCACACACAAACACACACACAAACACAAACAAACAGTGGTATAGGAAAGGGTTAAAGCTTAAGCAGTAAAGAGCAGAGAAATAAAAAATATGAAGTTATGGAACCATTTGAATATTCAGCATATTAGGCATGAAGGAACATCAGATGCTTAGTTCAAACCACATTTGTAACAAGGTACCCATGATACTAATGTATCAATAATAACTAAGTTTGAATACTTACACGTCCGTCTGTTCTGAAAGAAGGCTTGATGCAGTCCGAAGGTTCAAGTTGATCTTTGCTGAAGTTGGTTGTTGAACAAGAACCAGTTTGAGGCAGAGAATCTTGGTGAATGGAAAAGTTAAGGCCGAAGCCTGGCACGAGCTTAGTATGTTCTGGAGCGTTGGAGCGTCTTATTGAAACCTAACAGAACCACCGACTCCGGGGCGGGTCACTTGGAGTGTGGCCTTTTAAAGCCTGCAGGGATTCACGCCTCTCAAGATGGGCTTGTCCACTGAGAAAGTCCGGAATCCCAAGTGGGAGATTTGAGATACTGGGGAGTTTTTATGACCCTTTGTGTGGAAGCATGGTATTTGCATATGGAACTTGAATCGAAATTATTAAAGGTTCTCAGGCCACTAATATATTGCCTATGTACCAACATATAATATACACACTCGTTTAGATCATCAGAAGACGAATTCATAGATACTAAACATGGTAGGATTACATATAGGTAAGATGACAGAAAAGAGTGGTTCCATCACAAGCCGGCATAAACAGAATACAATATAACGACAACATACACAATAACCTGAAGGATATGTGTATTCAATCAAAAAAAGGTTTTCCTATGAATTAATTAGAAAAGAGTCAATTTCTACTGTGCACTGTGTCTTTCCTATGGAAAATGTAGTGAGGGGTCATTCTCAACATGCCATTAGGTAGTAAATGTATCTGGTCTAGCAAAGGTGTCTTGGTTGCCATGGGGACCAGGGGGGGCCTGGTGTCTTTGCAGACATCCTGGCACCCAGTTTATTGGGTGAGGGGACTGTGACGATTTGTTAATCTAATGAATAACTGATTTGTTAAATCAAATGAAAAATCATGTTTGATTGGTCCAGACGCTACACACGTTACGGTCAGCAGTTTCTCAGTCTGAACTTCCTCTTCCTGTGCAAACAAAAAAACAAAACTGCAACAGTTAAACCGCTGAACTAGTTAATCCTAGATTTAAACGTCTGGTTGTTTCCAAACAGCAGAAAACAATTAAATCACTTCCTAAATGGAGTCATTGTCTCACTTACTGGTTTTTACCTTAGAAAGTATAACATCGCCCGCTAAAGTGAAGTCTGAAGTCAACATGCAAATAATGAAATATTTTAAAGCAAAAATCCCGAGGTAATGAACAAAAAAAAAAAAATAATGTTTCTTTAATAGGGGAAAACAGGGTTAACATACTGATCCAACAGAACTTTCACTCAGTCGGTTTCTCAGTATAATCTTTATTTATTGACCGATACATTGCAGGTGTGATCAATAGACTACACAACAGTTGTAATCATGATCCTCCTCTATGGAACGTCTCCTCCCACACTGGCGTCTACTTGGATGACATCTTGAGTAGGTTGCACTTGTCGATCTCGTACAGACGCCATCCCTCCTCGTGCGAGAGATCAGCCGCTCCGCGCGCTTTGTAGAACTCGAGTTCAGTAGGTTCCAAGTCGGCCACGATGAAGTGCAGCCGCTGCACGAGTCTTACACTGGTTGCACCAATGTAGGAGAAAGAGTAATGAGGAAAAAAAAAAAAAGTCACTTCCTCAGTTTTGAAAAATTGTATTTAAAAAAAAAATAAAAAATAAACTAATTTCATTGACCTACACACAAACAAAGGTAGGCCTAGAATAGAATATTATCATATAACAAAGTTCTCTAAATTATTTTAAATATCCATTTAAATTCTTTATTATTTTGTAAATTTAGGTTGTAGTGATTTATAAGTACCTCACTCAGCATCTTCAGGATTTCAGAGCCAATCCCATAACCTGAAAGGAAGCAGCAAAAAAATTAATAAAAAGGGATGAATATTCTTGTTACATAATCAAGTATATTGTTAAATATATATTTTTTAAGTAGAAACATTTTATGAGAAATGCATACACAATAATAATATAATAATTATTATATATCGTGATAAGCAAATAATATAATAATAATAATAATCGTATGATCACATCGAAGAAATGACTATCAGTATTAACACTAATTTATTGCCATACTATAAATAACCTATGTGACGTGTATTAAAAATAACAATTCTTAATAGTAATACATGCCTTGGTTACAGTTACTATAATTAGAAAAATGCATATACTAAGTGGAAACCGGTGGCATCACTTCAGACCTCTGAACTCCTTCATCACATAGAAGTCCTCCAGATAAAGCAGCTTCCCAATCCAGGGGTCATAGGTGAAGTAGTACATGGCAAAGCCAACTACTGTATAACCTGAGGAGGAAACCACACACACGAGGATGTTTAGTACACCAGGGTTCAAGAGAAGGAGGAGAGGAAGAGGAAGAGGAAGAGGAAGAAGAAGAAGAAGAAGAAGACGATGAAGAGAAGGAGAGAGGAAGAGGGGGAGGAAGAGGAAGAGGAAGAGGAGGAGAAGAGGAAGAGAAGGAGAAGAGGAAGGATTCAGCGGCTCTGACGTCACCACTAACGCATGACGCAGACAGATACATTGTAACACTTCCGTCACAAGCGCAGCATTAACTGTAACAGCACCGCAGTCATGATATAGCTAGGCGTTTTTGTAACAAAGTGAGCACTGGTGTTTTTGGCTTGCCTTCAACGGACTGTTTATCTTTCGGTACTTCAGCGACGACGCAGTGATAAAACGGATGATCTCCGAAACCGTCCTCGAGCAGCTCTGAGAAATAAACACAATAATAATCATATATTATACACGGAACGCATAAGGTTTATAATACACCGAATAATGGTCTGTGGGCCTACCTTTCTCGGTCAGGACGACCTGTTCCTCCATTTCCTCAAACTTCGCAAGTTCCTAGAATTAGTTCAATAGCGTAAATTATGTCGCAGACATCAACATGTAAACACCGTCAGCGAGTAATTGTTGTAAACCACGCGTGCGCCGCAGTCGTGTTGTTACCTTTATGAGTCGCAGTATGTCGGACACGTCCTTGGGCTCGGCTTTCCGTAACACAAAACTGGCCATTTTCTTCTTTTACTCTTCTTCCCTTTTCTTACTAGTCCTCGGTATGTGAAAAGTAGTAAGATTTGTTTCTTCATTCGGTTCCAAGGGGGCTACCCTCAGCAGAAAGTCTGGGTTTCTCACCCGATCAGCGCGGAATCACATTAAGTCTGAAGTCGCAGGAAGCGCTTTGTCTGACTGAGAGCTGAGCCGAGCTCCTGCGCTATTTATACCCGCGGCGCTCTGACGTCAGCAGCCGGAAGTGCTGGGTAGCTCTGACTCACAGCAGGATAACCAGTACGAGCCGGAGCAAAGAAGAAGGGCTGTCGGATATTGTGTCAAGGCTGCCAACCAGTGAAACATGAGGCACGGATTGTGTCCGTTTATAAATATTTCAGACTTGCAACTAGTTCCATCAGCTCTTTTTTGGCCCTTGGGAGAACACAAACCACTGCTAACAAAATATCATAATTGATTAAGTCAAGCCAAGTCTGCTTTATTGTCAATTCTTCCACATGTACAGCACATACACACAGAGAATTGAAATGCGTTCGTCAGACCCTGTGCATACAGATAACACTACTAGAACATAAATACAGATAGATACAGATTAAATACAACTATACAAATAAGGTAAAATGTAAGAAAATATATAAAGCACAAGGCATATGGCAGATAGAGTGCAAACCAGTAAAGTAAACAACAGTGCAGATATAATGATTGTAGTGCAAAAAAAAAAAAAGTTAAAATAGTAAAATAAGTGAATTAAGTTCACTGTTAGCAAAAAAATGAGTGAACAAATTAAATGCAGCTGATAACAAAAATATTATAATTGATTGTATTAATAAATCAATCAATTGTAAATAAATAAAAACTAAATACAAGTCAAATATAATATAATATTAATTTAATAGATAATTAATTAATAATAACTAATTATATTTATAATACAATTAATAACATCAGTTACAGTATTTATTATAGTATTTTGAATAGATAGTTGCATTTTAAGGTAAGTATATAATATCATTTAAATGCACAACAATTAGAGTTAAAAGTTAAATGGAAAAACTGACATGAAAATATGATGACCACATTGTCTAGCACACTAAAAAATATATTTTTTTAACCTGTTGTTTTAAATATTTCAAAATTGGTTTAATTTGGCGTTTAATCTCAGATTTTCCGTGTGGTTTTAGACTTTTGGACCATATCAAAGTACAGTAGCATTGTCACATACTAGGTGTGCCCCAATTTGCATACTTATGCACTATTCTATCCTGTTTTTTTTGTATAAATAATGTATTAGTGTGTTCACACACTGCCCAGATGATGCATTTAAATAACTGGACAAAGCAATCAGACTCCGATGTTGACAACATGTTGACACTGATGTCAGTGATGATAACATAACCTTATTCATACACTAGACAGTTGAGTACATAGAATAAGTCCATAGTGCGTAATTTGGGACTCAACTACTATCATTATAATACATTTTTATAGGGACCTTGAACACTGGAAGTGGTTTTCAGACAAAAACAAGAATGTCATCTGACAGCAGCACAAAGAGAAATAAAGTCTCCTGTGGGTTACAGCTCGCCCTTAGGTGTCATAATATCAAGCCAAGACAGGAACAACATATTTCACAGTTTGCACAAAAGCCTGTTGCCAAACAAAAGTGCTAGCTTGTACTTGCGAGTGCAATCTTCTGTGTGATTGTAGGCCTGCGTTCTGTTAGTTATGATGCTTTCATGCTTTGCTCATTAAGGTTGATGACAGATGGTTAGCTCTGCAGTGTAATCTAGAAAACTGACATCACAGATTTTTACCTCCAACTTAATTTTTTAGTTGCATGTGATTTCATAATTGGCGGCTATGCTAGATTTTAAATGAATAGTTCACTCAAACATAAAAATTCTGCTTTCATTTACTCACATACTTAGTGTGCAAACTTGCATGTGTTGATGTCGTCTGCAGAAACAGCCATGGAAACTTTACAAATGTGTGAGATCAAACGCGGTTTGTTCATTCCCAAGAATAGAGCGGGAGGAAATTGTTATATAATGTAAATATTGTAGACTTCAAAGGCGAATGCACTGTTGGGGGAAAACAGGATATATTAAAATAATATTCCCATATTTATCATTTGTATTTAAACAAAGGTGACAATGAGGCTTTGTTTTTAGATTTAGAGATGCTGTTATTGTTACTGAATGGTGCTGATGCTATTTTTGTCAGTGTGCCTCCTTAGAAATGTGAAACAGATCTTTGAATGAGCAACTATTGATAAACACGGCATTATGGAGATTGATGCCACTATTAGATATTGATGCATCATTGCTGTGTGTGCAATTATAGACATTTCAAAGGCAGAGTAACCTTAAATAACTTAAGAATATTATTCACCTTGCCTTAAAAAGCTATGATCAGTCTAAGAAATTGAATAGCATTTTATGCACCATAGAGGATAGATGTGAAATTGCCTACGCATTATTGTTTAAAGTGTCAAATAGTGGATGTGCACGATGTTTACTCCAAGAGTAAAGTTAGATTTGTCTTTGCGGTGCAAAATGCATATTTTATGCAATGCAATGTGTATGCAGTGTGAACTTAAAGCACAAAGCTAGTAATACAATATGATGCTACAAATGCTTTGTTGATATATGATTTAACCCCAAAGAGGTTACTGTATGATATTGGATGCACACAGTTCTAAAGCCTCTAAATTATGAATTTTATGTAGGTTATTATTATATTATATTATTATACAAAAGTCCACATTCAGCTCATGGTTCATGTGTCTTTTTGTTCAAATTCTTTACTTATTGAAATGTAAGAATAACCTTGATATTATTAGTAATATATCAAAATAAACATTTACTGGACTGCAGCAATTTAGATTTACTTGATTATGAGTAGATAATAGAAAAATCATGTTCAAGTGTGAGTATCACTTACAGTATGATCATCAGGCTTGTATGAATCATCAGGCTTTTGAGGAGCATTTATTTGTTCATATCTTAATCATTATTGGATTGCATTGCATTATATGTTTGGATCATCACAAAACGAAGCATTTAAATATCATCTTACTAAGACATATTAGAGTTATAGAGTGATTTTATGTAAGTATCTGCTATATTTTGATTTACACTGACTTACATTACAAGCATCAGAATTTCATTATATAAATATCAACATTTGCACTAAATTGCTTATTTTTGCTTAGTTTGTGCCTCTGAAAAAAAAGAGGTGTTTTCACTATATCATACTATAACAGACTGATGTATCAAATATGATACGTAAAACATATGCAAACTTTCTAAAAGATTTGTAAAATATATTTTAAATGAATTTAATGACTATTATTTGAGGCTTCACAGGGTTAAGAATCTACAAACTACTACCTCTGAACATGTACAGCAGCATGTGCACAAGCATCTCTAGTGTTTATCCGGTTCCAGTTTCAGCCCATGAGCATGTATTTATGAATGGGATATAATCGGCACTGACTCATTCACATCCGCTCTCAGTCGGAATTCTTGGCTGAGAGACTTATCGGTGGTTTCCTCTGACCACATGGATATTGAGTCATTTCCAGCACCCTCGACCCAACAAAAGCACTTATGCATTTTTCTTATATCTGGAAAATAAGGTATTGACCTATTGAAAAAGTTGTAATAAACATCTTAAGGCGTGCGGATGTCTTAGAGGTCACCGGGCAGGAAGGCATTGTTATTTTCACAGCTTTGTGTTTCCTTTAGTCCAGACAAACGCACAACTGTGACGTTTAAGAAAGAAAACCTGCATCACTGATGATGACTGTCTAAGAAAAAAACATCACGAGTTGAATTACAGTGTTTATATGCAATATGCAATAATGGACAGGCCTTTACAAATAAGCATGCACCTCTCATTCAGTTTGGCTCTGTTCCCGGGAATGTCTCAGGAATCTCTCACACTCCCACTTCACACACTGTAAACAGCTGGACTGAGCAATGCTTTCAGGACAACTTTAATACTTACTGTTAGACATTTGTTCAAATCCTAAATATGAGCAAACACCTCTAATAAAACAGACAAGGGGAAAAAATATACTGTAAATTTGTAAATAAAACAAACATGTCTGGTGTTTTTAATATGCCTAAAAATATGTGCAAATGTATCAGTCAACACCATTGCTGAGCATTTACTGCTTAAAACTGCAGTTTACCAAAGAAGTTGACCTCAAAAAATGCTTTTTGAAACAGCTCCAGTGTCCTATGTCACAAACATTTAACCTGAGGGGCGGGGGTTTTCATCCACTGGTCATCGGTTTCTATTTACAACGCTTTTTGGGGGGGGGGGGGGGGGGGGCATCAATTGAAGAATGTAGCCAATCACAGACTTATCTGTTGATTTCTTGAACACAATGGCCAATCAGGGGTGTTTACGCTAGAATCCACTCACCTCACAAAGTTCAACGCTGAGTTCTGTTTGCTCGCGAATCCTCCTCCATTTAGCTATAACAAAACAAAGGTAGACACGGTGTAAATAAGAGATTAATTGTGCAGTTTAGAGCTTCATTGATTATAACGGAGCTTCGTGAGACTGCAATGAGCTGAGTCACAGCTTTTTAGTGATTATAAGGGGAGCACTCTTTACGCACTTTCTAGGCTATAATCCACTCAGAATGTGAATAAATTCGTAGTTACTTTTTATGGGAAGTAATGCATTACGTTACTTTTGCACTATTTCTCATCTGGACTGATCTTGCTGGTTCGTTTTTAATATAAAATGTTATTTTTGGCAAACGTAAAAGCCCTTTCACACCTAAAGAGCATTGATTGAATACACCTCAGGCTGAAGGAAATGTAAATTCACGTCTGTACAATAGTTCTAACAAACTTTTCAGCTGTGCTGCCATTCTGGACTGCATGAAGAATTGGATGCAGGAGAAGAAAGTTCAACATTCTTCCGTAATTAAAAAGAAAGAAAGACAACAAACACAAATGTTTTGTTTATCTAAAGCCATTTTTGTCTATTAGTATGCTTGAACTGGATCATCAAAGGTCAGAAGCAGCCAAATTGGGAAAAGAATCTGTTGAAGGATCTTTTGTGGTTTATGAACATTTAATTTTTGCAGGTTTGCGTCATATTCTGAGTTTGCATTTCACAGTTTTTATTCATTTTGAAGAACACTGAATCTGTGTTTGTGCAGGTGAGATGAGATGAGTAAATGCATGTTCACATCTAGTCTAGAACTACAGTAACATCATGATCACACAGCGGCTCTGTACTCCCGATTTCTCTCAACATGGGGACAGGAGAGCTGTCAGTTAATAAATGGGACAGCAAAGTAACCGGCTTTACTTATTTGAAAAAGTAACTTAAATGCATTACTTTACTATTAACTTTGATTCCATACCTGCACCTAAACTTGTAATGCGTTACCCCCCAACACACCCTGGCCCCTTAGTAGAATTGGTTTTGCTAAGTATAAAATTGGGAAAAATTTGGATCCTCCCTATCAAAAACGAAAAAGATGAGGTAAACAGTAAAAAAAAAAAAAAAAAAATTATAATTTCAATATTTTAATTTTACAGTAGAATTTAAGCTTGAAGTATACAGAGAAGTAAATATGCCACGTCTATATAAACATCAGTGCATTGCATGATAAGCAGAAAGTCTCTGATGCATGAATTATTAAATCACAAAGGAAAAGAAGATATCTTAATGTATCCTTTTAAAAACAAGAATATAATCTTTCAAAATAACTTATTTTAAGAAGATTACACATTTTAAACTTGTCATAAAAACGCAATGACATATAAAGGGGACATTCACAGAGAATTATGGGTAAGAATTAAAGGTTTTGGATGTAACACCCTGAAGGCTTCAAAATGATTTTTGACGATCTGTCCACTTCAGTGGACACCAGCACCAGAGGGCCAATCATAGTTTGAACACAACACTAGATGAGATTCTGCAGTGGGTTTCCTCCTGACATTCTCTTCACTCCTCATTGGTCATCTTGAGCAGGTTCTGCTTGTCGATCTTGAAGAGCCTCCATCCTTCCTCCAGCGAGAGATCAGATGCGCCGCGCCGCTTGTAGAAGTCGATGGAGGGTTTGTTCCACTCCGCCACGATGAAGTGCATGCTGCTGCACCGGGTCCTGACCGCCGTCTGCAGAAAACCAGTCAATGATTGGAGAAAACTGATTTGAGTACAAGATATACTGCCAGGAGAAGATTAGAGGTGCTGTATAATGCTGGATCATTAACCTGGGACTAATTATTAACTAGTATGGTAAACTTTGAGCTTTGGTACCCTGGTGAAAAAGAAAAACACAGCAAAAAATAAATAACATAAAAATCCACCAGCATACTTTAGTATACTAAAAAAAACACACAGACACAAAATTGGTGTCGAAACAGTTTTCACTCAGAACCATATGTTTTTTTTTACAGTGTAATTACTTAATAAAAAATACCATTTTAGTGCAACAATGTTTACTTGCCATTAAATTTCCAAAGTATTTCAGATTTAATTTTTTTTTATATTTCCATTTAAATGCAAACCTAAGAGTTTTTTTAACCCACTTTCATTAGGCACTTAAGTACATCTTTACATTTATGGTTAAATAAAATATACTTGTGACATGTATTATGTTGGTTCAATATTATTTCCTCACAGAAATTTGTCATTTAATTAAAAATATATTTAACCCCCTTTTGTTTGCCAATTTTCATATGAATATACACTTGCATTTTTTTAAATTATAATACGTACTTTTACATGTTAGTGACACATCAAAAAACAAATTAATGTACTTTTCTTTTTAAAAAAATGCTTTACAATTTTTAAACCCTGTTTTAAAATGTACTTTAAAGTAAAACTTTTTAATTTGACATTATTACAAAATGCACTTTTAAAAATTTACTTAAGTGTGTTAAGAAACAATCATGAAAGTACACTTAAGTGGCCTTTTATTTCATTACTATAGATCTTCAAGTTTTTTTTTTTTTTTTTTTAAATATACTTTTAAGATTTGAAGCACACTACAAGTGCACATTCAATATTTAAGCGCACTTCTTTTTCACAAGGGTAACTATGTGATCTGAACAACATACATGAACAGTTTCCTCATTGCTATAGAGCAATTTTTATTGATCTTTTTGGTGTTTGCAAAAGGAATCCCTAAACGTACCTGACTCAGGTTGTTTCTTTCACAGGATTTCAGACCCCATTCCCAAGCCTAATTTTCATAGAGAGCAAAAAAGTGGTTTGTACATGACAGTGGCTCCCTGAACAATTTGACTAACAGAAATAATAAGGTCCCCATCAACCCCGAAACCCTTCCAATGACCCGTAAAATCCTCCAGTAAGCCAGTTTCCCATCCCGGGGTCATAGGTGAAATATCCATGGCAAAGCCACATGATCACATGACCTGGAAAACCCACTTTCATCACTCTATGGTGTCCAGCAATACCAAAGTCTTTTAGTTTAGCGACTACAAAAATCGCTGTGTTTGCAATTTGCTTTGGTTTGCTGAAATTATTTCAGGTTGGATTTGGGCATGCACAAACCCGCCCCTCGCCTCCACCACAGTCCCACAAATTTTTCCCAATTAAACCCACATTCACTTTTTTCTTTTCCCACTTTTAATTGTGTAGATTTGAACGGTTTACTAGGCTTGCAAAATATTATCCCTTTAGCAATCTTGTCCATGTTTCCAGTACAAATTCCAATGAAGATTACAATTTACTTGAGAACATAATAGAATACGAATAATATAATATATATATGTTTTTCACAACAAAACTTATTACAATATATACTTATATAAAAATTATTTTATTTTTCTGACTCCATAGCATACCCCCCCCCGCTCCCGTGTTTGATTGCAAAAACTTCACTTTTTTTTGATTTTGATGCAGTTTTCTTAATACTTATGTCATTGCTTTCTCACGTAAAACAATCTGATTTAAGAATGTTTAGACATTTGTACTGGAAAACAAGATAAAAATACTAAGTAAGAAAATCATTTTTTGCGTGCCGCCATAAGTAGGGCTGGGGAATCAAACAACTATAAAAGACTTGGACGGAATGTGGCTATAAAAGAAACGTTGCCGTTGTCATGGCAATTAGAATTGTTTTTTTTCAAATATTTCCATTTGTTTTCCCCTCAACATTCTAAAAGATTGATTCATGGAATTGTTTGTTGCCTGTGATTCCCATCCCTAGACTGTTGGGAGTAAAATGAAACCCATCCGTTGGTTCGTCTGGCCAGACAGTGTTTTTAGTTTGGGGCGTATGGTAGTGTGGTGTAAGGCTGCACGTCCCAGCTGTTGTGGCCTTACCTCGGTTTATTGTATATGTTACGCTATTGGTATCAGTTACCTCCCCGCCCATCCATGTACACGCCACGGGCAATGTACATGGCGAAGCAAGAGACTGTAGCCTGAAGACAATAAATTACAGAGGGGGATTGGATGAGCGTTCTTGGCAAATGTCAAACAACTCAAATTCTCTGTGTTGAGATTCACAAAAAAAAGACTCTTCAGATTCCAGTGTTCATGTTACAGCGTTACTTCAATAAATAAGTTCACCCAAACATGAATACCTGGCATTATTTACTCACTCTAACGTCATATTTCCCAAAATTTGAATTCCCAAATAGTGACCACTTCTCTCAAGCTCCAAAAAGGAGATATATGAACTATATATGCAATACAATCCAACTTTTTTGAATTTGTACAGTAGGAATAGACCCAAATTTAAGTTGTTGCACTGCAAAAAATTGTTTTCTAATTCAATAAAATGATTTTACAACAGTCTTAAATCAAGATGCATTCACTTGAGAAGCAGAATGACTTAAGACAAACTAAGTTTTTTGTGGTCTGTCTGAAAATAAAAAAAACTAAATAATAAGTGACTTTACTTTTAAAATAAAAAAGAAATGTCTGCTAATGAGGTCAGTAAAATAAATTAGTTGTTCCTCTAAATTAGATTTAAATTAGGCAGGACTGAATTTTTCTGAGCCCATTGGCAGATATTTTTAATGATTTTATTTATCATTTTTATTGACTGATATTTAACTTTTTTTTTCTTGGAAAAATGTAAAAAAAAAAAAGCAAATATACATTGACTTTCTAGGTTTTGACTGTCTTTTAATTACTATTGAACTTTAGTAAAATATCCTATTTATTTATATTTATATATCTATTTTTAATTATGTTATTTAAGTTATACTTTATATTTACATTATTTTTAAAGAATTATGTTATTTATAATTTTTATGCATGCTATCACCAATTTTTTTAATTTTATTTAGAACATTTTTATTCGTTTCTAACTTTAATTTACCTTTTATTGCTATTATTACTTTATTTTCATAATGGTAATTAGTTTTAGTTATCATTTTAGTGACTGTTTATTTACTATTTTGTGATCAGATGATCCACTTGTTCATTAGCAAAAAATGTCAGAAAACAAGCTTCTCAAGTAAAAGTATCTTAATTTAAAAGGAAAAAAAAAAATCTAAACCAGAAAAACACTAAACAAGAAAATCACACATATATGCCTACATTTATAAAATGTATGAATTTGTAAAACTATTCCTTAAATCTCATTTTTGGGTGAACTAGTAGTAATGAACTAGATGCACTTCATGTTTACAGAATGTGTAACATGCACGCTGCAGTGCAAAGTGTTTCCAAACACAGTTTTGCATCTTTATGCACACAAAGACTCTCGGTAAATCAAGTGCGGGTGGGAATTTACACTCTCCTGATGCGCTCGCTTCAACCTGATACGGAAACAAAAGCAGAACAGCACTGAATCACAGAGCTGCAGCACAGGTTTAGTCTTACTGTCGGCGCTCTGGTGCTGTTTGGACACATCAGCCACGATACAGTGATAGAACGGATGATCTCCAAACCCATCCTCCAGCAGATCTATACAGGAGTAAAACCAGCCATTAGACGAGCGAAGCACAAGTTACTAAATTCTAAATGTGCTTGCTTACCTTTCTCAGTAAGAATAACTTGATCTTCCATTTCTTCAAATTTTGCCAGTTCCTATGAAACAAGCATATTCAGGTTTGAAAATTATCAAATTGGGATTACTAACTAGGTACTGTAACTCATGATCTCAACTCATCATCACAAAATTTAAGGTAAAAAAATCAATAAAAATTAATTCAGAAATTGCTAGTAAGGTCACAATTCTACAGAATAGCCACGTAACACTTGGGTTAAACTGAACTTTTTTATGTCGAAAGACTGAATAACTGTTTTGTTCATTGTAAAAAACCAAATCAACAATCTTTAACTACGTAATTAACTTTGGAAAAATCATGTTTACAGTGTAGCTACACAGCTTTAAACTGCCGAACTCCCTTTTAACCTTCCTTTAATACTATAAAATATCATAACCAATAACAGTCATACTAAGAAATCCTATAATAAATAATAGTATAAATTAATCAAATAGATTTGAATAAAATTACAGATCAATAATAGAAATTGTCAACTTATAACTAATAAAAATAATTCTAACAATAAAAATACGCATACAAATATGGCAAATATATATAGATACTATATATATATTAAACTACAAATAAACTGCAAGTTACACATTTAATTAAAGTAAAACTGAAATACTCCAATAATCTTTATAACTTGTAAAAATCATTTTTATGGTGTAGCTACACAGCTTTAAAATGCCTTAAATAGCATCAATCAAACTGAATTTCATACCTTTATGAGTCGCAGTATGTCAGACACGTCCTTGGGCTCGGCTTTCCGTAACACAAAACTGGCCATTTTCTTCTTTTGCTCTTTTTTCCTTTGCGGACTAGTCCTCTGTATGTGAAACGTAGTAAGATTTGTTTCTTCATCCGCTTCTCAGGGGTTCACCCTCAGCTACAGGCCTGAGATCAGCTTTCTCCTGCTTGGAAAGGCATCCAGTGGCTGGTGTGATGAAGCGTCCTCTGGGCTCAAAGCTGCGCCGTTCCTCCTTTTATTGATGCTCAGGAGGGGCAGAAACCTTCAGACCACTCCCAGAAAACCTGCTGTGCATCGGGTCCTTCCTGAAAACAGTGGCCTGTTTGTTCACTCAGAGCGGCATGGGTTAATGTTTATCTGGAAGGATCGAAACGGTTTATGTACTTCACTTTCAAACTGCAGATCATGCAAAGGTAGACATAAGGATCCTGATATACCAAATAAAGCAGACCTTTGAATTTGCTTATGCAATCTAACAAATTGTGGGCAATGCAATTACAACTGCACACACTGATTGAATATTTGACAATTATATTATTCTATAATGCATAGAGGCCTATATGCATATCTAGAAAGCAGACTGGCTGTTGGCTGATATGCCGATAAATACATAATACACTTTATTGACAGAAAAATAATATTCATGGACAATAAACACCTTTGAATATTTTACTCAAAAAATTCACAAAAACTGGAAAAAGAAATTCAGCAATAAATAACTGACAAGGCTGTCGGCAGCTTTTACTAATGACACTTCTGCTAATCAACAAGTGGTTTATTTAATTACAAAAAAGTCTAATATTATTTAATTAATATCATAAGAATTATAAATAACATTTTAATAAATAATATAAAATAAGCAATACCAAAGTACTATATAAATATAAAATATTAAATTACTACTAGTGATTGATAAATAAATAGAATAAGTTTATAGATAATTTTTTGAACGTTATAGTAAAAAGTAATAGTAGGAAGGACAAACCCTAAAATTCGCTGGCATATTTGTTAATTTCTTTTTTAAACAAGCCAATCTAATTTAAAATATATATATCACAAAATTAGTCAAATCTCATCAAAAAAAGAGATAATAAAAAAAAACACAAAATATTAAATCTATAAATTAATACCATAAAAGTGAACAATATAAATTATTAGTAAATAATAATAGTATAAATGCAATAAATAATAAAGAGTAATATATGAAGCAAACTAATATAATTATAAAACATATACTGATTACATCAAATAATAAAAAATAAATAATAACTAATATAAAAACAGTATCATCATGATAATAATAGTAATAAAAGTCAAAACCTATAAAGTCGATGCGTCACTTTCTGAAAAATACTGAAACAAAGGTTTAAAAGTCATCATGCATCATGAATATGAATACAACTCTGATGATTGAGGGAAGCCTGCCTGTGATTTAATACACAAACTTCATGCATGAGGAAGCTGACTATGTGGACTGTTTTGCCACGACGTGCTCTTGTGTATCGTCAACACAACTCGACTTACACTTGGTTTGATGAAAACTACACTTTTCGCAAAAGTCTAAATAAAGCACAGCATCTGGATATTCATCAGTGACATCAACTGCACAGGTATCACAGTCCTTGCAGTGGAATCTGGAAATGTGTTTTTCTTATACGCTTCACACAAAAACATCTTCAAAATAACAATTGAACGGGTGCGGATGATGAAAACTGTTTGCACATGCAACTGGATGGCATATTAATGTATTAATATAGCTATTTTTACAACAGAATGTCCTGCTCTGAGTGACTTTAAATGCTGATTTGTCCATTTTTCTTGACATGTGACACTGACAGCATATTCATGGAAAACTTTCCAGAGTTTTAGCACCACACCTTTGACCCGAACATGTGACTGACCTTTGCTGCATAGTGCATATACAAAAACACAGACTATTACAGTCAAATCTGCTCTCTGGGGAGCAAACGTTTCCACCGAGCTATATTCATTTTCAGCAGTGCTGCAAAAACAAGACAAAAAAATGACAAAACTTCTGCAAATTCAGCAGTTTGTTTACATCTATTCTCACCAGGCTTTGTCCTAGAATGCAAGAGATCTGAAATACCATTTAAATACTTTGAGAAATGTAGTCTTTTTTCTACATTGTAAAAAGAGCTGAAGTATTACAAGGTTCCTCATGATCGATCGATTAAGTATCTGCTTACTGGAGTGAAGATTTTAGCATTTTAAATATGCAACTTATAAAAGATTTTATGCAGAAAAATACAATTCCTACTAAAATTATATTCATTACAGAAACATTCAAGACTTTACGATTTGATTCAATTATTTCTCTATAGGCTAAAATCACAAATTTTCTTGACCTTTACAGATGTTATGACTGTGGAAACCCTGATATTACATCACTATGAGTACATTTCTAAAAAGATCATTTGGAGCTCAAGATTTAATATCACTGAAATTGCAATCAATAGTTGCATAGTCCCACATGCATAGCTTTATTGTCTAGCAGTTCATACGTTTGCACTTTGGCCTTAACATCTGTCTGTGAGGGGGTCAAGAAACAGCCTTATCTAGTCTTTAGCAGCGTGACACTGTTATTGCAGCTGTGCATGTTTGCAGTAATACAGGCCTTTCCTTAAAAACAGTCCCGTCACTTCACGCTTGTAATTTAGTCTCAGTTTCAAAGTGACAGCAGCTGCAAAGCATGACACTGTTGATTTTTCACACAAACATCTTTGTTTAGTTGGGGTTGTGCTATAAAAGCTGATTCTACATCGCCATCTAGTGTCAGACTAATCGGTTCATCTATGCATGTTTGTAGATCCAGGATTCTCACAACTTCGACCAATGCATTTCCATTGCTAATGATTTAAAACTATAGACATAGTTGGGACAGATTCCCATTTGTGTTTTAGACCGCATTCTGTAGAGTTAATAGATTTAAAACCATTTTACATTTAGCAGATGCTTTTATCCAAAGTGATTTACAAATGAGGACAATGGAAGCAATCAAAATCAACAAAAGAGCAATGATACGCAAGTGCTATGTCAAGTCTCAGTTAGCTTAATGCAGTACACGTAGAAAGTTTTTTTTGTTAATTATATAATAAATCAAAAGAAAACCAATAGAATAGAAAAAGAATAGAGCAAGCTAGTGTTAGATCAAGGTTTCTGACTGTTTTTCTAGTTTTTACACAGTGAAATTTTTGATTTTTGATTTTCATTTTAAAATGTTGTAATTGTCATTATTTAATATTTCTATAGTTTTTATTAGTTTTAGTTTAAGTTCGTGAACTTGTTAAATATTAATTTTAATATATAAATATTTAACAAGTTAAATATTGAGAAAAAAAACGTTCAGCTTTATTTCAGCTAACAAATGTTTGTTATGGTTTTAGTTTACTATAATAGCCTTTATACTAATATCTCCAAAAACATAACATTTTTAAAGTTTTTTTTTGTTTTTTTCAATTTTCAAAATGTTTTCAATTTTTTTACTTGACAATTTTGTCAAATTTTCCAGTACAAATATCTAAAATATTTTAAATCAATATAACATGAGAAGAAAAATAATGTCTTTGTTTAAAAAAAAACAAAAAACATCACAATGAAGCTAGTTCATGCTTAAAACAAGAAAAAAAATCAGCCATGTGGTCAGAAAAATAAACCTAATTTAAAGGGAAAACAACATTATTGTATAATGGCAACAAATTATTGGCATTTTTTCCCCCTTCATTTAAGCAAAAAAAAAAAGGTTTTTTTTTTTTGTTTTTTTTGTTTGTTTTTTTACCAAGACTTGTCATTTGCTTGTAAACGCTCTTTGATTTTAAAATATTTAGATATTTGTACTGGAAAACAAGTCAAAAATACAGAGGAGGAAAGTCATTTTTGCAGTGCAGCTTTCTAGACAATCTCAATAAAAATGTCTACTGCTTTTAACATTTCATTCATTTCGATTGCATTTTCTTTTACAGACACACAAACAATAAGACACACACTGCAGGGACGAAACAAAACTACATGATTATCAAAACTCTCCTTTTATTCTGCGTTTCAAAAACATTCATCAGAACAAACGTGTAGTGAAGCATTACGCTCAGTTGAGTTTATCAAAGTACTTGAGTTTGCCTGAAGGGTCTGGGATAATCTGTGCGGAAAGAGGAGAAATACAGAGAGATACTGTAACCTGTGATCACACACACACACACACACACACACACACACACACTGAAATCTTACCGTATCACTGCCAGGCTTCCATCCAGCTGGACACACTGACATCAGAGAGACAGAGACAGAGTCAACAACACACAAACCAAACCCTTACATTTATATCATGCACACTCGTATACTTAAGTATGTGTGATATAAGCTATTTATACATTACAATGTTCTGGTGGATAATGCATGATACAATTAGAGACTGACATGTCCAAACACTTCACTTTTTTCTGCACTAGATATTTTCAACTAATAAAAAAAAGATAGATTTCTTTTGTTAGCTGAACGTAAGCATTTGCTTCCATTCATTCTCAATCAAATCTCTCCATTTGTTGCCCATTTCACTGCTACATTTCAAATTTTGGACAGGCTACTATATGCAGTAATACGGAAATAAACAAATAATAATTTCTAAGATAAATCACTTAATCTGATTATGCTCCTGAAGAAGTGTTATTTTAGTATTACTTATAGACTGTAGTATTTATTAAAATTTTGAATTTGATATTTTCAGTTTTCATTTTCATGTTAATTTAAATGTTAGTAATTTTACTATGTGCTTTTGTCCTTTTTTTTTATATTTATATATAGCTTTAATTTATCATAATTTCAGTTTCATCTTAAATTGACTTCAGTTAGTTGCCAAAGCAACATTTCTAATTTCCCCTTGAAGTTTTTTTTACGTTTTTCATCAAATACAAGTAGAATACTTACAAACAATACAAATATTCATTTTATTTCCACTTTTCTCAGCTAGCACAATCTATTTTTAATAGATCTAGTTAACGGTAACAACTCTGTTCTGAATGTGATACGAAAACCCACTGTCTTTAGTCAACACGATTAATCTCAAACTCTGTATTTGCATCCAAATATTTTAAGCATTAAAATAGATTAAACATATAATTTCATAAATCAGTGTGTTAAAATTGGCGGCCCTAGTAAACACTGCTTTAATGTATTATTCAAATTATAACTTTGACAAAAAAATGTCAAAAGTGTGTCATCAGTGATTAATAACTGCTGTACCTTCTCCGTGTTTATCGGTGTACTGGAAGGCCTGCACCAGTCTGAGGGTCTCGTCCACAGAGCGTCCCACCGGCAGGTCATTCATGGTGATCTGTCTGAGGACACCTTTATCATCGATGATGAAGAGACCTCTACAAGACAGCAGAGGATAAAACCATTACCACATAACTCAGCAAGTCATTCATGTAATACTGAAACACTAGCTTTAAAATCAAGGTTCTGATTTTTCACTGAATGCCGTTGATCTTGTTTTTGATTACTCGTGATACATACATTTGTAAAATCCATTTACAATATTAAGGTCCAATAGGGTCAAAAACTGAAAAGGCCTAGTTTCAGTACCGGAGCGTGTGCCCCTGATCCTCAAGAAAGACACCGTAGTCTTTGGATATCTGATGAGTGAGGTCAGAAAGAAGAGGGATTTTCATTGGTCCGAGACCTCCTTGTTTCCTGGGTGTGTTGATCCTGATAAAAAGAAACCAGCGGTGAGTCCATTCATAGTCCTCACTTATCTAAGATATCACAACGAATCATCTCAAAGTCCAGAAGAAGCAGTGTGTCCTCACCAGGCCAGGTGAGTAAACTGAGAGTCCACCGAGCAGGCGACCACTTCAGCGTTGATGGCCTGAAACTCATGCACACGATCACTGAAGGCGATGATCTCAGTAGGACACACAAACGTGCTGTGGATCAACACAACCGGTCAAGCGTTCAGAATAAGTCACAGTTTCTATTGTTTTTGAAAGAAGTCTCTTCTGCTCACCAAGGCTGCATTTATTTGATCAAAAATACAGTAAAAACAGTAACATTGTGAAATATGAATACAATTTAAAATATCTGTTTTCTATGTGAATGTCTGTTAAACTGTAATTTATTTCTGTAACCAAAGCTGTATTTTCAGCATCATTCCTCCAGTCTTCAGTGTCACATGATCTTCAGAAATCATTCTAATATGCTGCTTTGATGCTCGAGAAACATTTCAAACGGGATGGCTTCTCCTAGTTTTCTTAGTGATATTTGTTGCCAGTTTATCAGGAAGTGACGATTTTGTTCTCTTTGACTCGTTTGGATGGAAACGGAGCTTATTCGCAAATGTTTTATTTGATATTCCAATTTGGGCATAAGTTAATTTCGCAACTTTGGATGGAAACCCGGCTTGTGATACACTTGTGCATACTTTTATTCAAGGATGCATTGAACTGATTGAAAATGACAGTAAAGACATGTCACAAAATACTTCTATTTCAAATAAATGCTGTTCTTTTGAACAAAGATGTATCGCAGTTTCCACAAAAACATGAAGCAGCACAACTGTTTTCAATATTGATAATTAGAACCATTGTTAATAGAACACCCCGCAATAACTTGAGCAGTAAAGCAGCATATTATACTGATTTCTGAAGATCATGTGACACTGAAGACTGGAGTAATGATGCTGAAAATACAGCGGCGCATCACAGGAATAAATTACATTTTAACATATATTCACATAGAAAACAGCTATTTGAAAGTGTAATAATATTACACAATATTACTGTTTTACTGTATTTATATCAAATAAATGCAGCCTTGGTGAACTTCTTTAAATCGTAATGATTCTAAATGGTTTTGTGCATTCAGTCATTCAATTCTAAGAGTAACTAAAGCTAATGTAGTCAAAGCATGCTCACAAGTCCAGAGGGTAGAAGAAGAAAACCAGGTATTTTCCCTTGTAATCTGACAGTTTCAGCTCTTTAAACTCGCCATTGATCACAGCTGTTCCTTCCCAGTGTGGCGCTGGTTTTGAGACTGAAAAGAAATAAACATAACAACATTTATTATTCGAAAGAATCATATCCCAGCGTCTATTATTAATGCAGATATTTGAGTGCATATGCATGCATGTGACATGTACTGTCTCTTTAAGAGATTCAATAGCATGCTGTCTTGGATCCAAGTTTCAAATCATGACGTGTCCTTAAAAGCAATGCACTTTTATCCCCAACACAGACTAATAACTGTAAAAATGACCTGATTTGCACAAATAAACAGCACGTATTCATATCTCAAACACTAATGTGAATGAATCGTTCTGATAATGCATCAGACGAGCTGTCATGCTGACAAAAACATTGCTAACAATCCTTCTGTGACAACTTATGCAATAGTCATTATCTCAAAAATAACTTATATAAAAATAAGCAATTACACAGACGTTCAATTCAAAATCCATCCACACATTTTTCCAATAAGAGACGATGCTAGCAGGCTAATAGTAACGTTAGTACGTGCTGACAGCTGTTAGAGACATGTGCAATTAATGGATATTTAAAAATATATATTTAAGACCCAATTTGCATTGCAATTAAACGCACTTTTGGCTTTGCTCAGGTGTAAGGAATGGTCAGAGACTGGGACGCGGAAAGCCTCTCCGGGATAAACGTGTCCACCGGCGTAATTATAACACTCTTGCTCCTTCCTCCAGTCTGCACCGTCACACAGAACCGACTCGGTGAGTAAAAGAAGCGTGCACACCGCGCCGAGCCACTCTCTGGGCGTTTTAACGCAGCGACTGGCGTCCATTGCTGAGTCTTGCAGGAAGAAGAACGTCGCTCTCTTCGATTGATTACTATTCCTCCTTCTCCTGCCGCGCACAGACGTCATCGATCTGTATGATGCTCGGATCGACTGCAGCTGCGTTCTATTGAGCGGGTCTGACGCCGATGTGTATGATGTAGAGATCTGTGGTGTATTCCAGAAGTTTCCAACGAAACCCGCTTTCTGGAATACATACACCCCTGGGGTTTCCGATGTAGCGCGCCATTACGATTTATTGATTTATTTATTTTTCTCATTCATCAGTCCAGCACCACTGAATTTGTTTTTTTTTCGATTTTCACATTTCTTGATACTGTGCGTATAGTGCATAATCTTTAATTTCAAGATTACTTGCCTGGCCAAAATATCGCTGGTAAATTTACTATTTAAAAAGAAAAGAAAAGAATTGCAGCAGTTGTCTCGATATTTCGGACATCCGGTCACACAGTGGCGCAGCAGCGCTGTATATGATCGTCACTTCCGCTGCTGTTGGTCGGGGCAGTCAGTCGCGCGCTGGCGGGAGTTCACCGGATTAAAGCTTTTTAAACCTAGTAATTGGCCATAAGGTTATTATATTATGGATTACCACCACTTCTAACATCTACACATACATCATAACAATCCAAGATTGTCTGAGCGCGTGGCTCTTTGTTGCGTTACTCGACGGAGCGCGTGTGAATAGCGTCTTGTGTTCTTCATTGCGTTATGGATATGAATTGCGTTACACGGCTTTTGGAGATATAGAGTGCTTGATCGTTTACATTAGACTGGTTTTGCTGGTTTATCAGGAGATGAGTATAGCAACTCGGTGGCCTCTTCTGTTGTCTTCGATGCACTGCGTATTAACGTTACTTTTGTATAATTTAGACGTGTATTAATAAATTGTTAAATTTACATTTCTTGAACACCATACTCTGGCACGTGTGTGTGTGTGTGTGTGTGTGTGTGTCGTGTGGTGGTGTGTGTGTGTGAGGTGAGTGAGTGTGTGTGGGTGAGAGTGTCTGTGTGTGTGGAGTGAGTGAGTGAGTGTGTGTGTGTGTTGTGTGAAGTGGGTGAGTGAGTGAGTGGGTGTGTGTGTTGAGAGAGGTGTGTCGATAGTGTGCTAGTGAGAGAGATGTGTGTGTGTGTGTAGAGGAGTGATGTGTTGTGTGAGAGAGAGTGTGTGTGTGTGTTGTGTGCGTGTGTGAGAGAGAGTGTGTGTGTGTGAGAGAGTGTCTGTGTGTGAGAGTGTGTGTGTGTGAGAGAGTGTCTGTGTGTGTGAGAGAGAGAGTGTGTGAGTGTGTGTGTGTGTGAGAGAGAGGGTGTGGGTGTGAGAGAGAGAGAGAGAGAAAGAGAGGTGTGTGTGTGTGTGAGAGAGTGTGTGTGTGAGAGTGTGTGTGAGAGGAGAGCGTGTGTGTGAGAGAGAGAGAGTGTGTGTGTTTGTTTGTGTGTGTTTGTGTTTGTGTTTGAGTGTGTGTGTTTGTGTTTGTGTGTGTTTGTGTGTGTGAGAGTGTCTGTGTGTGTGAGAGAGAGAGAGTGTGTGTGAGAGTGTCTGTGTGTGTGAGAGAGAGTGTGTGAGAATGTGTGTGTGTGAGTGAGTGAGTGAATGTGTGAGAGAGAGAGAGTGTGTGTGTGTGAGAGAGTGTATGTGTGAAAGTGCGAGTGAGTGAGTGAGCGTGTGTGTGAGAGTGTGTGTGTGTGTGAGAGTGTGTCTGTGTGTGTGAGAGAGAGTGTGTGTGTGTGTGCGTGAGAGAGTGAGTGTGTGTGTGAGAGTGTCTGTGTGTGTGAGAGAGAGAGAATGTGAGTGTGTGTGTGTGAGAGAGAGAGAGTTGTGTGTGTGGGTGTGAGAGAGAGAGAGAGAGGAGGTGTGTGTGTGTGTGTGAGAGAGTGTGTGTGTGAGCGAGAGTGTGTGTTTGTGTGTGTGTGTTTGTTTGTGTGTGAGAGAGTGTGTGTGAGAGAGAGTGTAGGGTGTGTGTGTGTGTGTGTGAGAGAGATTGTGTTTGTGTGTGTGTGTGTTTGTTGTGTGTGTGTGTGTGTGTGAGAGAGTGTGTGTGTGTGTGTGTGTGAGAGAGAGTGTGTGAGAGAGAGTGTGTGTGAGAGAGAGAGAGAGAGAAAGAAGGAGAGAGAGAGTGTTGTGTGAGAGAGAGAGTGTGTGGTGAGAGTGTCTTGTGTTGTGATGGTGAGAGAGAGTGTCCTGTGTGTGTGTGTGAGAGACGAGTTGTTTGAGTGGTGTGTTGAGAGAGAGTGTCGGTGTGTGTGTGAGAGAGGTGTGTGTGTGTGTGTAAACTAGCTCATTGAAATCTGCGTGTGGAATCAGGAGACAGCTGCAATTCATAATAAACACATTTATCTCCACTCTCTCGTGTTTCACAGCAAAGCTGTCCTGATACTCGTCCTAATTAAAACACCATGGCCGACAGCGATGATGAGTACGACCGCAGACGAAGAGACAAGTTCCGCCGGGAGAGGAGCGACTACGACCGGTCCCGAGAGAGAGAGGACCGCCGCAGAGACGACTGGAACGACCGGTGAGAGAGAGGGAGTTAATCTGCTCAACAAAACACATTTCAGATAGTGGGGTAATAAGTCCAGTTCAGTCATTTTTTGTTAACAGTCAGTGTGGGGTGTGTGTGTTTATTAAAAATTTTTTTGTTTTAAAAAAAAAAAAAAAAAGGCGTAAGCATGTCTTGAACAGTGTGAGACAAAAAAAAAAGTTTTTTGAAATATGCACACATTTCACTCTTAATTGCATGCCTAATATTGCTGAAAACATCACATTTGATTATGAATTACATGAATGAAGTCCAAAATAAAAAGTTGAGAGTTTTACATTACTAGTTTTATTTCCATCCACCTATGTTTATGCAAATTTTGGGATATAACCTAAAAAACACTGGATGGGGACATGCCAAGATGTGCAAAAAAATAATAAATGCACTGTCTTATTGCATCAGGTGGGGGCACTCATTACAAGTAATGTTATGTAATCAGATTACTTTTTTCAAGAAACTATTAAAGTAACGCATTACTTTTGTAATTTACAAGAAAATATCTGAGTTACTTTTTCAAAAACGTAATGCCAGTTACTTTGTTTTCCCATTTATTGACTGACAGCTCTCCTGTCCCCATATTGGGAGAAATCAGAAGTGTTGTGTGCGCTGTGTGAACATGATGTTACTGTAGTTCTAGACTAAATGTGAATGTGCATTAATTCATCCCACTCACAAAAAACAGATTTAGTATTCATCAAAATGAACTAAAACAGTGAAATGCAAACTCAGAAAATGACTCAAACCTGCAATAATTAAATATTAAATAAGACAAATGTATCTTTGCTGCTGACCTTTGCTGATCCAGTTCAACCCATACTAATAAGCACAAATGACTTTAGAGAAACTAACAATTGTGCTTTTTTTTTATTGCTGAAGAGTGTTTCTTCTTCTTTGTTCTACTGTACAGACGTGAATTTACTTTGCTTCAGCCTGAGGTTTATTCATTACACTTTTTGGTGTGAAAGGGCTTTTACATTTGCTATAAATAGAACTTCTTATATTAATAACATTCAAGCCCTGCTCATATTTAAAAAGTAACGCGAAAGTAATATAACGCATTACTTTCCATAAAAAGTAACTAAGTAACGTAATTAGTTACTTTTTTAGGGAGTAACGCAATATTGTAATGCATTACTTTAAAAGTAACTTTCCCCAACACTGCTTGCATATAGATGACAATGTTGTGGGGGGGAAAAAAACTAGAAATACTGTATTATGCATGTCTGGCCAGTAGTTGGCGATGGCACATACTAAAGAAACACTACGCAAACATTCTATAGAAGTAATACGCATGTGGCACCGTTTTCACAAATTTTCATTTTAGTGGATTTCAGGCCCCCCAAAACACCATTGTCGTGTTAATGAATGGCCAAAACACACAAAGTTTTACATTTTTAGTTGAAAAAGGTGTGTAAACACCTCCTAAGAAGACATGCATAAACTATGATGGAAACACATTTACCGAATAAATTGCAACAATTTATATTAATGATACTTTGGCCGTATCTGATTTATTATCCTCTTTAATGTTTATGATGGTTATGGCTCAGGTCAAGAGACTTGTATGTTTGCATATTTTTATATATATATTTCTTGTGGTTGTCGTTTACTGGCGGCCCTCGGCTAGAGAGTGGGACAGAGGCCGCGAGCGACGCAGCAGAGGGGAGTATCGTGACTACGAGAGGGGCAGACGAGAGAGATTTTCCCCTCCCCGTCATGACATGAGCCCTCAGCAGAAGCGCATGAGGAGAGACTGGTAAGAACAACTGTGTTTTAGTGGAAGAGATCACTTTTAAACTTCGGTTTTGAAACCTAGCAGACTGTCTGCAGCCTACATGGGCAGTATCCTAATTAAAATGCGACCTCACAAGCGACCACAATAAAATGAATTGCTACATTTATTTGATTATATTTTAAAAGATCAATGAAGTGGTTAATGTTATGCCTTCAATTGATTACCACAGTTAGTTTTTTTTTTTTTTTTTCCAATAAAATTTTTTTAAGCAGAGAGACATAATTTCTGAAAAAAGAAAAGGGCCAAATTATTGTAAATATTTAAATAAATTATTAATGTTTTGTGAATTCAATTAGACATGTTTTTTTGATTGCTGTTTTAAACCATGAGAACAGAATCCCAAAAAATGAAAATGGAAAACATGAAAAATAAAAAGGGATTTCATAGGGCCCTAAAAGTCTTGCTGAATTTAATAAATTGAGACATGTTTTTTTTATTAATTAGGACCAGCTTTTTTTTGCTGTCAAATTTAATTTGACCATTAAAATGGAATCCAGAAAAATTAAAAAGGGAAAAAAAACTGAATTTGGGAGGGAAATAAAATGGCTTACTATAAGCATAAAAATACAAAGCATGCACAAATAGTGAGGAGTGTGTTGCTACCTTAAAATATTTCCTATGTAGGCAGCTCACTAGGTTTTGAAATGAAGCCAAAGAGATCAAATGCCTGTATAAAACTCTTCTACATGCTTCTCAGGGATGACCACGGAGGTGACCCTTACCATGGTGGCTATGACCTGGGTTATGGAGGTGGTGGAGGACCCAGCTACGCCCCTCCTCAGCCGTGGGGTCACCCTGACATGCACCTGATGCAGCCTCATCATGGAATCCCCATCCAGGCCAGGTGAGCAGGAAGCTCTACAGTCCACCATTCCCTTGTATTAAACCTGTTAACACCACCTCTCTGCTCTTCCTCCAGGCTGGGAAACATTCATGATATGGATCTTGGTCCTCCCCTTCCTGTGATGAAGACCTTTAAGGAGTTCCTGCTGTCCCTGGACGACTCTGTGGATGAGACGGAGTCGGTCAAACGCTACAATGAGTACAAGATCGATTTTAGGCGTCAGCAGATGCAGGACTTCTTCCTGGCCCATAAAGATGAAGAGTGGTACGATAACAGTTGCTGTTTTTGCGTTAGTGTTCTGTTTTGATAGTGTTTGTGCATTAAGCTAGGAACAGCAACTCCCACATCTAAGCACAGAAGTGGCCAAATTCTGCACCTATCAGCCTCTGAACATGCGACTGTATTCTGTTAATTATTCATTTGGCCTGGAGTTAAGATGAATAATGTGCATTTGGCTGCATAATTTTATCTTGTACCTCCGGGTATGACTTTGAATATCCTTACTACAGTCAGTTTTGAGGGTGAAGTTACATGAAGTAGCCTTTTAAAGTTGTAGTTCATCCAAAATTTGACATTTTAATAATTTTCTTTTTTACATGAACTATTCCTTTAAAGAGTGCTTTATTTGCTCCTGATAGCATTATTTCTAAATAATGTCAACTGTCTCATGAGTTTGTCTCCACAGTGACTGAATTGGTCTCATCATTGACTTGTTTCCTGTGTTTTTAACATTCGTTTCATTTCAGGTTTTTGCATATTGTTTATTGGTGTACAAATTAACACACATCCTTCTTCCCTCCATCACCACAAGGTATTGGAAGATGAGAAAAGCTCTTGGACCCGTCGCAGGAGTCGCTGTTAGTTAGTCAGGGTTTGCACTGCGCACAATGCAGCTGCCATTAGAATCCAAGTACCAGGGCTTTTAGCTAGACAGTCGAACACTCGCAATCCAAACCTACCGTCGCGTTCACGGAAAGATTTTTTTTTTTCTGTAGTGTATGATGCCTTTCTTCCCCTTTTTCATTTTTGATATTTGGATCAATCAAACCCCCCCCCAAAAAACACAGAAATGGTGTGTATGTACACACTCCTCTGAGAAGATCGCTCTCAGTGTAAATGTGTTGTAATGCGGGGAGTACATCAGGTAAATTTAGTGCACACAATGGAAAATGTTTCACCCAACTGTTTTGACTCTCGTTTCTTGATAATGCATCAGTTTCTATTGTTGTTTTTTTTGTTTCTACTTCTTTGGTGGTGAGTCTACCTTACTGTATTACACACACTTAAACACAAGTTTTGTTTATGTCATGTGTAGTAAAATTGACAGAAGTGCGCTTAAAAATGTAGCCAACAAATTGGTGTCATAAGCTCTTCAAAACCTAGTGTGCTGCCTTGCGAAATACTGCCTAAACATGCAGCTGCCTTCTAAGACAGCATATAAACTGGAATGAAACATCAGAAGTGAATGATTTGAAATGCTCTACATATGCAGCAGTTTTGTACTCACTTGACTCCGTTTATTTCATTGGAGGTTGACATTAACAATGTTGTTAATCTATTTCTCTCACGCACACACATGGATTTGTTGTAATTTCTGTTCACCACTATAGAAGTTTACTAAACTGACGACTTCTGCTTCTAATAACCCTGAATATGTGAAAAGGGTCCATCAGGTATCATCTTGGAAGGATACATGCAATGCTGTCTTAGAATCTAGCTTAAAAAGGCATTTTAGAAACAAAATTGTTTCTTTCCTTTTGGAACGTCCTTCACATTAGGAGCATGTTTATGCTGCCTGTCTAGGCAGCTCACTAGTTTTAGAATCGAGTCACAAAGTCTTGTGACAGAAAGTGGGTCAATTATGTGGGATAATTGAATTACTGGTTTACTTTAGTTTTATCAAAGCACTTTTATATATGTAGAAGGCAGGATATAACTAGCAGGTCTCTTGGTGACTAGTTTGAAACAAATAGTTGCTAACATGCTGTTTTTTCATCCCCAAACACCCCATTTGTCCCTCTTTCTCCTTTCTGTCTACCTGTCAGGTTTCGTTCAAAGTACCACCCGGATGAGGCTGGGAGGCGTAAAGCAGAAGCCCACAGTGCTCTACAGAACCGGCTGAACGTCTACATGTATCTGATGGACAATAACTGGTTTGAACCTGTCTCTTTGGAGATAGAGCATGCGCCACAAATCACCAAGATTTTAGATGCAGGTAAAGAGAAATGCTTTTCATTTGCTAGTTTTAAATGTCTAAAAAATGTAAATTGTCATTTGCTCAACCTCCTGTCATTCCAAACTGTGTCCATTGGTAATGATGAACTATGGCGGTCAGTTACACGTGCCCTTTTCTCAAAACATGCGTTTTGTTTGTCTCTGTTAGCCGTAATAAAAATGGAAGGAGGAATGGAAAATGACCTGCACATCCTGGAACAGCCCACTGAGGAAGAGGAGGAGCGAGAGAGACTGGCATCTGGTGGACCTGGTTCTGAAGCTCTTAAACGGGACGAGCCCAGGCCAGCAGATGTTGAGCGCAAACCCTCGACTGAAAAAGACAAGCTGGTAAGTGAATGTTGCATAATGGAGCAAAAGATCATGCAGTATTGGGAGTATCTTTGTAACACTGATGGATAATATTGTGTCTATAGGGTGAGGGTGATGAGGGCACTGAGAAGGATGCAGCCGCTTCTGCAGGAGGAAGTGAAGGAGAGGAGAAGACTGAAAAAGAAGCACCTGCTGAACCAATCCCAGAACCCAAGAAGGTGAGTTAGCCAAGTTCTGATGCCTTGGGTAGTGGATGTACCGTCTCTGTTGGGTCAAACTGTTTTGTAACTTTAATAAATGTTAGTACATCTACTTACATTAATTGCAATCTGGTACTTTGACATTCTCTAGTTAAGCAAGAAGAGAAAGAGGAAGCACAGTGGAGACAGTGAAGATGAAGCCAGTGCATCTGACAGCGAATCCGATTCGGACTCCAACTCGAACTCTCACTGCTCAGAGAAACCCTCAGAAAGAGAGAGAGAACCAGACGAGGGAGAGGATAAGGAGGAAGAGGAAGAAGAGGAGGGGGAAGGTCAGTGTCTTTTGACAATGAATCATCCGTGTCAAAGTGTCATGGTTGTGACAGCTGTGTTTCTGGTCTTTTAAAGCCGCTGATGTGAAGGAGCGAACGGAGGAGCAGAAGGAAAGGGAGAAGGAAAAGCAGAAGAAACCAAAGGACGATCAGCCTCCACGACCTCGACCTCTTCACAGGACATGCTCTCTCTTCATGAGGAGCATCGCTCCAACCATATCTAAAGCAGAGATCGTCGCTGTAAGTGTGCAATCAAAGCAATGCTTTTGCTGTTATTGTCCATGAAGTGTTATCTAAATGCTGCTACTTATTTAGAGAAAATTTTTTTTGCAGCTGTGTCGACGTTATCCAGGATTTATGCGTGTTTGTTTGTCAGAACCGCAGCCAGAGCGTAGGTGAGTTGAAATTAGATTCACTTCAGTTTCAAGTTTATAGCTGAAATTCTTCTTTTTAGCTTATTGAGAATATTTGGGGTCGCCGTCGAGCCTTAACCCTTTGGTAACCCTCTTATCATTTTTGACTTTATTTTACTTCATCGGAATGGTACTAAATTTCGTAAAGGTTTAGGAACTTGCTATGTGAACACAAAATTCATGAGTTAAGTGGTCCTGAAAAAAATAGTACTTGTACTCCTCACTGTCAAAATTGACCGCATTAGAAATGAATGGGAAACAAATGTCATCTAGTGGAAATGTTGGGTACTACGCCCAAACTAAATTGTACTGAAAGCTAATTTTTGGAGATATCAACCTTAAATTTGGAACACTACTTGTTTAGATTTATGGCTTGGATTTTTCTTGCAGTTTTAGAGTAAAACATGTTTTGGAAAATATGTATCTCATATAAAATTTGAAAATTTAATTTTTTATCAATTTTTTTTTATAACCGTAAACTTCTCAATTTTTTTTTTCATTTCACTTTGACTTTTTTCACTTAAGCAATAATCTGCCAAGTGTCTTTAAAAAGAGACCAAAATTAAGTCTGTGCTCCAAAGCACTCGAGAATTACGGTTTAAATTGGAAATTGAAATTTCAGGTCAAAGCTCAAAAGTATTTGAAAGGATAAATTGCTGCATAAACATTCTTAAAATCTCCTACAAAATATTAAATAAAAAAAAAAACATTGAACCCAAATATAGTACATTAATTTCATTGCAATAAAAAATGCGGTAATTTTTGACTGCCACATTAGCAGCGCCAGAGAGATGTCATACATTCAGTTTTCTGTATCATGTGCAGGTCTTAAAAAAAGGTTTGAAAATTTGATTCAATTAAACATAAATTATATAAAATTAATAAATGTTAGGTTATTTAATGTTATCTGTATTTGCGCCAATATAAAATGTTCCGCTAAATCATTTCAATTTATTAAAAGGGATATTGGGGTCTCTCTAAAAAGCTAAATTTTCCATCTCTGTGGCTCAGGTTTTTCAGGCGTTGTTGGGTGACCTTCGACAGAGGTGTGAACATCAAAGAGATCTGCTGGAACCTGCAGAACATCCGGGTGAGTTCTAGAATCACTGGCTTGAGGAACCACAATGTGTAGCAAACGTCTCGCTCATTGTCTTCTCCTGTTCCTCTCTGAGCAGCTGCGGGACTGTGAGCTGGCTCCTGGGGTCAATCGAGATCTGGCACGTCGTGTGCGGAACGTAAACGGAATCACTCAGCACAAGCAGGTTCTGCGTAATGACATCAAGCTGGCTGCTAAACTGATCCATGCACTGGATGACCGGGAGAGGGTATGGAGCCACAAACCCAGAGAAGAGACACACACTCTGGAGGTATTCTCACTGCACAGCCTCAGACCGATACAGTTTGAAATGGTTTTGACTGTGAGATTTGATCTATTATTGATTGTTTTTCAATTTTTCTGATTTTTCTTATTTCCTGAAGCTCCCTGCTCAGAACCCCATTTTGAAGAACATCACCGATTACCTGATTGAGGAAGTGAGTGCAGAGGAGGAAGAGCTTCTGGGAAGTGCAGGAGGAGCCGACTCTGAGGAGGGATCCAAAGAGGGAAACCCCACTGAGATAACTGTGGAGAGAGATGAAAAACTTGTCAAGGTCAGAAAAATTGTCATTATCGTTTGACCCCAAAATCAGGAGATGTAATACACTACACTGCCCTACAACATATTTGTGGAATGAAATCCAGTTCTTCTTTCTAATTAATTTTGGAGTGCTGAATCCAACGAAAGTACCCTGTTTTCTTTAAGCACGTCTCACACTTACAAAATAATACATTTTGTAGCGTTGTTGTCAACAAAAAGGTCTTTTTTGTGACCCTGGAGCACAAAACCAGTCATAAGGGTTAGCTTTTTAAAATTGAGATTTATACATCATCTGAAAGCTGAATAAATAAGCTTTCCATTGGTGTGTATTGTTTGTTGTGAGATACAACTATTTGAAAATCTGGAATCTGAGGGTGCAAAAAAATGTAAATATTTAGAAAATCATCTTTAAAGTTGTCCAAATGAAGTTCTTAGCAATGCATATTACTAATCAAACATTAAGTTTTTATATATTTACAGTAGGAAATGTACAAAATATCTTCATGGAACATGATCTTTACTTAATATCCTAATGATTTTTGGCATAAAAGAAAAATCAATCATTTTGACCCATGCAGTTTATTTTTGGCTATTGCTACAAATATACCGGTGCTACTTAAGACTGCTTTTGTGGTCCGGGGTCACATATTACTAAGGAGCAAAACTGCCACGAAGACATGATTCTGAAGGCATTCCTAATCCTGATTTCCACTTTTGCATGTGTTTGTCCCCTCCCAGGTGTTGGATCGTCTTCTGTTCTATCTGCGTATCATACACTCTATTGATTATTATAACACCTGCGAGTACCCGAGCGAGGACGAGATGCCAAACCGCTGCGGCATTATCCATGTGCGAGGGCCCATTCCCCCCAACCGCATTACTCACAGAGAGGGTAAGTGCTGCCTTTACTGCCAACAACCGGCTGTGCTTCGTTTCTTGAAGTGTGATTTAATTTATTGTTATAATTCTTTCTTGTATTCCAGTTTAATGTAGAGTTGATTATATAAGAAAGCCATTAGTTGGTTGACATCCTAAAGGGTGTAAATGCTGTGTCTGAATATTTCTGTCTAAAAGGTCAACTTCTGGCTCAACCGAGTGCCAACATTTTAGGATGAGATTAAATGTTAGTTTGCTGCAACTGCTAAACTGCAAAGGAATTACACTTCACCGTTAAATAATCCCATGTAACAGAGAAATGAGCTGATTTTGTTGACTGTTGATCCTCTTGTAGTGGCTGACTGGCAGAAGACATTTGAAGAGAAGCTGGGACACTTGTTCAGTGTGAAGGAATCCCTGTCTGAAGACGAGGCAGCAAAGATGGGCCGCAAAGATCCAGAACAGGAAGTGGAAAAGTTTGTGCTGGCCAACACACAGGAACTGGGCAAAGACAAGTGGCTTTGTCCTCTAAGTGGCAAAAAGTTTAAGGTGTGTGATACAGCATGCTGCTTTGTTCATCTGGTAGCCTTAGGCCCTGCGGGTTGAGTTAATAAAACAAAGATTATTGGAGTACAGGAAAATACTATTTCAGTCAATTTACGGTTTTCTTTTTTTTTGTGCAATTTTATTTGACGTTTCTTTGTAATTATTTTTTAAATTTACTAGCCATTTTTGAGTAAAAATTTTAAATCATAGTTTTTGTTGTTGTTTAAATCAGTTTTTTCCAGTGTATGGAGGTTGTTCATTTTTGACAAAATCAATAAAAATATGAATCTCTCTCTAGGGCCCAGAGTTTGTGAGGAAGCACATTCTAAACAAACATGGTGACAAGATTGAGGAAGTAAAAAAAGAGGTCGTCTTTTTCAACAACTTCCTGATGGATGCAAAAAGACCCTCCATCCCAGAGATGAAACCTCCACCTCCTCCAGGCCCAGGACAGGGTAAAAAGCACATATAAATCTTGTTGAATTTGTATCGGAAGAAAAATCACGTTATCGGAAGTTGTGAAACATCTCGCAAGCATTTCTAATTTTTCTTTCTCTCATTAGGAGTGCTTTCACCGGGAGGTCTTCCATTCCCACCTCAGGGTCCTCAAGGACTCATGGGTTTCGGCCAGCCCAGACCTCCAGTGATGGGTTATGGAGGTGTGTGTTTGTTCAAGTAGTAGAGTCGGAGTGAAAATTGTTGTTAACACGGGCTTGAAGCTTTGTCATGATTGAGTTTTTCAACAGGGGTGCAACCAGTGTTGGGTGTAATTAGTTACTGTAATTTAATTACTTTTCCCTTGAAAAAGTAAAGTAAGGGATTACTCTTATTTTTCAGTAATTAATATTTACATATGTAATGACTTTATACTGTATAGACTGTAGAACAATATATACAAAACAATAGTGGATTTAACATCTAAATTTAAAGTCTAACCTTAAAATGCATGCTTTTATGTACCCATCTCACTTTAAATACTTTGGAATTAATAAGAATATTGGTAACACTTTTGTCCAATTCTCACTATTAACTAGTTGGTAATTAGCATGAATATTACTAGATATTGGCTTTTTATTATTACTTTAAAAGACACACATTAATGTCTTATTCTGCAATACCGCATTCAAAATCCTTAATCCTACCCAATACTTAAACTTAACAACTACTTTGCTAAGTATTAATGAGCAGTAATTAGGAGTATATTGAGGCAAAAGTCTTAGTTAATAGTGAGGTTTATACTCTAAAGTATGACCAGAATAATTTATGTAGTTACTTGAAAGAATTTAAAGAACTGTGTCATGTCTATCCTTGTATCATTAACCTGTCGAGGTTGATTTAGGATATGGTAAGTAATTAGTAATAAGTCATTAAATACTTTTTGGAGAGAGTAATTTGTACAGTAATCTAATTACACTGTTGAAGATGTAATTAATTACTTTTTTTTTTTTTTTAGAGTAACTTACCCAACACTGGGTGCAGCCAATAATCATTGATATATCTAGCCTTTTCCTTTTTAAAAAAAAAAAGATCTAAGCTTTGAAGCTCGCTCAAGTTCTCTACAGAATTGACAAAATAGCTGGGTTCCCACGGTCATGCCAAATTTCAGATATTTACGCATTCTTGTTAAAGTTAGTAAAGGTTTTTTTTTTCTTTTTTTTATTTGCATTGAATTTATGCAATGATAAACAATCAAAGCATTGTGGTGCATCTGCAAAACATATTTGTGAGGTATACTGAGGTGTTTCTTTGACACTTTAACAGGTGGTCCTCCTTACCCACCCAACCAGTATGGTGGAGGCGGCAGGGGCAACTACGACAACTTCCGTGGACAAGGCGGTTACCCTGGAAAGCCTAGAAACAACCGGTGAGTCTGTTGTATTTCAGTTCTATTTTAATTGTAGTTAGGGAACAGGTGTGATATTGTTTTAGAAGCTCTTGGGATGATAATGGACAAAATCTAATAAAATGTTGCTATGTCTTTTCCAGAATGATGCGTGGGGATCCTCGCAATATCATTGAATACCGTGACTTAGACGCTCCAGATGATGTGGACTTCTTTTAGAGCTCCAGTTTTACTCTCTCCGTTTTAATCTTTTTTTGTTTTTTTTTCTTTTCTTTTTTTACCGTTGTCTCAGCATTTTCTTTTTTTTGCATTCATTCCAGAAGCTGCCCCTTACCGTCTTCTCTGGTACGCTCATATGTATTACAGTAGTGCTCCACCTGAAGTGAACGCATGTCCTTTATGTTGAACGTCATTGCATACTCTGTGTTATAGATATTGAGCTTGTGCTTGTGGCCTTTTTTCTTCCAATAAAACTTTGATTTGGATCTTTTTTTGTGTGCTGTATTGGTTTTTAAATCAAATTTGATTTACATTTTTTAACATTTTAATTACAGTGATTTATATCTCATTTAAAATAACCAACAAAATCATGTTTACAAAGCACTTGCAATAGAAGTACACTGTTAGCATTGCACAGGGGCAAAAAAAAAATCCTTCACTAGGTGGATGAATTCCTGCGAGTGGAGTTTGTTCTGTGTAAATGGTTTCTTTCTGGTACACGCATTATGAAAGGTTCTCCAGTGTTTCATGGTTGAGACAAAGTTGAAGGACTGAATATCTTAAGAAGTACTAAAGAATAATTTTTAGTATATTAAGTACAAAATTAGTGCATGAAAATAGAGTACGTTATGGACCTGGGAAACCCCAAAAATGCAATAAACCGTATCAACAGAAGTTTATATTAAGACATTATTTTAGTGAATTAGTTTTTATTTTGTACATTTTTCATTATATTGTGAATTTGTTCTTATTTTCAGATGTTCATTTTAGTTTTATTCATTTAGTTTTGTTTTTAGTCATTTATTTATATTGGTTTATGTTCATTTAGATTTTTATTTTTTATTTTCAGTTTTACCCCAATCATGCTAATACCTCCAAAAAAAGTAGTAAACCGCATCAACAGAAGCTTGCCTGTTGCGCACATTCCCGTCCCACGCCTCCCAGCTAATCATTACAGCTCTTGAACAATCGTTACACCACTTACTCTGGTAATCTCAGTTTGCTTTCACACAACTGAATCTCTCTGAAGAAGCATGGCGGTGGAAGAGGAAGCCGGCAGACCCACATGGAGCAGGCAGATTGAGTTCACTCTGGCTGGGATCGGCTGCGCTGTGGGTCTGGGGAACATCTGGAGGTTCCCGTACCTGTGCTACAGGAGCGGTGGAGGTAAGACACAGACCAGTTAACTAATGTTCCTCACCACTTACCGAAAGTACCATGTTTTTTCTCCAAACATCTTAAACTAGTTTGCTGGTTTTTGGTTAGTGACCAGCCGACTAGTGCCCAAAACCCCTCTAAGACCAGCACAACTGACAGTACAACCGGCTTTGAATCTGGTTCGAAGATGTTTTTTCTGCTATGATTAATGTACCAGATTATGACAACTTTTATTGGACCTTTGGTGTGAAAACTGGCATTATGAAGCCATGCATATGAAAGTCCTAACAATGACAGAGTTTGTTATCTTCTGTTATTTAACCATTTCAGCTTTATCTTTCAGACTGTAAAAGAAAGATCAAATGTCAACACATGAAAATGAGAGCGTGCCAGTAGATGAATGTGTTTATCTGTAACTGTAATGGTGTGTAAGATCAACCGTGACTCTGCAATCCATCTCAGATCACGTATTGCTATAATGTTTACACGTAACTAATGTGTTATTCAGATCAAACAAGGCAGAGTAGATCAAGAGATGGTGACTGATTCCGAATTTAAAAATATATTTTCACATTTACATTTTTATATTGACAATAAACATTTATATATTAATAGTTAGAATGTAACTATATATTCTGATTTACATTTATATATTCAGACTTATAACTATATATTCTGATTTACATTTATATATTCAGACTTATAACTATATATTCACAATTTACATTTATATATTCTGATTTACATTTATATATTCAGACTTATAACTATATATTCTGATTCACATTTATATATTTACAATTTACATATTCAGAATTATAACTATATATTTAGGTTTAAATTTATATATTCAGAATAACTGTATATTGTGATTTATATTTGTATTCTGATTTGCATCGGCATCTGCATTTGCAGAGTTACAGTGGGGCAAAAAAGTATTTAGACAGCCACAAATTGTGCAAGTTCTCCCAATTAAAAATATGAGAGAGGCCTGTAATTTTCATCATAGTTATACCTCAACTATGAGAGACAAAATGAGGAAAAAAAAAAAAATCCAGAAAAATCACATTGTAAGATTTTTAAAGAATTAATTGGTAAATTCCGCGGTAAAATAAGTATTTGGTCACCTACAAAAAGCAAGATTTCTGGCTCTCACAGACCTGTAACTGCTTCTTTAAGAGGCTCCTCTGTCCTCAACTCGTTACCTGTATTAATGGCATCTGTTTGAACTCGTTATCAGTATAAAAGACATCTGTCCACAAACAGTCACACTCCAAACTCCACCAGGGCCAAGACCAAAGAGCTGTCAAAGGAAACCAGAAACAAAATTGTAGACCTGCACCAGGCTGGAAGACTGAATCTGCAATAGGTAAGCAGCATGGTGTGAAGAAATCAACTGTGGGAGCAATTATTAGAAATGGAAGACATACAAGACCACTGATAATCTCCCTCGAACTGGGGCTCCACGCAAGATCTCACACCATGGGGTCAAAATGATCACAAGAAATGTGAGCAAAAATCCCAGAACCACACGGGGGGAACTAGTGAATGACCTGCAGAGAGCTAGGACCAAAGTAACAAAGGCTACCATCAGTAACACACACTGCGCCGCCAGGGACTCAAATCATTCAGTGCCAGACGTGTCCCCCTGCTTAAGCAGTACATGTCCAGGCCCGTCTGAAGTGTGCTAGAGAGCATTTGGATGATCCAGAAGAGGATTGGAGAATGTCATATGGTCAGATGAAACAAAATAGAACTTTTTGGTAAAAACTAAAAAGTTTGGTGGAGAAAGAATGCTGAGTTGCATCCAAAAAACACCATACCTACTGTAAAGCATGGGGGTGGAAACATCACGCTTTGGGGCTGTTTTTCTGCAAAGGGACCAGGAACGACTGATCCGTGTAAACGAAAGAATGAATGGGGACATGTATCGTGAGATTTTGAGTGAAAACATCCTTCCATCAGCAAGGGCATTGAAGATGAACCGTGACTGGGTCTTTCAGCATGACAATGACCCCAAACACACAACCAGGGCAACTAAGGAGCGGCTCCGTAAAAAGCATTTCAAGGTCCTGGAGTGGCCTAGCAGTCTCCAGATCTCAACCCCATAGAAAATCATTGGAGGGAGTTGAAAATCCGTGTTGAACAGCGACAGCCCCAAAACATTACTGCTCTAGAGGAGATGTGCATGGAGGAATGGGCCAAAATACCAGCAACAGTGTGTGAAAACATTGTGAAGACTTAAGAAAACGTTTGACCTCTGTCATTGCAAACAAAGGGTATATAACAAAGTATTGAAATTAAATTTTGTTATTGACCAAATACTAATTTTCCACCATAATTTGCAAATAAATCTTTAAAAATCCTACCAATGTGATTTTCTGGATTTTTTTCATTTTGTCTCTCATAGTTTAGGTATAACTATGATGAAAATTACAGGACTCTCTCATATTTTTAAGTGGGAGAACTTGCACAATTGGTGGCTGACTAAATACTTTTTTTCCCCACTGTATAACTATATATTTGTATTACATTTATATATTCAGAGTTATGGTTACATATTCGGATTTACCTTTTCATATTCCATTTTAACTACAAATTTGGATTTAGATTTATCTATTTTAGTGATGTCAAACGATTAATCGCAATTAAAAATAAAAGTTTTTGTTTACATAATAATTTTTGGATATCGTGTATCTTATTTATGTATATATGATATGATCTAAAAATTTTTTACATGCATGTATATATTTAAGAAAAATATGTTGTTTATTTATTAAATATATTTATATATAATATAGCAATTTGAATATATAAATGTATAAACGTAAATATTTTCAAAATAAATACATGCATGTGTGTGTATTTACATAATAAATAAACACAGCACACACACATATATTATGTAAACAAAAACATATTTTCGATGCGATTAATAGTTTGGACAGCACTATATATTCACAATTTACATTTATATATTCAGTTATAACTATACATTTAGAATAATGTTTATATTCAGAGTTATAACTTATATTCACAATTACATATATATTAAGTTAGAACTATATATATCTTTATTAAATTTATATATATATATATAATAATACTCTATCTATACACATTTTACATTTATGTATTCAGAATTATTACTAGGCCTATTTGTATTTACACTTTTGAATTCACAATTGAAAGTGCCCCTATTATGGGTTATGAAAGGTTCATATTTTGGTTTTGGGAGTCCCCAACAACAGGTTGACATGCATGCAAAGTCAAAAAAACACTTTCATTGTCTTACAATAAGCATTTATTTTTTCATTTTTTGCTCAACGACTCCCAAACGGTTCACGCAACGATTAATTTTTCCAAACCCCTCCTCTGCGTGATGCTAATCTGCGGTGATTGGTCCGATTGGTCTCATTTTCATTTCATTATGCCTGTAATGCCTGATAAAGCACGTTTGTGAGCGCAGTGCTGCTTTGTGGACAGCGTTACCGGGGAAACCGCTATTTTTACCACTCCAAAAGCAGACCAAGGAGAAAAGACCAACAAGTGGGTGGGCAATATGCTAATGTTTCATGTTGACGTCAACATGAAACGGCTTGGGTAAACAAATTCGTTTAACAACGACTCGTTTCAATGATTCAGAGTCGACTCTTTCTTTTGAAAAAAGAGACAATAATGTATACACGTTGCACTCTCAGATTTTGAAAGGCAATTCTCAAAAATCATATAGGGGCACTTTAAATTTATGTAATCTAAGTTTGAACATATATTCATGATTTAGATTGAAATATTTAGAATTTTGACGTATATTTACATTTCATATTATTATTTCCTGTTTGTTCTATATGTGTGTGTGTGTGTGTGTGTGGAATGTGCAGTAAATCATATATCAAGAGAATTGGAATGAACACATTTATTTTTCAAACTGGATGCCAGGATGGTATGCATCTCTCAGTTAACTGTTGACGTGTTTATTGACGTCGTCAGGTGCGTTCCTGGTGCCTTACCTGCTGATGCTGGTGCTGCTGGGGATCCCGCTGCTGCACATGGAGCTGACGCTGGGCCAGTATCTGAGGAGGGGCCCCGTCCTGGCCCTGACCAAAGCCTGTCCCCTGCTGAAAGGTTACAGTTCATAAATACACACATAATCATGGCATGAGATTAATTTCAAGTTTAATGCTGTATACAGACTTTCAGATCCATATAGACAAAATAGCATTGTCGCTGATAATGATAAGATGATATGAAAGTATATTACTGACTCAAGGTCTGGTTAAAGGTCAGTAACCCGTAATAAATCTATCCAGGTGTCGGCATGGCAACGGTGGCCATCTCTTTCATCATGTGCACATACTATAATGTCATTATCACATGGGCGCTGTACTACATGTTCAGCTCTTTTCGGAGCGAGCTGCTCTGGGATAACTGCAACAACACATGGAACACGGCCAACTGCACCGACCGTGTGACCAACAGCTCCTCGTCCTCCACCACCAGCCAGCAGTTCTTCAAGTGTGTTCATACGCTCTTCTTGTTAAAGCTACACTATGCAACTTTTTTTTGTTCAAACATGATTAAATGATGAGCGAGTACATCATGCCAGTTAACAAAAATATGATCCTAGAACCTTTTTTTTTTATGTTCTCTGAATGTTTCAAATATGTGTGTTTTGAATGTTACATTTTTTTTTATTGGTTATGTGAACGTTAGAGAACATTTTAAGGGAACATTCCATTCGTACACATTTTGGGAACTTCACTTCTGAATATTCTCTGAACATTCTGAATCTTGTAACTTGTATTAATGTTTTCTTTAAAAAGTTAGAAGAACGTCCAACTAAAATATTCAGAAAAAGATTCCATGAAGGATAAATAATGTTTAGGTGCTAAGGAGAACGTTGTTAAAGACAAGATAACTGTTCAACGTTCTATTTACTTTCCTAACTTAAGAATGTTTATTCATAATTTTTAAAGAAATCTTGACAGAAGGTCACCATCTTCCAAACCGTGCTTTGCCTTAGCCTAAATACTAGAGTAAGCTTATAATAACTACTAATATTTTAGAGCTGTCAGGGCGGAAGCTTGAAGTTACAACAAAGGAATCTCTAACCTAAAAGGGGAAGCGCACGTAATAAAACACGAATCAACATAGTTAGCAAATTGGTCTATTTTCACAAAACTGTGTTGCCAATCTCCAAACCAGTTACTCCTTGGCCTATTTGCCTGTAAACAGCCTCGCCAAATTATAGGCTAACATTTTCAACCATTTTACCATATCTGATACGAATAGCAATCGATAGGTCTAAAGTCAGCCAAACGTTTCTAACGTTATTTTAAAGCAATTGTTTTAGTCAAAACAACAGTAATATACAGTATATGCTACCTGATCATAAGATATTTTCGGATATTCATCTTATTTTTTTTGAGAATTTCGATGTCGCTCAATCCATCTGATACATCCGCGCAGAATAGTGGAGCCAAAGCACAACTGACCAAAACAAAGTAACTATTTTTTTCGCTTCAACCGCTACATAGTGTTAAATAGTGTAGCTTTAAGTTATTGATTTGTTAGTAAAGTAGTGAAGTTTGTGGTATTGATTGCAGTGGATGTGTTAGTTATAAGGTGCTGGAGAGGACCGGTGGTGTGGAGGAGACAGGCACCTTGAGGTGGGAGCTCTTCCTCCTGCTGCTGCTGGCCTGGATCCTTGTCTACCTCTGCATCTTTAAAGGAGTCAAGTCCACTGGGAAGGTAAGACGAGAACAGCTGGAGAATGCATACATTCATCATTATGCTGGTCAGAGTCTGAATGCAGTATCATGCCGGTTTCTGCAGATGCATTGATGCAATTCATGAATCTTTTTTTTTTTTAATTGAAAGTTGGGCTGCACTGTGTAAGAAAAAAATAAGAAAGAAAAAAAGAATATATATATATTTTGTACAATAGAATACAGATAGAATATAGGTTAGAGAAGTGTATGTTATTTTTGTATGTTTATCATTTATTTAGGTGTTGTAGAACAAAATGGTTACAACATTTATGTATAAGGTGTCTGTACTGTTTGAATGACTAAATTTAAATACTGATAATAGTGATATTTAACCACTTACTACTATATGGTTAGGATTAGGGTTTGGCCTTAGGGTTACTGCATGTAATATGCATAATTTAGTGTATTATAGTATAAGGGACGTGTAAGTGTAACAAGGGATACCTTAAAATAAAGTTTTGTAGCCAAAAAATGATATAGCAAACTAAGTGATAAACAAATCAGGAAAGAAAAGAAACAAATCAACGCAAGAAAGCAAGTTCATTGTATCAGTGTAGCAATATTCGTAATTATGCAAAAAATGTATTTTTTATTCTTATTTGGTTTGAAACATCACCGGTCATGTTGTTTTTTTTAGATTACCCATTTATGTGGTAAAATAAAGCAAATAAGCCCCAAGAAGCCGTGCGTTTACGTGATTTATAAAAAGCTAAGGGCGTTGTAGGCCCGATATGAAGCTGTCAAACATCTGATTTTGGAGAGTTAGACAATGAAAAATTGCACATGCTGGGAAGGCCCAACATACCGAGCCAAAACGGCATTAACATGTCTTGAATAGGCGAGGTAACGATTCACTCAATCCCGAATTCGATTCACGATTTTTTTTTATTAAATTCTGATTAGACAATTATTAAATAAATGTGTCCTTTTATGATTGCTTGGAAACACTACTGTACTTTTCTTGTGAAATTTAAACATTGAGACACTATAATAATTACTAATATAGCAGATAGAAATATCGGGTTGCTTGCTTCTGTTGTCCTATTGGTCAGGTGGCTTGGATAAAAAGCGTCTGCTAAGACAAAATTTAAATTTCTACTGTAAAATGGAAATAACACAACTAAATTGAATGTTAAAAAACCCCAAAGCCCAATCAAATAAAATTATATGTGTAACACCCAATAAAATAAATTTCTCTTCATATCGAAAACAAACTAACGGCTTGTCTGGCTCTTAACATTTAAAATTAGAGGCACCCACTGCATTTTCTCCCGATCGCAAACAAAGGATGCTGCGTACATGCAACACGGAGCAGTTTTTAATCTAATTAGATGAGGTAGTAATTTCGAACTTGTGAGCAAACACAGAATGGTTAAATCTGCCTTGACACTCAGAAACAGCAGATTCGCGCTGAACGAGGACGCAGCTGCAGTAGTTCTGCCAGCAGGTGGCCTTAAAAGGCTGTTTCTTGGGTTCCGCTGTATAACAAATCAGCTGCTGCCTTATGAACTTTACTCTGCTTATACAGAGTCAGATGATAAAGAAAAAATCCCATCTATAAAGAACAGAAGTTCCCTCAGCACATAATTAGATATAACTCCGGATAGCGTTGAGTGTGTTTAGATCTCCAATTGTTTGGCCGATTTGAATCGTCACGTATTTAAATTGATTTTCAACCGGCTCGAGGTTAATCGTTACATCCCTAGTCTTGAAATAATAATTTCTTAACATCAAACATTGACTGTCAGTATTTATTCACCCGTTTCTCGTAGTTTATCATTTCCAAGTGGATAAAGAATATTTAGTATTGTGAATTTGTACATGGCTAAGTCAGTAGTGATGGCAGCATGTAACGCCCCACCCCCCCCCCCCAGTTGTTACATACAACCCGGTCTGCGCAGTAACTGGAATTTTACTGTCTTCTGATAGTGATAGTGATACGCATTAAACAATAATCGAGTGATATATACAGCTTGGGAGATTAAAATAATCCGGCACCAGATTGTCTCATTGTAAATGAGTAATAGAGAGGATACATGAACGGCCAGTGCTATATTTTTACTATGGTTATGTAATAAATGTTCGGCGATACCTTCAGACATAATTGGTAGAATTGCCGCACTTTTTTCTCACTATATAAGTTGAGTATGTGATAAATATACAGTACATGTCATGGAAATTGATTATGCTAGCGTGTGTTGGAAATATTTAAACAGTGTGTTACAAGTTGCCCGCGTTCATTTGTGCCCGCATCTAGTTCCTCTAGAAAACGGTTGTAGGCTGTGCATAAGGGCTTGCCGAGCAACATCACAGCAGGTACACACGAAGACAATAGTGTGTAGTGTAGAGATAACTTTGACAAAGCTAAGAGAAACGGGCACTCGCAATCAGAATCAAGGACCGGAACTATCCGTGTTATAATAAAAAAAATACTATATTTTTTTTAAAATGTCTTTTTCAGATTTTCCATATACATTTATTGTAAGTGTATCTTTGTCTGTGCGTCACAGGTGGTTTATTTCACCGCTCTGTTTCCATACGTGATTCTTCTGGCTCTGCTGATCAATAACGTGCAGCTGCCGGGAGCCATAGACGGCATCCGCTTCTTCATCATCCCTGAGTGGGACAAGCTGCTCAATGTGGAGGTGGGTACCAAGATAAATGAGAAACAGGCCTGGAAATATATTCAAATAATTTCTCATTGAAATACTAGGGTTTTTGGTAGTCAAAATAATTAGTTTGGCGAAATTTCAGTGCACTTGCTATTATTTTAAGGAAAGAAAACCAATGCATGCAAAATAATTCATGCTCTGACTCCCATTTTCCGTGTTTAATTAACACCATAAATGAGCATGCTAAATGTGGTAGCCCTAGTAAAAACTAAACTGACTGCTGAGAGAACAAATTGATTTTCAGTGTCCGTGTGCTGATTGTCATTCGGCTCTACAGTACATTGTTTGGCCTGTGTTTTATATTAATGTTGTGTGATGTGTGTGTTTAGGTTTGGATTAATGCAGCAGCTCAAATCTTTAACTCCATTGGGATTGGCTTCGGCTCGCTGATGGCGATGGCCAGCTACAACTCCTACAACAACAATATCCTCAAGTAATATAGTTTAAAGACTTTTTAAAAAACAAGAAATCTGGTTGCATGCAACATACCATCTTACGTCCATGCACAGAAAGTTGTATAAAAAATAGCAAGTCGAGTTGTACTTGCATATCTCTGGAGCAAAGAGCATTTTGATAATCGATTTATTGCGCTAATGAATTTATATTGCCATGCATTTTATGTGAATTTAACCTTATGTTATCAGTGTTCAAAGAAAAATAACTCAATAATGACGATTTTACACTACATTCTATTGATTTTTCTTCTCATAGTCATAATTTGTGTTCCTGTGTAGAGACACTCTGGCCATTTCCATCACTAATTCCCTGACTAGTATATTAGCAGGATTTGTCATTTTTTCGGCTTTCGGCTACATGTCGCACCTTCAGAATGTGCCGGTCAGTGAAATTGCAGTGGACGGTGGGTCATTTTAATGTTTAGTCTTGACTTGTTGCTTTGTGACAAAGAATGGTCTTTTATTGTTAAATCTGCTGTGCCTCCTAATGATCCTCCATGCAGGTCCGGGTCTAGTGTTTGTGGTTTACCCACAAGCCTTTGTCGACGTATGCCGTCGCTACTCTGTGGGCCGTTCTCTTCTTGTCATGTTCGTCTGCCACGGTGACCTGGACAGTCAGGTATGATGAGAACAACACTCACCTGTCATTTTAACTAACTGGTTAATGTGGCCAACACAACACTTATGAATCGCAGACTGAAGCAGATAATCAGCGTGTAGTTTAGGCTGATAATCATTCACCTCACAGGTGTAATGGGGCCCCGGAGAACCACCCTAAGTTACAGTAACTATTGCACATTTAGAGTGGCCTTTTTTGTGGGCAGCCTACGCACCCCTGTGTTTGCACTACTCTGTGTCTAATAGCATCTTGATATGCCATCACCTGGGTGAGGTGGATGGATTATTCGAAAAGGAGAATTGTGTGAGTGAACACAGGATATAACGAAAGCGATTTGTGAACAATATTGAGCGAGGAAATGGCCTTTTGGGTACATAGAAAAAGTCCTGCGATCTTGAGTTCGAGTCTCATGAACAGTTGTGTCCAGGGCAAAAACAATGAGTGTTGCGTTTATAATTTGTCAGTGTATTTAGAAAAAAACTGCTATAGTATCTGATCAAGCATTCATTAGTAAATTGTAAAGTAATGTGTACATAATCGGTAGTGTACTGACGACACTGTTCATGTAAGCTAATTTACATTAAAAACTGGTAGTTCATAGTCATGAGAATCTAATGACACCCAACATCATTGGAAAATAACATGTGAATTCCTCCTGCCACAAAATATAACAAGCAACATAATAATACATTGATTTGCCTTATTTTCATAACATTTAAGACATTGAAAAAAGCATTATGTATCTGTAAAGCATGCATGCTGGTAGTATCCTGCCTTTAATCAGCTACTTTACATGAGAAAATTCTAGTATTGTGAATATAATGAAAACCATCATTGGAAATAAGGGTAATGACGAACTATGCTAAATACATAATAAGAAACCTTTGGATCACAAGAAACTTCCTTTTTCTTATGCAAAATATTATTTATATATTTGTTTCGTTTCATTGGGTTGTGAAATGAACCTGGACCTGTTTCATGACGAGGGTTTTATCATGAGAAAACACGATCTAAGTTCAACCGGGTAACCATATGTGATTTATGATTCATGAAAGGCGAGCTGTTCAATTCACTTTGGTCACTCTCAATGTCATGAGAAAACATTAAAATACACAGCACGAATGTATGCAGTTGAGTCATTTCACAGAAAAACATGGTTAAAGTTTCGCTTCTGTTGGGTGTGTTTGTTCTGTAGTTGCCATGGTCGAGGTGATGGTGACCAGTCTGTTGGACAGCTACAGTAAACCCATACTCAAGTACCTCAAACGCAAGGAGTTTCTTGTGCTCGTAGTCTGCAGTGCGGCGTTTCTCCTGGGCATCCCTAATGTCATGCAGGTTACCAGATTTTATATTCATTTTAATGTAATTTAATGTAATTTAATGTAATTTAATGTAATTTAATGTAATTTAATTTAATTTAATTGCCATTTATTTAGTTTAGTTTTGTTTGTGTTACTTTTTTATTTTCTTTTATTATTATTTTTTTTATTATTTATTATTATTTATTTTTATTTTTTATTTTTTTTTTTATTTTTTTTTTTAAATACAGATTTTGTTTATAGGATATTATATTATTAATTAACAAATATTTAGTTGCGATTTTATTAGATTTTATTGTGTTTTTAGCTCACCATTAAAATAGCTTACAATTTAGTATCTAAGATTTTTTGTTTATTCTTCTTGCTATTAATTGCTTTTTTTTTCAAATGTAAATAACATTTGCTGCATTTTTCACATTAGCATTCTGTAGAACTGCAATGATATTAATTGTGATTCAATCGTCCAAAGTGTCTGCAAAGTCTTTGCAGTAGCCTACAAATGCAGCAGCATGTATGAAAAAGATAGTTATTTAAATAAATAAATGATAGACCATGGTCCCTCAGGCTTTATTTTCTATATGCCAAATAGATAATTATTTTTCTTTTTCATTTTGGAGTCAAATGAACCTGGACATGTTTTCGTGGTTAATAATTCATGAAACAAAAGATCAATCAAATGCTGCATTTGATCTTTTTTTTCCTCACTGAAGCTCTTGTTTGAAGTCTCACTGTTTGGACTTAATTGCTACATTTCTTTCAGATAGATGACATTTGCATTAATGATCGTATTCTACATGCAAACGATATCAAGTGTGACTTTAGTGTCCAAATTCTTTTTCAGTTATATTAATTAAAAAACATTATGAATGGCCAAGTATGGCGTAAAGCGAGTAGGTATTATGAAAAGGTTCAGGTGAAGTTCTGAAGAAGTTAATGTCTGTCAAACTAACGCTGATCTTTCTGCTCAGGTGGGGATCTATGTGTTCCAGCTGATGGATCATTATACTGCTATCGTGTCCATCATGTTCCTGGCGTTTTTTGAGGTGCTTGGTGTCTGTTGGCTCTACGGTGAGAGACTAACATTTGATTAATAATGTGTCTGTCTCTACAGACATAGTGCCACTTTTGAACTATTTCATCAAGCATGGAACAGAATTGCTAAAAGTCTCATTTTAACAGGCGTAAAGCGTCTGTCCAGTAATTTACTGGAGATGACGGGAAAGAGACCCAACATTTTCTTCAGGGTCTGCTGGTGGGTCATTTGTCCTGTCTTGATAACCGTGAGTGCGATCATCCCACCGTTCCTGGTCTGAAACCCCAGTCTGAATTGGTGTTAGAATTGAAATGTGTTTCTGTGTCTCTCAGGTTATCCTGGTGTTCTCGGTGATTCAGTTTAAGCCAGCGCGGTATGAGGATTACGTTTACCCGGCGTGGGCTCAGGGTGTGGGATGGCTCATCGCTTTGGCCTCCATCATCTGGATTCCTCTCGCAGCCGTGCACACACTCTGGCTTCTGCCCGGATCCTTCACTGAGGTACTTTATGGCCTCTCCGTTTATGCTTTGGAAGGGAAATGTCAGGTTATTGGCTGGAACCATTGATATAGACGTCCGTTCAGACATTTGGGGTCGATACAATTTCTAATGTTTTTGAAAGAAGGCTCTTCTGCTCAGCAAGGCTGCATTTATTTGATCAACAATACAGTGGAAAAACATGTGGAAAGATTTATACAAGTTAAAATAATGTTTCTGTTTAGCATATACTTTACAACTGTCATTTATGCTGTGAGGGACGCAGCTGGATTTTCATGGCATAATTATGACGCTCCAGTCTTCCACGCTGTCACAAGATCTTAGCCAGAAATCATTTGATTTTGGCTTGCCGAAGAAACATTATTTATTATCAAAGTTGAAAACAGATCATATCTTTGTGGAAACCGTGATACGTTTTGTTTTTCAGGACTCTTTGATGAATAGAAAGTTCAAAAGAGCAGCATTTGTTTTAATAGGAATCTTTTGTAACATTTATAAATGTCTTTACTGTCACTTTTAATCAATTGAATGCATCCTTGGTGAATAAAAGTTGTATTTTGCATAATAATTATACCGGTTTAGTCCCTAATATGCAGAATACATACTTGTGTAAGTATTTATAAACAAAACTGCCAATGTAATTTACTCCGCAATCAAAGTTAACTTTGTGAAGATAATTTCATAAAGATAAATACTGACATCATTTTTACATTAAAACTAATAACCAAGTCATTTAAATCAAAATGAATAATTAAGTATTGCATATTATTAAATATTCAGTGAATAGATTGAATTTGTTGGAAAAAGAAATATAAAACAATGATTATTAGAGTTTTTGTACTTCAAGATTTCATGTGTAACTCGGTGCTCCTTGTCATTTCTTTGTAATTATTTGTGAAAATTACTATCAATTTCTGAGTGAAAATATTTTTCAGTGTAGTGATCGTTTGCAGTTAAAGAACCAGCCAATTAAAAACCGATTTGGGCCTGATGTGAGAAAATATTTGAAATGAAATTACAAACATTTTTGTTTCTTATATGCAAGCCCTTCAACACTGGATCGTTGAAGACTGTGACGAGTGAAGACTGATCTGTGCTTCTTTCTTTTGTTTCAGAGACTAAAAAAGTCCATCACACCGTTTTCTCTGGACGATGACTCGGAGCAGAAAGGAGCCATTGTCATCAGCTCCATCGTACCTCTATCTGACAAATCACCAATCCAGACTAACTTATGAACTGCCACTGGATCACTGGAACAGGCCTAGACCAGACCGCTGGAGACCAGACCGATCAAAACCAGCAACACATCTGAGGATTATTTACTGGATCAGTGGAAATCTGAAATATCGGCCTAAATGTGAACTTTTTTTCTATAGGATTCATCTCATATGTGACAGAAATAACCTCTTTAGGGTTTAAGACTTTTGCAGTTTACTGTATGATGCAGAACAGTGTCATAGGATGTCATGTTGATATCAATAAAATGAAAGATTGTTTTACAGTCAAAGACACAAAGGAGTCATTTTTGTGCCCATAATGCTTTTATTCTCATCAGCAGGTGTTTGGTTGAACCTTTATGGGCGTGATGACTGAACAGCAGTCCAGCACGAGATAAACCCTCGCTCAGGCAGGGTCCATGCAGTGAACTTCACCCTCAATGCGCTCAACGACTGGCCCCTTTGCTCTCCTTTACAGCAGGAGCTCCTTATTTTGGACATCTTCAGTTTCTTAAGCGTTGAAAGCTGACATTCGTGCGAATTCAGAATTAATTCATGCTAAAAAATATACAAACCAAATACTGTTAACGTTGGTAATAGTTTGTGTGGATTTATACATTATAACAGGTACATTTCAGAATACCTTCAGATTAAGACTTTGTTCTTTGTTCCCAACCTGCTGTAAATTCACGGCTAAGATCCCAATTCAAATGAGCGAATCTCAAGAAAACACGTACATATACATTTCATTTTAAAACCAAAAGAAATCAGAAAACTATGCCTCTTTTTAGGAGCATAATGATTTTTCATTGTGACATTATTTTAATTACAGTTAAGCACATTAAGTAATTGTTTTACGGCATTACATAAAAAAAAATGACTAATAAAATGATTCTTTTAATTTAAATCTGCACAAAGGCAGTGCAACGATATTAAATACTCTACATCTGAAATGTAGTTATAATGTAAATGTAGTAATTTGTTGCCATTTATTAGAACAAACAAAATATGCTTAAAAGCAAACAGGTAATATAATAGTTTTATAAATACTCGATTTTAATAGTCTTTTTGGATTATGGTAATGAATTGGGGGAAAATAATGTCACATATTTGTCGTTGTGACTTGTAATTACAGTTAAACACAAAGTAATAGTTTTATTGTATTAAATAAACACATTTTTTTCAATTTAAATCTACATAAGGCAGTGAAACAAATACTAAATAATAAAATGTTGTTTTTTACTGTTAAAAAAATTATTTAAAAACAAAACACGCAAAATGACAAATACTACCATTATTTTTAAGTACCCAATTTTAATATGTTTTTAAAAAAAATGATTAGACAAATGAGAATTGTTTTCTTAATTGTCATGAAAATAATGTCATAAAATATCTTAATTTTATTGTGAATGTGAACTGGACAATTTCTAAACAGGTTTCATGATACTCAAATATTGAATTTGATTTATTTCATGTAATTTAAGATTCCACTGGTGAAACGAGGGGTAGTTTCCCAAATATTAACAATATGAGAATTTTAATAGAAAAGAAATCAAGTTTTGGATTGTTTTGAGATGTAGAACAGCAAAAAGTAAAGGAATTTATCCATAATTAATAATCATAATCACATTTAATCAATAAGAATTAATTATATCAACTATTATTTCTTTTCAAGTCCTCACTACAGTGTTTCCATACTTATTTTCCAATGAAAGAAGCCAGTGTCGTACATTACATTCAGTGAAAGTTCAATGTAAAAGCAACATTTCTAATTCGGTCTCAGATTCGGAGTGCAACTCAAACAGGTTTCTTTCTCATGAAAATCCTGCACTGATTTCATTTGAGCGCTTCAAACGAACAGTAGCTGTTGTAGGTATGAGAACCACATCTACATACAATTCAAGTTAGAATACTCATGAAGAAATTAATACAGTAATTAACATCACCTCAACCGGCACAGAGCGACTGTTTCTTATCGTCACACTCTTAAAACAGATATGAAATATGACCTAAAAAAAAAAGACCAAAAATGATTGCAATTCATGGCGTACTGGTCTCGGTATAACCTGTCTCACATGACCATATCAGACAGTAACACACATTAAATCTTCGTTCTTTTGTTCCAGTTTCTGGCGTTGTGTGCTTTTAGAAAAGCCTGAAAGTTTCCCCTTATATTTGAGACAGCAGCAGACTGTGTAGGCTACATCTGTGAATTTCAACGCTGTCCAGCGTCCGAGCGTCGCATCAGATCGAGCCACACAGCGCCACCTTCTCCGATTTGATCCGATCTGCAAACCAAAACCAATTCCCTTCAATCAGTCCTTTAAAACGAGGTGTTATACATATTTTTGCCCAGTAGGTGTCGTCCCGTTCCCGATCCGTTTCTATGACACTTGCTCCACCGACCGCATCTGCACATCACCGATCTACAGAGAGAGAGAGAGAGAGAGAAGCAGAGAGGAGGCGAGAGAGAGGAGAGATGGAGAGAGAGCGTGAGAGAGATGGGAGAGAGGAGAGAGAGAGAGGAGAGAGGAGAGAGAGAGCGAGAGAGAGAGAGAGAGAGAGAGAGAGAGAGAGAGAGAGAGGGAGGGAGAGAGAGAGAGAGAGAGACAGATGAGAGAGAGAGACAGATGAGAGAGAGAGACAGATGAGAGAGAGAGACAGATGAGAGAGAGAGGGAGATATCAGAGAATGCGATTCATTCAATCAGACAATGTAATACAGACGATCAGCAGGTGATGAGTGGATTGCTGATCGATGATTGTATGTCTCAATGCTGTATGAAGACAGCACAAAATGAGCTCGGCACAGGATATTAGTCTTACTTAAATCATAACAGATCACTATGGACTTTTGTGAAAATTAAAGTCAGCCACACAATGTATATGTATACACACTCTCAGGCCATCCAAGATGTTTGAGTTTGTTTCTTCATCAGATTTGAACAAACGTAGCGTTACATCAGTGTCTCAGCCATGGATGCTCTGCAGCGATGGGTGCCGTCAGAATGAGAGTTTAAACCATTGATAAAAGCATCACAATAATCCACACACTCCAGTCCATCAGTTAACATCTTGTAAAGTTAAAAGCTGCGTGTTTGTAAAAAAACAAACAAAAAAAACAAACAAATCCATCAAGACATTTTTTACTTAAATTTCTGGCTAAAATATGAATCCTCTATTCCGCGGTGAAAGTGTTCTGGTGTGGATCAGGAGAGAAATCTGCACAGATCAAGCCAAAACAGTCCAAAACGGTTCTAAACAAATATGTGGCTGGATTTTGATGTGAGAAGCAACAGAAGATGGACTTTTCACTGGAGGAAGCGTTATTATGGATTATGGACTTATATTTTAGCCAGAATCAATGGTTTGAAGTTAAGGCATCTTAATAATGGATTTGTTTCTTACTAACACGCAGCTTTTGTCTATCCAAGGCATTAACTGATGGACTGGAGTGGTGTGGATTATTGTGATGTTTTTATCAGCTGTTTGAACTCTCATTCTGACGGCACCCATTCACTGCAGAGCATCCATTGCTGAGACACTGATGCAATGCTACATTTCTCCAAATCTGATGAAGAAACAAACTCTTCTACATCTTGGATGGCCTGAGGATGTGTACATTTTCAGTAAATTTTCATTTTTGGGTGAACTATTCATTTTCTGATAACTATTTGCTCCTGAAATAAAGACCTGGTTTTAAAATTACTCATGGTTTTGGTTCAACGTTATATTTGTTTGACATGTTTGCTATTTATCAAATGATTAATGCTGGCATTTTTTAGGTTTTGAAGAGAAAGTTGGAAAAACTTTCAGCTTTGTCGTCAATAAATGAATTTGAATTTGATAATGTTATAAAATAAAAAAGGAATTTAACAGTTTCTGTCCCAGAAAACACCCAGACAAATCATTGATCCACAATTTGCAAATGCAATTCAATCAAATATTATTATTACTATTTTCTATTTGAATATATAGTAAACTGTAATTTATTTCTGTGATGCGCAGCTGTATTTTCAGCATCATTACTCCAGTCTTCAGTGTCACATGATCTTCAGAAATCATTCTAAGATGCTGATTTGCTGGTAGTGCATGTGTTTGTTGTGGACTCACCTGAACATGAGCAGGCGCGCTCAGGACGTATGTGACGGCACTGGCGATGTCTTCTGCTTTCAAACACTGTAGAAGACAAACATCCATGATGCAGTTAAACAGCAGGACTTGTATGAAGAGACACGTCACACACACGATCTGCTTACCTTTATACTTTCATAAACAGCCGCGGCTCTCTCCGGATCGCTGTTGTGATGCCGGAAGGCAAATTCAGTTTCCACTATTCCAGGTGATATACACTAGGAGAAAAGCACAACTGATAGGTTAATAAATATGACAATGCTGAACAGCCATTAGTCTTTTTAAATCTATTGTTATTTGCTATTATTGCTGGAACTTTTATTACATGAACTGGCATTAAATTACCGTGTTAACTGTTGGTAAGATTTCATAAAGGCTGCATTATCTACAAGCAGTAATTAAACAACTCTTTGACTATTGGTTGACATTAATTAATAGCCAACAAAAAAGAAAAAAAAACATTAAAATTAATGAAACAATTATTAATGAAAGAATATTAGTAAAATGCTACCTATTTAAATTAAAGCACTATTAAATTTAACTCAAATCTCAAATATTTTTTGCGGACCTTTTCCTCAGTTGATGTGTAATGATAAAACAACCAGTTATCTGCTTTTGTCATTACTTAATTATTTACGTCTTTATATATTTATTATTAGTTTTTTTACTTTATTCGTAGGGTTTACAACCGTTTTTTTTGTCATACGAAACCAGTCTTCATTCAGAGTGATTACTTCAATAATTTAACAAATACATTTGCAGTATTCACATTGCTTGAGGCTGTTCAATGGTAACATGACATGGTAAACAACTTTTGCAATAAGTGTTTAATTTGGAAATTATTAATTGTTTGGAGTTTCCTTTTTTTGGTTTCAATTAATTATTAGCTTTTCAGTAACTCTTTGGAGTTTGGAAATCATTTGAGTTATTTTATCCTTAATATGCTATTCTCGGTTTTTATTCATATATTTTTAAACATTATTTTTTTTAATTTTTAAAATTAGGTTTTATAATTTTTGTCTTTATTTAATTTATTATTAGTTTTAAAGATATTAGGATTTATTGTTGTGTCTTTAATTTTATAGGTTTTAAAAATTTCTCATAATTTCATGTTTTTATTTCAATTTGAGTTATTTAGTACATCAAATCAAACCAAATTAAAATGAGTTGTGTTACCTTGGCAACTAGCTGAAATAAAATAAGTTTTTTATATTTTGTGTTAGTTAAGCTTTATTTATTAAAGTAACAACATGAGTTTTTATGGGTTTTAATTTTAGTTACATATAATAAGCGGTGGTGTCTGTGTGTGTGTGACAGGTCACGTGGCTAGGATGTGGTTTGGCTCCCGTAGCTCTTGTCTCAGTGACCCTCTGTCACAGCGGTCACAGCGTTTTTTTTGAAATTGTAGTTGGCGCAGTAGAAGTGTTCGTCAGCGCTGGGCACCATCCTGTGACCCCCCATACTGCCGAGAGATCATCAACAACAGCCTCGGATGAGTGTGTACAGCAGCACATTCCTGCTGTTAAACAACTCAGACAGACAGTAAAGCGCAGCACCTGTTGATGTTGATGATGTGTCCGTCATCCACGTGTCTCTCCTTCATGGACTGGTAGGCCTCACGCGTGCAGATGGCCAGAGCGAGTATGTTGACCTGCACAGGAAGACAGATGGTGTATGAATGGATGATAAAGATCCAGATCATGTCTAGATCATATTTTAAATATCTTCAAAATCTTTCCTGAATGCATGGCGCTAGCAACGCAAAGGTCATGGGTTCAATTCCCAAGGAAAGCATGAACTGATTAAATGTATGCCTTGAATACAAGGCAAGTAAAAGCAATGCAGAGCAAAAACAGTAAAAAAAAGAAAATGAGAATTTATATTTTGCATAAAGGAAAATTGAAGCCTATTTTGGACAGTGTTGTTAAGGTTCTAAAAATAAAAATTTAATAGATAAAATTGGGACTTTTTTCTCACAATTGTGAGGAAAAAAGTCACAATTTAATTTAGATTTTTTTTTATTATGAGGCAGAAAATAATAAAATCAAGTCAAATAAAATATAATAAAAAAAATTTGTTTTTAGTTAGTAATTTTAGTTTTCGCACTTGTACTACTTGAAAATATTGCAATATTGCCTCGGCAGCTAATTGAACTATGTTTCAGTTGAAGTACTAAAAATTATACTAAATTCAAAATACTTTGAAAAATTCGAAATGAAATATCTAAATAAATAAAAAATATTAGTGTATAAAAACATATAATAAAAAAAAACAGCACTTCTTAACAAATAACTAAAAATGCAACTAATGAAAAGCATAACAATTAAAAGCTAATAAAATATGAGTGTAAAAGATCATAAAGTAAATAATAGTACTGAAACATAATGATTGGACAGTTTCTGTTGAAGCTGCTGTCCCCATCCTGCAAAGATTAAAAGCCTTGTTTTGGTGCAGTGATTGTGTGTTATATAAGTGAGCGCTCCGTCAGTATCGTCCACCTACAAACAAATATTACAAGAGAGTAAAAATCCCAGAAGGGCCTGTACAAAGCATTTTCCCTTGAACAAACCAATTACTCTTTTAGTATTAATATGAAAATAATAAAATGAATAAAAAATACAGTGTATAGTATAGCAAAAAAGACAAATGATAATGTGGCAATTAAGGGGGAAAAAAAGGAAAATTAAGGTTCCAGTATGTATGAATCAAACTCACTCAGAATGCAAAGCAACTGTTAGTTGTTGCATCTACATTTACATTCATGCATTTGGCAGTCAAGTGACTTACATTGCATTGAAGGTTTGCACTTTATCAGTTCATGCATTCCCAAGGAATCGAACCCACGACCTTGGCATTGCAGATGCACATTGCATGGGCAACATCTGCTGTCGCTCAAGCCGCTGTTCAGTTAGGGAAAGTGGTTTTGAGTGAGAGCAGAACTGCAGTAAACAAATAAATGAAGTGCTGTTTGAGTGCCTACAGCAGTTCATTTAACCGCACTTGATGAAGCACTTAAAAAAGAGAGTTGAAGAGGTGAGCGCAAATTAAAAATGCAAAAACGATGGATAAAAGTGTGACCTTTCCATGGCTGTTTTAAAACGTAGGCAGCATTTTTGCTTGGAAAAGCAGACAGCAACATTAGGATATTGAACAGCACTGCACTGCAAGTCTTCTCAAGTCACACAAATCAGTCGGCCGGGATGCTGCCTACATAGACGGCAAGAGTAATGATGTGTGTGTTTCTAACTCACATCGATCATATTCCTCCAGCCGTCTGTCCTTCCGCTGAGCAGCGGTTCGTTGTGAGCCAGACCGGCATTGTTGATGCACACGTCCACTCCCTGATGCAGCGTCTTGATGGCCGAAAACATGGACAGAATCTCTTCCTCGTTGCACAGATCACACTTATACGGGATCAGAGTGCCGCTGTATCCCGCGCTCTGACACTCGGCTGCCAGCTTCTGCAAGGACAAGAACAGAAAACGTTTGAACAGTGACCTTTCAGCGTCTTCTGAGAGGATGACGAGACTGACAGCGGTAAGGAGATAAGAAACAGAAAGCGGGGGGAGGCGGGATGCAAAAAAGTTTAAAGTGGGGTTTTTGGGTGCGGTGCGTACGGGGGTGGGGTGTGAGTAGGGGACGTTGGGGGGCTGCTGGTAATACTATGCTTGGGTTCGGTCGTTGGCAGGTTGGGGTGGTGGTTCTGGAGGGACGGGGTTTGTTTGGTGGTCATAGGAGTAAAGTGGGACTGGTAGACCCGTGGGGTCTTTGGTGTTTGGTTGTTAATTTGTATTTTAGTTTGACCCGTGTTGTGGGCGTTTTGGTTTGGTTAGTTGTACTGTCTTCCCCCCCCCCCCCCCCCCCCGCGTGAGGATATCAAGAGTAGAGAGGTAGCAGTCCAAAAGACTAGTAAAATTTATCTTTTAAAAAGTGACCACTAAGGCTGTTCACTCAACAAAGCTATATTGGGAAATATTATGAGATTTAAACATAAACATTTTATCTTTGACTAAATTGCAAATATGTAATTCTTTCCTGTGATCAAAACGCTGAAATTTTCAGCTCAGCCGTCAGACATCAGTTCTAATATACTGATGATGGTATAAAGTTCAAAAGAACAGCATTTATTGAAATAGAAATATTTTGTAACCTCATAAAATGTCAATTTTTTAATTGATTAATTAAACTAGCTGAATTGAAGTATAACATTTGTAACTTAAAGGGTATTAACAAGTAAAACTATGCGATTAAATAGGTAAATACAATATTATTAAATATGAATATATATTTGTATTTTTTTTAACATTTATATTAAATATAACAAAAACCAAGTTTTTGTAATGAAATAAAGTAGCCCAAGTTCACTCAGCAAGCCCACATATATTGTGGACCCTTGCTTAGGTTTAGAGCACTACATTTAGTAGAAGATGGAGACCATAAAATTAATGACTTGGATCTTCTCTCTACTATAATTACAAGAATAATAATGTTGCCTCAATAGTAATTGTGAGGAAAAAAAACTAATTATTGTCTTCCAGTTAAAACGGCAAGCGAGGTGGCATTGCAATTATAAGAGTAAAGACCCTTGTATCCATGTATGCGCATTTCCCTCATTGTAACCAACCAAACGTCATCAACCGAGCACCATGGCAACAAGAAATGCAGACCACGAAGCTAAACGAGGTGAAATGAACTCAACCGACCTGACTGCGGTATGCCTCAATCATAACATAATTAACAGTCTTCCTAGAAGATGCAAGCTGGGCGGAATAAATTAATGACGGATCACAAAATCTACACACACTGTCAACTAATTTCTTTATGAAAAGAAAGACTTTGGGATATGGCACGGCTCAAAACTCTAATGATAGTGTGAGGGAACGCAACATCACATTCAACACCACAAGCTCTCACACACACAACACACGACCGACTCTCACTCTCACACTCACACTCACACACACACACATTATTACCCAGAATAAGAGCCCACTTTCTCTTCTGACCACTACAAGAGCACACGTTTCCTCCACATTACGGGCCCTGATTCCTACTTTTATCTGTTTTCTATTTTTAAACTCATTCAATCCATCCTCTTTGCATCTGAAATCACTAAGTGGGTAAAATGCGGACAGTGATAGATGACGGGACGTGTCCAATCTCTCTCTCACACACACGGGTCTATAAACAGGTAAAGCATTGACAGGCTTTCACTCACTTTACATCAATAGTGCTGATAAACAGCTCAAGTCCACTCATTAACACACAACACATATGAGCTGCCTTATTAGTGCACTTAAAACTCTGCTTATAGAGGTTGTTCACTAGGTTTTGGAAGAGACTGACAGTCCTGTATGCACTCTTCAGGTCTCTGGTTTAATGTAGTCCACGCTCCGATAGTGCCCTGAAATATCATTTTATGCCTTCATGCTTCATCCCAGTTTAATAAATGGAAAGACAATTCATTTTAAAGCGATGACAAAAATGAGCTTTTAGCAAAGCATCAGGACTCTCACACTGTTTTGGCACTGCTAAACCAATGAAAAAAAATCTAAATCAATGTCATGATCAAAATTGCATTATTTACATGTATCATTTACAAAAATTAACATAAGAGCAAAAGCTGTGACAGTTCCAAAATGTACTGACGCCCACCAATGGATAATGCACAGATTTCAATTATTGTGAATATATATATATATATACATACATAAAATATATATATATATACATCCATACACACACGTACACATACATACACATACACACACAGCATTACTGCTAATCTGCCCAAGTATTTTAAGTCATTTGTCTGGAGTCATTCTTTCTCACCAGTGAGTCAACTCAGCTTGCGGCTGATTGGTTCTTTTTTGGGGAGACTTACTTAGCTTGTGATTGGCTCACTTCCATCCCTGAGGGGCAGATGGGCCATAAGAGAGAGACGGGACCCAGGACAGGGGCCGGGTTTGGTTCTCAGTGAGTGTGTCTGTACTGGATGAACCCTTGATGCCAAATCAGAGTAATGAAGCGTTGCTGGTGCTACAGCCAAAAAATATCCTGACCCATCTGAACAACAACTTTAAGAGGCGACAACGCCAAAGGACAACACCCATAACATTAATGAGAATCTGCACATTAATGACTGAATTCAATTATGTAATCGTAACAGATACTAGTAAATACATGTGCAGATAAAATGTTTTAAAATAATGAAATGAATGAATAAATGAAAATAAAAAAATCAGATTCAATTAAATTAAAATTAACCACCTTTACTGTAATACTTAAAATAAAGAAAATAAATAAAATCTGTGTAAACAATGTGACAAATCATGTGTTTCAGAATTTTAAGAAGTTTTTAAATTAAAATTAAAGGTGAAATAGGTGATTTTCTTCAGAAACATTTTTTGTTATGCTGGTTGAAGGTATCTTCACATCCCGATAGCAATCATTAAGTTGTAGTGTATTATCTGCATATATTTTTCTGTGGGAAGGGGTGCGACCAAGAAATGTTCGCTTTCAGTGCTATCAGGCTAAATTAGCATTTTCCAAGATCTCTACTGCACACTTAAACACTTTTTAAAATGTATTTTAAAAAATATATGTATTAAAATTATATAACAATAAATAATCAGTTTAAAATATTATAAAATATACATAATAACATTCCGGTTGCTATTAAAGTTACAAAATGTTACATACTGAAACAATGAAATAAAAAATAAAAAAAATGTTTTTTAGTAAACAACAAACATACTCCTGCAGGTCTAAAAAGTATATTATAATTTACCAATATTATTTAAGAATTTTAATTAAGATATTAATAACTCTACCAATGAACAGAAAGCTAAATATATTATTAACACTCAAAATATCCACATTTAGTCTCTCAGCACTGGCTACAAGACACACAAGTGAAACCAATGCGACGCTCTGCATTAAAGAACAAAAGCACTGAGATTTCATTTAGACACAGAGAGAGAACATAACAGGATGAGCTGCTCTCAAATTCACTTACTGTTCTTTTCTTACGACCGTATGGAAATAGGTACAAGAGCAGGAAGAACCTGGTGTGAAGGAGAGACGTTTGGGGAATTCTGAACCATAAACACACACACACACACACCTTTCCTTCCTGATCTGGGTCTCCTTTCACCTGCTGTGAAGAGCAACTTGGCCTGTCATTGTAAATTCACATCTTCATTAGCTAAAAGCTGCAGATCTGAGGCCGCCCAATGAAACGGGCAGTGATTCAAAAAGAGCCAGAAACAGTCAGACTAAATAGACCACAACTACTCAATCAGACGCTCCTAACAAGGGCTGTCAGACGCACCAGCACTGATGCCGTCAGAACTCATAAGTCCATACTGAAGTATACATCTAACAGCATTGTAATATTTCACAATATTACAGTATTTTGATTAAATAAATGCAACCTGGTGAGCATAAGTATGGAAGCTTGATCCTTCGGATGAAAAAAATACATTAAAAGTTTTTCTATAAAAAAATAAATAAATCAAAATTATGAAGAAAAGTCAGGAATTGTGGAATTTTTTTAAGACTTTTTCGCAAAGTCAAAAAACAACCCAAGGAGGATGATTAAAGCAGAAATGTGAGGGTTTTTTTAGGGCTTTTATCGGTGGGGAGACCAATAAACACATAGAAAACACAATAAATAAAAAAATAAAGTTCATTATAATTAAAAAGTCACAATTACATTTTTTTTTATTGCGAGGTAGACTAAAAAAAACAATTTGCAGGACAGAAACTCAGAAGGTGGGAAAAAAAGTCTGATTACCCTTTAAATTTATTTCTGTGCCAGGAAGGGGCCTTTATAATAAGGGACATCTTATGTCTTTGATTATATATATATATATAATATACTATCTATTATATATAGTGTGTGTGTGTGTGTGTGTGTGCTTTCTTTTCCTAGTTTTTTACTTGTAATGTAAAAATCACTCTCAAGGACAGTTTAATTCACATCGCATCCTTGTTTTATGCTTTATTTACTTAGTTATGTTTTATAATTTAACTATAATGGAATATGACTTGAATAGTTATTGGAAAAGTTGTCTTAAATTAGACTGTACAGTAATAGCTGACTATTATTAAATTATTAATAGTTTCTTAATGTTTTTATATTTCTTATATGCACACATACAGAGGAGGTGAAAGAGCTCACACTGTAAATGGATCACTAAAGGTCACACGGAGGCGCTGCTGATTAGTCTCTCTCTCTCACACACACACACACACACACACACAAACACAAACACTCAACTGTGATAGATTACAGCTGTCCAAAGGTTGGGCTGAATCGTTAATCAAAGTCATTAAAATCGGACTCGTTAAAATGATTCAAACCCCGCAGACGCCGGCCGGGTCATTAATGATGGATCATTAGCGCTGATGACCGCCGCCGCTGACCGGAGAGCTGTTGATTTAGTTCTTCTGCACAGAGATCAATGATCAGAAAACAGAGAACAGAGGACAGGAAGGGTGCGGCTGTCAGGATCAGTGTTGTGCAACACCTGAACCAACCCGTGAAGCCAGATTTCATCAACCGGCTCCGACTGACACACATCTGCGCAACACAGTCTACTCTAAATACACACACACACACTACAGAGAATGGTGAAAATAGAAACTGCATCAGCTGCAAAGACTGGACCCGCTGATATCCCATAATGCCACAGCAGAACTGAACGCTGATAGAAGTTAAATGAAAAAAATGCTTAAATTGTACTTGGGTAACACCTGAGATTTTTCAAATAGTCAAAAAGTGCTCAATTTAAATCTAAATAGAATTACTTGCAAAAAACACATATTTTATATGAATATATGTTCAAATGTAATTTATTTCTGTGATGCGCAGCTGAATTTTCAGCATCATTACTCCAGTCTTCAGTGTCACATGATCCTTCAGAAATCATTCTAATATGCTGCTCAAGAAACATTTCTGATTATTATCAAAGTTGAAAACAGTTGTGCTGCCCAATATTTTTGTGAAAACCATTTTTCATGGTCCTTTGAGAATTAGAAAGTTCAAAATAACATCATTTATTTAGAATTCTTTTGTAACATTATAGATGTCTTTACTGTCACTTTTGATCCATTTAATGCCGCCTTGATGAAAAAAGTATTAATTTCTTGAGATATTGAGTATCTCAATATCTCACTGGCCTCAAACCGTTGAACAGTCATATGTAAATATAAGCAATATGTATATAAATATGTAAATATATACACACAAATAGCAGGACTGCCACTATTCGATAAAACCACTAATAAAATAGACACATTTTCAATAAGGTAGTTTCATTATTGATTAATCAGGTCTTTGAGCAGAGAACCTTCGTCTTTGACGTCACTGTGCTGCAGTAAAACTAATTGAAACAAACACGTGACAGATGACAGAAGTACAGCGTGAGCTGCGGTGAGGAGCAGATCAGCACTTCTGGAAATACTTAATACTTATATAAACTAAACCAAATACTTCATAGAGTGCATGCATGCATGCATGCATGCATTCCATTACACTGAGAAAGGGAGAGCAGTCAATCAAATTCATTTTTGCAAGGAAAAAAGTAATGGCTTCAAATGATTGATATATAATAGAAAACCCGTATGCAAGGCGAGTCATAAATGTTTTTATAGTGTCTCAAAACTGACAAAACAATGAAAACACAAATCAGCTAAAATATATAGGCATATTATATATAATCTATATATAATAGAAAAAACAATAATCAACCCTTGTCATTTAATGAAATCTGTGATTCTTGCATTAAACATTTTAAATCAACTAGGCAAAAAAAACAAAAACAAATGACCCCTTTAAGGCATTCGAGCAAATACACAAATACAGATAAATATTGAACATAACAGCCCAATAACAATTTAAGAACTGTCAGTGTATTATCTTATCAAAACTTTCTATCATTGCACCATAAATCACTATACAGTAATCACCGATTATCGTGCTATACACATTGATAGAGACAGAGACCACATAAAAACAAAGAATAAAAGAAAACAGAAAGCAAAAGTACGACAGTAGAAACGTATAAGACGACTGGCAGATTATATAAGGTATGTGTGTGTGTGTGTGTGTGTGTGTGTGTGTGTGTAAGGAGTAACGCCGCTGTAATATTTAATCAGCTCAATGTTTAGTAAAATGGGAATCAGCCGTTCACATCACTTACAGTAAAGACCCCAGAGTTTAATGAGACACAGACTGAACAGATGAAGCCTGACACTCCTGCCAGTGGAGGAGCAATGAATCACAAGAGTCACATGATCATGAAACTGCATTGATTTAGATTTAAAACTAAAATTTCTGTCCAGATGACTATGGGATTGTTTGGACTGTTTTTTACATTGCATACAGTAAGTGTGACACACACACAAAATGTATTCATATTTTGAACAAGTAAACCTTTAATGTAATGTAAGTTGCTTTGGATAAAACGTCTGCCAAATGCATGAGTGTAAATCTTGTAAAAATGATCATTCCTGGAGGATCTGAAGGCAGAGTTTCATTTCCTCATCAAAGCCAATCTCTGAACAGAGTGTTTGGCGAGTGCTGAGGTTCTGTGGTGGTGTGTGTGTGTGTGTGTGTGTGTGTGTGTGTGTGTGGGAGAATGTTGGACAGAGATAGAGAATGTGGAATCTGAGATTCTGTGTTGGGACAAAGCCATCCAATTTAGTTGTCAGCACCAGAGAAAGCAATCCCCGGCCGTGATGTATGTGTGTGTGTGTGTGTGTGTGTGTGTGTGTGTGAGACGGTAAGACCGAAAGCCGAGCGCTCTGCATTACTCTTCCTAAAAAAGGCCAAGAGCAGAGAAATGAGCAGATGATAATTGTTCATCTACACCTCAGAAGTCATTCAGTATATTTAATGACTGACATTTGATAAATCAGCGCATCTGACAAATGACAAAGTTAGGATTTGAAAACATTTGCTCTTCTCTGGAAAGCATTAATAACCAGCAGTCACCACTATTTTGCTCAAACATAAAACATCAGTTGAAAAATTAACAATGACATCCAGAATTATATATATATATTTTTAGCATTTAAGGTAAATGAAAGTGCTATTCTTTCTTTCTGTCCTTCTATCTTTCCTTAATTCATTTTCTTTTCCTCTTTTCTTTCCTTCATTTTGCACTCTTTCTTTCTTCATGCCTTTTTGCAGAATACAGTGCTGCTATTGTTAACTAAAACTATTATTTGTTAACTGTAATAAAGCTGAAATAAAATATAGTTATTAAAAAGCGATACAATGATAAAACATCCATTAAAACAAGAAGTTAAAGGAATTAACAATACCTAAAACTAACATATATATAAATGAAGATTAAGACAATATTATAAAAGTATATTATAAAACAAAAACGGAAAAAGCCAAACAACACATAAAAATTGAAAAAAACAACAAAAATTATGGAATATACAAACTAATTATGCCACGACAATACCATAATATTATATAGTAAAATAGAAACTTAGTATTATAAATAATAATATGTAATATTATATCACTAAAATTAAATAATATAAATAATAACTAAAAAAAACTAAGAATATCACTAGGGATTAAGGGGACTGATGCAACCTCTCCAAAAGCAATACACAATGTCATGAAATGTGTATTTCAAGCAATGGACCAGTTTCTCCTACAAAAGTGATTATTTCAACAGATCTCCTCCAGCAGATACAGAAGAAGATGGACTGAGCTGTCAAAGGATGTTTAGTATGCACACTTAGTACATAGAGCGCTTCTCTCTCCTTTTGTTTTAAAGGCACAGAAAAATCCCTAAATAATCTTACTTGGAGTGATATTTAATCTGAAGTGTTTTGTTGGGAGAATGTTTCAATGCTGATTACATGCAAAGCCTGAATGCACTGTGCAATGCACAGGTCATAACAACTGCATACTAGACGATCCGTATGCCTTTAAACACGACATCAGTCTCCAGGGGCTGTTCAGAGAAAGACGCTGTTCACACACAGACAGTAATAGAAAGACAGCATGGTCGCGCGGCACGTCCTCAGACCGTCTGACCACCGACGGATGAATCCATCTCGTGACACGAGGGGGTTTCATTATCATGCAACAGCTCAGTATAATCGCGGATTACTCCACACAAAGCCTTTCAGCATATTTCCTCATGCAAGTACACGACACGCTCACTGTGAGAATAAAACTACTCAATAAGAAATAAACAAAGCTTTGAGTCTTGTTATGAAATATATTCACATTTGATTTATTATTTAGGGCTGTTTCTCCCCTGCATCTCTCCCTCTCTCAGCTGGTCTCCATGCACTCAATGAACCCGCGCACATCCACGTTTCTGCTCCAGGATTCTGATGTCATTTAATGTAGAGACAGTGACTTTCAGGAGACACGGGACTCCCCAGGAGGCCATTAAATCTGATTTCAATCTCAGCTTCCTCTTGTGCGGAATATAAAGCTCAGATTGCTAAATTTCTACAAAAAATATTCGTGTGCTCCTCTTTGGGCTTGGATAAAACACACACACACACAAACACACTAGGGTTAATGAGGAAAGACGCCAACCTTAAGGGACCATGTGAATCTAAATTGTAACATATTTAGATATAAGCTTAGCATGTGCAGGATGGTGATGCACCAGCCAGTGTGTTATTAAAAGAAATAAATACAAATATTTGCTAATTTAGTTGTTATAGCACAAATGGTAAAACTAATCAAAGAGCTCATTTGTAAGTTGCACTGGATAAAAACATTTGCTAAATGTTCAAGCTGAAAGAAATGTGTATTATAAATATGTCTTTTCATTCCGGAGGGAAACACAGATCTAGTGAAAATGGAGTGTTGTGTAGATACTTGTGTAGACAATAGACATCAGGACTTTAACTAACTTGCACAGTTGCACTTTCCAATGATTTTATATATAACAGCAGGAGATGAGCTACATTTTTAATGCAAAGTTTGACATATGCTGTTTGCACTAATACAAAAGACTATGTAAGTGTAGAGTAAGTACCCTTAAAGCACTTTGCATGCTGCTAACATGTCCATGTGTGACCTACATGTCTGGTTTGTGTGCAGCGTTGGAGCTGTTTTCCATGCTGGGTGTGGAGCTGACACATCACAACCTGCAGGTGACATGACGACCCCTGTGCTGTCACATACAAGCACACGTTTTCTTTAGCTTCTCTCTGTGAAATCCAATAGATCTGAGACTGCTGAACAGACTTATCTAGTCTCAATAATAGTTTCCAACCCACAGCCCAACTTAACCAGCAGGCACTGCATTCGACACATACAGTGGGACAAAAAAGCATTTAGTCAGCCACCAATTGTGCAAGTTCTCCCACTTAAAAAGATGAGAGAGGCCTGTAATTTTCATCATAGGTATACCTCAACTATGAGAGACAAAATGAGAAAAAAAAATCCAGAAAATCACATTGTAGGATTTTTAAAGAATTAACTGGTAAATTCCTCGGTAAAATAAGTATTTGGTCACCTACAAACAAGCAAGATTACTGGCTCTCACAGACCTGTAACTTCTTCTTTAAGAGGCTCCTCTGTCCTCCACTTGTTACCTGTATTAATGGCATCTGTTTGAACTCGTTATCAGTATAAAAGACACCTGTCCACAACCTCAAACAGTCACACTCCAAACTCCACCATGGCCAAGACCAAAGAGCAGTCAAAGGACACCAGAAACAAAATTGTAGACCTGCACCAGGCTGGGAAGACTGAATCTGCAATAGGTAAGCAGCTTGGTGTGAAGAAATCAAATGTGGGAGCAATTATTAGAAAATGGAAGACATACAAGACCACTGATAATCTCCCTCGATCTGGGGCCCACGCAAGATCTCACCCCGTGGGGTCAAAATGATCACAAGAACTGTGAGCAAAAATCCCAGAACCACACGGGGGGACCTAGTGAATGACCTGCAGAGAGCTGGGACCAAAGTAACAAAGGCTACCATCAGTAACACACTGCGCGCCAGGGACTCAAATCCTGCAGTGCAAGACGTGTCCCCCTGCTTAAGCCAGTACATGTCCAGGCCCGTCTGAAGTTTGCTAGAGAGCATTTGGATGATCCAGAAGAGGATTGGGAGAATGTCATATGGTCAGATGAAACCAAAATAGAACTTTTTGGTAAAAACTCAACTTGTCGTGTTTGGAGGAGAAAGAAAGCTGAGTTGCATCCAAAGAACACCATAACTACTGAGAAGCATGGGGGTGGAAACATCATGCTTTGGGGCTGTTTTTATGCAAAGGGACCAGGACGACTGATCCACGTAAACGAAAGAATGAATGGGGCCATACATCATGAGATTTTGAGTGAAAACCTCCTTCATCAGCAAGGGCATTGAAGATGAAACATGGCTGGGTCTTTCAGCATGACAATGAACCCAAACACACAGCCCGGGCAACGAAGGAGTGGCTTCGAAAGAAGCATTTCAAGGTCCTGGAGTGACCTAGCCAGTCTCCAGATCTCAACCCCATAGAAAAGCTTTGGAGGGAGTTGAAAATCCATGTTGCCCAGCGACAGCCCCAAAACATTACTGCTCTAGAGGAGATCTGCATGGAGGAATGGGCCAAAATACCAGCAACAGTGTGTGAAAACTTGTGAAGACTTACAGAAAACGTTTGACCTATGTCATTGCCAACAAAGGGTATATAAACAAAGTATTGAGATGAAATTTTGTTATTGACCAAATACGTATTTTCCACCATAATTTGCAAATAAATTCTTTAAAAAATCTACAATGTGATTTTCTGGATTTTTTTTTTTCTCATTTTGTCTCTCAGAGTTGAGGTATACCTATGATGAAAATAACAGGCCTCTCTCATCTTTTTAAGTGGAGAACTTGCACAATTGGTGGCTGACTAAATACTTTTTTTCCCCACTGTATCAGTGTGTGCTGTGTAGTCAGTGCACTTTCAGCATTTTATGAGCTGATTTATGTGTGTTATCATAGTAATGGAGTGATGCAGTACAGTCACAGTTACAGTAAAGTTGATATGTGCGGAGTCAGTAGGATTAGTTTTTTTTTTTTTTTTTTAAGAAATTAACACTTTTATTCACCAGGGATGCATTAAATTGAGCAAAAGTGACAGTAAAGACATCTATAATTTTACAATGTTGTTCTTTTGAACATTTTTATTCATTAAAGAATCCTGCTAAATAAATTGTATCACAGCTTCTACAAAAATATGAAGCAGCACAACTGTTTTTAACATTGATAATAACCTGAAATGTTTCTTATGCAGCAAAATCAGCCTTTAGAAGGGATTTTTAGACTGGAGTAATGATGCTGAAAAATTTAGCTTTGATCACATGAATAAATACAATTTTAAAATATATTAAAAAAGCTAATAGTAATTTTAAATTGTTATAATACTTTAAGATTTTCTGGATTTTGCTCAATTAATTTCAGCTTTTGGTGAGTTCTTTTAATACATGTTGAGAGTATGTAGATTTGTGTCTGCAAACTATAATGTCTTATAATGCTGTCTAAGTAGGCAGCTCACTAGATTTTGGAACAGAGCTAGAGAGTGAAAGCATGGCAAGTGTGAATGAAGTACAATGCATTTCAAAGCACAGTGGGGGGAAACCCTCTTTACTCAAACTGCGGCTGGCCAACAGCCCAGCACTCACAACAGAAGCAAAACTAAAAGAGTCGGGTCCGTCTGATGGCACCGCAGTGACGCGCTTAAACAAATACAATGAGCCTCCTGCCAAGACGACAGAATTCATTAGCTGCAGAGAATCTATCCTTGGCCACCGGAAGACGACTGAGAGTCTGTGAAGGCTATTTAAGGTCTGATTAAGTGCCTTTTACGAGAGCCGTGAAACTTGGCATCAAATCTGACGACTGGGGCAGCGCTTACTGCTTTTTCACAGATCTAACAGAGCAGATTTCACACTGCATACAACTCACTGGCTTTTCTTCTCTGTAGAAATCAACAATTCTCAGACTTGTGTCATTCCAAACCTTCTTTCGTTCATGCAACACACACAAAAAAAATGTATTGTTCATGCTGCATTTGAAAGCAGATTTTTTTTTTTAAGTGCCTTGACCTGCTCGACAAAGATCAATATCATGCCGACAAAATATTTTAGAACTAAGATTTACGATTTATATACGATATAGAAATTTTCTTTATTTTTGTTTTGCATGACATTATATTTGATTTTTACATTTTCTTTGAGGTCACAATTTTCAAACTGGAAAATAGCAGAGTAAATGTTTAAAAATGAATCTTGTTTGACAGAAATAATAAATGCATATTAGTTTGAAACAACGAGCATAAATAATGACAATTTTTATTTAAACTATATTATCGCTGAGCTCTAATCTGTTAAACACAACTGTAAGGCATGAAGATATGAAAATTATAAGTATTAACGATTTTCTGTAAAGCTGCTTTAGAACAATGTGTACATTGAAAAGCACTATAGAAATATATTTGGCTTGACTCATTTCCAAGTGAACTGTTCCTTTAAGAGCCAGATGAAAAGAGAGATGATTGATGGACGTTGACTCATGAATGGATGGACCGGTGGCTGATGTCATTGTCCAGTGTTTGCCCTTGTAATCTGACGCATTAAAAAAGTGCCCACAACTGGTTTGGTTATGCATGCTTCAGTTGCAACAAAACATACACAAAGGCCATCCATTACTGTAACTGACAACTGGAATAATCAGTTCAGGGAACTGTGGTTTGAGAAAGCTGAGATTCCAGACAGGAATAACAACATTGCACAGTGACATTTCCCATTAACACATGCATGTATGTGACATTTGCAATCATTTAACACTTATGTTGCTGTATTCCCAGCTAACAGGGAACGTTCTCAGAATGTTTTTGAAGGTTCTTTCAAAGTTATGAACAAACGTTCTTCCATTAACATTAATAGAACGTTTATTCAAAGTTATCTGGTCTTCAATAATATTTACCAAATGCTTGCAGAAAAACATTATCTATACATTGTTCATGTAAGGTTTTCACGTCAGTTGGACATTCATTTAACATTAGTTTTAAATGTTACTACTTGTTTCAAAAGTTCAAAAAGAACAGTCAAACGTAGTATGGTCCTGTAAGATAAAATTATACAATGATCAAATGGAATGTTACAAAAAAAAACTGTATAGAAACTGGACAATTTGAAAGTTTACAGAACATTCAGAAATAGCCTCACTTTTTCATAATGTTAGCTAAATGTTTTTTTAGAAGATAATTTGTTATCTGGGTACCTTTACATGCACAATATGACACCAGTTTTGTTAAATAATCCAACAAATGTAAGATAAATGTCTTAATTTGAGTTCTTTATCAAAGATTTTTGGCAATTATCCCTATTTTGCAAGAAAACTAGACAATAAATGAGTTTTGTTGTGCAAAGGTAGCTCATTAAAGAAACCCCAAAAAACACATTTACAGTAAATGCTGAAATCATTAAGGCTTTTGTTTTTCTTTATGGCAAAACAAACAGATATGTGCACAAGACATGATTAAACTGAATAAACTCATAGACATGCTGATGTTTTATATTCATGCAAAGCCACAACCGCGGTAATCTGCACAAATCTAGTTGATGATCAGGATTTGTATGAACTGTTCCCCTCAAATCACCCTTTTTCCAATAAAACAACACAGTTTGTGCAAGCATCACAGATGTAAGATGTGCATGTAAATTCTCTCATTGCAACCTGATTTGAGAAATTCTTGTAGTATTAATAACCTGTGCAAATATACAAGCAACTAAATTACAAAAAAAAAAACCTGCCAATGCACAGAGCTAAGCACCAAGTAACTTTTCCTGAAGGTCATGATTAAAGTGCTGAGATCTAGTGGAGACCATACAGATCTTACCAAGAACCACCAAATGCCACTCTTCTGATCTTATTTATAGTTAAAGCATTGCAAGGATCTGTGCAATGTTTCAATAATTTCCTCATTAAAAATGGCAATTTGCTGAAAAATCACTTACCCTCAGGCCATCCAAGGTGTAGGTAAGTTTGTTTCTTCATCAGAAACAAATTTGGAGAAAGCAGCATTACATCAGTGTCTCAGCAATGGATGCTCTGCAGTGAATGGGTGCCGTCAGAATCAGTCCAAACAGCTGATAAAAACATCACAATAATCCACACCACTCCAGTTCATCAGTTAACATCTTGTGAAGTGAAAAAACGGTGTTTGTAAGAAATAATAATAATTTTTGGAACATAAGACATTTATTCTTTCTTCCCTAAACGAGTCCACCATCAATAAGATTTCTTTCTCCAGTGAAAAAGTAATCTGGTCTGAATCAGGAGAGAAATCTGCACAGATCAAGCACCGGTTACAAGCCAAAACAGCTCTAAACAAATATGTGGCTGGATTTTGATGTGAGAGAGAACAGGAGATGGCTTTTTCACTAGAGAAAACGCTATGGATTATGGTCTCTATTTTGGCCAGAAGAGACATTTTAATGTTAAAACACCTTAATGATCTATTTGTTTCTAACAAACACGCAGCTTTTCACTTCACAAAATGTTACTGATGACTGGGATGGTGTGGATTACTGTGTGTGATGTTTTTATCCGCTTTTTGGACTCCATTCTGACGGCACCCATTCACTGCAGAGCATAAACTGCTGAGACACTGATGCAATGCTACATTTCTCCAAAACTGTTCCCATTATGAAAACAAATTTTCAGCAAACATCCAGTCTCTCCTATCTAATAGAACAAGTTTGGTTTTTGCAGCTTTCTGCTAACAAGTTGATTTGAATCAGGTGTGTAGATAAAGCAGTCATACAAAATGTGCAGTGCTGTGTTGAGTTGAGAAGCCACTGAAAGTTCATCCCAATCAGCCATGAGCAGCCCTGATCACATGAGCCCAACCAAACACTCAGTGCTGCTAAGGTCAGCGGAATATTCCAGTTTACTGAATCCATGCATGATGTAAAGATCATGACATCAGCAGAGGGCCTGCATGCACTGTGTCACGCACCACTTGTTTTCTAGGAATAGATTGAGCTTAAAGGACAAGTGAACAACACACTCGCCAACACTGCAGATTCAGCCTAAATTAAGATCTTGAAAATTTGTATGAAAAGATGTAATGTAACACCCAACTGAAAACTGCTGAAGGAAAGTGATTAAGATGTTGGAGCATCAAACATCTCACATTAAGCGATAAAGATCAATCCAATCAAAGACACAGAGCCTCGTCCAGCACTCAGTGCTGCAACATGAGCGTGAGCTTTCACAGCAGTATGGGTGGAGGGAGTTGTATTATTACTGGAACAGACTGTTGTCTGACTGGACAGGGCTGTAGTGCAACTACTGTACTACTGTACACCAATCCATCCTCTGTAGTCCTGCAGCTTTGTATAGTGGTGATTAAAATGGCATTAATCAGAGTTTGATGTTGTTATGGCTAACAGTGTTGAGAGTAACATATTTTGGAAGCATCAAAAATGCATTACTCAAAAACTACTTTTTTTTTTTTTCAATTATTGCCCAGAGACCATCTACATGCTAGAGTACTTTAAGCAGACAGACAAAATGTAAATAACATAAATCACTTATATTTATTTATATCTTAAACAAACAGACGTTCTAATATCCCTTCCTCGTTATTATGGCCAACAGTGTCAGAAGTAACAAACGTTTTGTAACAAATCTGAAATTTAATCTTTCTGCAATCACTCAATCAATATTTCAGATCAAAATATATAAACAAACAAACAAACAAACAAATTAATTAAACAGGAAAACAGCTGTCCAAACCTACCTGGCCCTACGTGAAAAAGTAATTGCCCCCGCCTGTTAAATCATGAAAGAACTGTGATTAAAGGTGGGGTATGTATTTTTTAGTCGGGCCGGTACCAAAACAAACTTGTAGCCAATCAGCAGTAAGGGGCGTGTCTACTCATGACGTGGAGGAGAGAGCGCTCAGTGCACAGGACGGACATTAGCCGAGCGACAGAAAGATAGAGATGTCGGATAAAAAACAAAAGAGGAAAACGTCTGCGGAACAAAAGGCTTACGATAAAGCAAGAAGTAGGACCCGTGTAAATTTCGGATCAGCTTTTCATCGCTGGAGAGAATTCAAGGAGCGGAAGGCTTTGTTTCACAGAACTAATATATGCTGGCTTTTGCTTGAATATGCTCATGTGTCATGTTCGCTTGTTTGTTCATCTGCAATCGTATTGTCGTTCCCTTCAGCTATGATAAAGACACATTAATTTCCACACCCTATAAGCTTGGAGTGTCTAAACCTCCTCTGTCTGTTTCAAGCGTCAGCTCCCAAAGTGTGTCCGAAAAGTAAGATAATATGTTTAATACAGCAGATAATAATACAGCAGATTCTGCCATAATCGTTGCCTGGGTTGCGCACGTATGTGTGGGGCGGAGCTATCAATATAGGGGCGAGACCCTTTTGGGGTAGGGGCGTGTTTGTTTTGGTGATTTGAAATATCAATATTGGCTACCAGAAATCACTTACCCCACCTTTAACCACATTATTTTAGAAAGCCGAGTAAAATTTCACTAGCCACACCCAGGCCTGATTACTGCCAGACCTGTTGAATCAAGAAATCACTTAAATAGAAGCTGTCTGACAAAGAGAAGCATGCTTAAAGAGCAACACATCATGCCGCGATCTAAAGAAATTCAAGAACAGATGAGAAACAAAATAGTTGACATGTATCAGTCTGGAAAGGGTTATGAAGCCATTTCTAAGGCTTTATCCACAAATGGAGAAAACTTGGAACAGTGTGAACCTTCCCAGGAGTGACTGGCCTACCAAAATTACTCCAAGAGCACAACGACGACTCATCCAGGAGGTCATAAAAGAACCCAGAACAACATCTAAAGAACTGCAAGCCTCACTTGCCTCAATTAAGGTCAGTGTTCATGATTCAACAATAAGAAAGAGACTGGGCAAAAACGACATCTGTGGGAGAGTTCCAAGGCAAACGCCATTTCTGACCAAAAAGAACCCAAAGGCTCGTCTCACATTTGCCAAAAAATATATTTTGGGCAAATATTCTGTGGACTGAAGACAAAAGTTGAACTTTTTGGAAGGTAGGTGTCCCGTTACATCTGGCGTAAAACCAACACAGCATTTCATAAAAAGAACATCATACCAACAGTCAAACATGGTGGTGGTAGTGTGATGGGCTTTAGGACCTGGACGACTTGCCATTATTGATGGAAGCATGAATTCTGCTCTCTATCAGAAAATCCTGAAGGAGAATGTCCGGCCATCAGTTTGTGACCTCAAGCTCAAGCGAACTTGGGTTATGCAGCAGGACAATGATCATAAACACACCAGCAAGTCCACCTCTGAATGGCTCAAGAAAAACAAAATGAAGGTTTTGGAGCGGCCAAGTCAAAGTCCAGACTTAAATCCGATTGAGATGCAGTGGCATGACCTTAAACAGTCCATTCATGCTCGAAAACCTTCCAATGTGGCTGAATTGAAACAATTCTGCAAAGAAGAGTGGGCCAAAATTCCTCCACAGCGATGTGAAAGACTCATTGCCAGTTATCGAAACACTTGATTGCAGTTGTTGCTGCAAAGAGTGGCACAACCAGTTATTAGATTTAGAGGACAATTACTTTTTCACGTAGTGCCAGGTAGGTTTGGACAGCTTTTTCCCCTTAAAAAATGAAATCATAATTTAAAAACTGCATTTTGTATTTACTCGGGTTATCTTTGTGTAATATTAAAATTTGTTTGATGATATGAATCTTTTAAGTGTGACAAATATGCAAACAATTAAAAAAACAGGAAGGGGTCAAAAACTTTCACGTCACTGTGTGTATGTATTTATACTGTATATATATATATATTAGAGCAGAGGAGAGTCAGCTCATATTATAATAATAAAATGAAAGTTATAATAAACAATAAAATACAACATTAAAATTAAAATGTATTTTAATTAATTTAATCCCATAACCTATGAAAAGAAACACTATTTAAATAAAATATACTAATTATTATAAAAAGTCTAACTCCAGGTTGTCCAAAGGCCTTACACAGAAACCGAACAAAAGATGCTAAAAGATCTCATCATGTAGTTTGGTGTGTCTATAGATCAGTGATCCATCAGCTCAAAAGGTTGCCATGGGAAAAACTGATCCTGGAACAGAAATGGGAATCTGCTGTAACGGATGCTGCCAATGAAGACCCTGCTTCCCATTCCATCCTGTCTCCCATAGAGACCACATTATTACTCCCACAGTTTGTTCATCACTATCCTGTTCCCAAACCTCTCTAATTGATTTTCCCAGTCTCTCTGTTTGGTTGGAATACAAAAGCAGGGCTACGAAGCTCAACGATATTAATAACGTTCAACAGGCAAATGCACTGGTGAGATTTCACTGGGATTGGTGTCAAATTTTACTATGGTGACAACGCTAGTGCTTTACATCCACTCAGAGCATCGGGCTGCTGTGTGTGAAGGTTTATATTCTTGAGGGACAGTCCCAAACACACACACACATAAGCACAGCCTTTGACACAATTACAGTGGTGCCTTGTGATCAGATGGACACAAAGCTCGCCTTGTCTCACGTTTCACTATGCAGATACAGATCTCATAAAATAACCACTTACTGTATCTTTGTTGTTGATAAACCTGCAAAGAGCTTCTTCAATGATGGTTCACATGTACGCACACAGACAGATTGTCAAAATGACACGAGAGTGAAAAAAGGCATTTCCAGGAATTAAAGATTTACTAATCGAGAAAATCAAAGCTTTAAAGTGCTGCAGTAAATCTGAGGAGCTTTTACCATGTCATAACTTTCAACCTTTGTCCATCATAACAATATTTTGCAAACACACATGTTATGAATGGACTGCACTGTGCAGACACACAAAGAGCTGAAACACTTGAATTCAGTCTCTATGAATCAGCAATGGAAAAAAGTATGTAGTTAAAAAAACTAAAAAAATATTTATTATGAGGAATCAAACTTTGCTCATGTCTTTAGAAATAAATCTTAATATAAAATCATACTGTAACTCATAACCTGCTTGCTTGCGAAAAAAGACAGTTCACTGAATCTAAGCTGCAATAACGGGTCATTATGAACTTCCACAATTATCTTTACAGCGGCACTTTTCAGTAGCTATTCATAGCTATTCATAGTTTTATGAATCTGGCACAATGTAATAATAAACTGCACTTGTCCGGACAGTAAACCTACAGCCCCCATGTAAGCATTGTGAATCTTTTCATATGTGAAAAGGGTGTTTAAATACATTTTAAAAAATGAATCCATCACTGGCATAAAAGTTACAATGAATAATAGATAAATGTAAATCTACACAATATAATAATAACAAAACTGGAAATATTATAATAAAAATTATATCCAATAATATCATTAATAAATTTACTATACACATATAATAATATACAAACATGTAAATTATAATAAAAAGTATATACACTCCTATAATATATAACCAAGGTAAAATCAATAACTATTATAAAGATTATATGATACATAGATTTGGTATTTATTTATATTATTAATCCACGACAGATAATTAATAATCTAATAAATGTATGTTTCCATATACTAATTTGTATTTCATAAATATTCTAATCAAATTATATATAAAATATTTTACAATTATAATTAATATTATAATACCACAACTAAAAGAAAAAATTATATATATATAATATACAGTTTCCGTTTTCTTCTATACACAACTACACAACCTGTGAGAGTTTGGTGGAGTCTTTTGAGACCTCAAGGGCAGGGCTAAACAAATCTCATCAGTGATTGACAAGACATGATTGACTCTGGTTGATTGACAGCTCATGAGGAAGAGTTGAGGAATGTTGAGGTGAGAACCTCAATGAACAATCCAATTCCTTCTGCTCTTTCTTAAAGGGACACGTACTTGTATTGCACCCAGAATATTAAAATATTGTCATTTACTGCTGGTCATGATTTTCTAAACCCATATGACTTAATTATGTGGAACACAAGAGGAGATGTTTTGAAGAATCTCAGTATATGAATCATATACTCGTTTTTCTTCTTCAGAATTCTCCTCCTCTTGTGCTTGAGTTTAGAAAGACACTGAGGTGAGAAAACGTTGACAAAATGCTCATTTTGAGGGAAACTATTCCTAAAACCAAATAACAGTACATTTACAATTATACAATCTAACAACTTTAAACTCGCCTAGGCTTATGAAATTATGTAAATACGTATTGAAATGCACGTACAGTTGTGTGACTTAGTGTGTAGTGTGGGCGAAGGGGCGAACCCTATCAATGCTTCACACGCGATCAATCACTGTAACAGGTCGATTGCAGCTGAGCTGTCACTTCTCCAAACGAACACCCAACTTCTGAATAAAGTCTAAACTGCCTGCCTGTCTGGCTCCTGAGGGAAAGTCGCGCGTTTCTGGAGAAAGACTTGAGGGAGCTAACACAAGTAGCGCTAGGGCTAGATCATCACTGAGGCCTCTGAGCGCTCACAATCTGTCAAAGAGCTCGTTTTAACGTCGCTTACCTCGATCTTGTCCACGTTCCGCGCGCAGCCGACCACCTTCATGCCGTGCTGCACGAGAGCGCGAGCCACAGCCGCTCCGATCCCGACAGACGCCCCGGTGACCAGCGCGACTCTCCCCCTCCAGCGCTCCATCCTCAGAGCAGACGCGGCAGATACAGTGTATCACAGTCAGCGCGGCGCGATGTCACAATGTAACACTGAGAGTTCCAAACCGCGCCGGACTGAAACAATGTATCACAACTGCGCGCGGCTGTTACTTTGTGTCAGTGTCGCCAGCGCAGTGATATCTCCGACTCAAAATGTTATCAGGGAACGTGTTTGAGGCGGGAACAAATCACTCCAGCCCTCCCTGATCTTCTGCCGTTAACACCCAGGAACAGCTCGACACACACGGATCCAATCCCCGCAGGACCCGCGATTAATTATTAACGGCGGCGGAGATAAGAAAAAAACTAACAAAAACAAGCTTTAGGTTGCTGTCGCCGCCCGCACGATTTTAACCACGATAAAAAAAAAATTAGTTTTTAAATTTCCTGTTTTAATTTTAATTTTAGTTAAAGTTCTAAAAACGTTGTCATTTTAATATTGGTTTAAATGTCTGATTTTTTTGTAATTTTTATTTCAGTTTTAGCGAATACAATTAAACTAAATGAAAATGAGAAATATTGCCTTGGCAACTACATGAAATAAATTTTTTTATATTTATTTCAAAAATTTTATTTATGGTTTCAGTTATCTGTATCAGCCTTCTTATTCTTATTTCGGTCACTGTACAACCTTTTTTTCAGTTTTCAGCAAACTTTTAGCTCACTCTGATAATCTGTACTTTTGGTTCAAAAGAACAAGGTCATACAGGTTTGGAACAACCTGAAGGTGAGTAAATGATGACAGTTTTCATTTTTGAACTATCCCTTTAAGTAAGAAATCGTTCATATATGTCTAAATTTGATCATTTTGATTCAATCACACTTTATCTGCAAATCATTTGATTTGAACTAAAAATTCTGTCGTCATCTGTCCTCGCTCGAATTGCTCCAAACTTTATTTAAAAAAAAAAAGTTTCAGAATATATTTTAAAAAGTCAGTTGTTTTAGCAGTTAGTTTATTTCCATTCTGTTTTTTAAAGACTGATCAGAAATCATGATATTAATTGTGATTATAATAAATTTTTTATAAATTGTGTGTATTTAATTCTATTAAGAGCCATAGTTTTTAACAGTAAGAAATAAAAGCAAATCTGCAGATAATTTTGTGGAGAAAAGTATGTTCATATTTCCCTCCTTACGTTACATCCTACAAACTTTAAAGAAAAGTTTGTATTTGTGTTATATCTTGTGTTGTATTTTTTGGGGTTGTATTTTATTATAATGTAATCCTTACTATTTGTCACAAACAGTACAGATAAGTCTTTATATATTCATGAAAATACATAGCTGACTTTTCATTATAGGAACAGGGTCAGTTGCAAGGGGACTATGATATTTTGGGGTTCTTGGTATCAAAAATGTTAGGACTCCAAATGAGCTAATGAGTGCATCAAGGCCCTGTACTTAAGTGACTGTCACATCCATGTCTTAAGTCTTAAATTGTTATCTGTCTCTCCCTCTCTTATGCATTTCCCTTTTCCTCTTTCTGACTCCAGACTGACTGCTTCAATTACATCAAGATTTTACTGCGTGTGAACGGCACTCACCTGTACGTGTGTGGAACGTATGCTTTCAGCCCTATCTGTGCATACATCGTAAGTACTGTGTTTCATTTTGTTCTATTCTGCAGGATTTCACCACCTCCCCCCATGCTTTTAACAGGCTGCAGGGGAGGAATTAATTATCCATGTAATTTACTCAGTCAATCAAAATGTCCTCAGAAATACACTCTTCCGCTCTCTCCCTAAGGGTAGATGCTGCTCGGATGAGAAATTATTATGGCCCTGCACTTTACTTAGACCCTTCACTCTAGAGACTACGCCTGGATCGGTGTGTGCATTCGAGGGGTCAACACTGACCACTAAAATTGAAGCTTT